>JAOVVF010000039.1:16084906-16096101 GCA_028565595.1 Duopalatinus emarginatus | reverse complement strand
TCTTGAAAGCCACCATATTGGATATATATATATATATATATATATATATATATATATATATTATACAGTGCTTTAAAAACAATGAGGTTTTTAGTTCTTGTCTTAGCAATATTGAAAATATACAAATGGTAACTGATCACTGCTTTCTTTTGCTGCTACATCAGCTGCAGTTACAATGTACTGGAAGCTGTGCACTGACCAGAAGCACCAGTTAGAACAATGCATTAAAATGGCATGCAATCAAACAAGCCAAACATCCAGACCAGAGACACATACTGTAGTGAGCCACATGAAATGCCCTCTATCTCCAACAAGAGAACAAAAGTGTAAGAGGGGAGCAGAGCGAATGAGATGATGGCTGTGTTTACAAGTATGGGGGGCTGACTGGATGGCCAGGGTTCAGCCCGTGGTCACCAGTTCTGAGGTCTTTTTGAGAAAGGTTCATGAAGCAGAATTAAAGTAAACTACCTCTGAGTTTTGCAACAAGAGGAGGGGGTGAGCACAGGGTTGAAAGAAATCTGTAAGGATTAGTGAAAAGAATGAGGAGTGTTGAGAGTTTGGCAAGGACACAAAGTGAGTTGTACATAATTAGAGTGGTCCCCTACCTCAGTTACTTTGAAATGTGACTAAATAGTCCTATGGTGCTGTTTTCCTGGCTAAAGTGGAAATTGTAGCAGTTTAATCCATGACCAGAATACCTCTGGCCTTCCTGTGGATTTATTTTGCTCTCAACCTAAATTATATTGTTATACTACTTGCAAACCTTTTCATGTCCTGCTAAGATTTCCCTTTTAGTTCTCAATTTTTTTTAATTGCAACTGTACACAAACCCTAAGCCATCAAAGACGTTGGGTGGAGTATATATACAAATGCAATTTTAGAGAAAGTAAAAGATGAAAACAGGTCATGGTCAGCCTATAGAAAACCCTAGTATATGCATTCAAAATTGTAATTGTATTTTATTTATACATTATAAAAAGCGGCTGATCACCTTTAATGGTATTTAGAGTTTTACAGTTAGAGTTGCAACCCCCCCCCCCCACCCCCCAATTTCCGACAAAAGGTAGTTTACTACCTAGTAAGCTAGGGAACAAGTTGATACTTTAGTTAAAACTTAGAATGTATTACAAAGCTTACATAACCTATAGACAAATTGCATTAAAATGTATATGTGCTATTAATATGATGATTTTACTAGATTATGTTGTCAACGGAATGCAGTAACAATAGAACTGCAGGAAAGACAAGAAGAGGTCATTAACATTGAGAATAAATGAATGAGAACTATTTGCCTACTGTGCTTGCACACAGAGGAATGTGACCTTCGCATTTAACCCATCTGTGCACTGAAACACACATACACCAGTGAACACTAGGGGGCAGTGAACACACTTGCCCGGAGCGGGGGGCAGCCCCACAGCACCCGGGGGAGTCAGGTGCCTTGCTCAAGGGCACCTCAGTCGTGTCTTGCCCTGGACAGTAATCGAACCCACAAACTTCCGGTCAAGAGACCAGTTCCCTAACCACTAGGCCACGGCTACACGGCTGAGAATAAAGAGAATGAAGGGATTTTATGAAATCTTTGCCTGAAACCTGTAATCTGGTTGGTGATGTTTAGCAAATTTGCTGTTGAAAATCTGATGCCAAAGACTTAGTATCCCAAATCATACCATATGCCCTGCAGTCCTTCTTCAAATTGGCAACAGGCTTAAAAGCTAAAAAAGCTAAGCAACTTGGAGCACAATGTTGTCACACAATCAGTGTCATTATTCACTCAAACACTGGCCATGTGCATTACTGTGGACCAAGAAACGTTGTTTTCCATTTAATGAATGATTTTTGGGTCATTTTATTACCTCCTTCAACAAAACAGAAGGTAATAGACCACACTTGCTTAATCAACTTTTTTCCTTCCTGATAAAAGCGATGACCCCAGAGATGCTCAATGACAAACTAAATTAATGACAAAAACACATTAACACAGGTTTGATGAGGTTTGATGCTATACCTTCTGCCGGTTTGTTCTCTGCCTTCAGTAACCACTAACAGACAGATTGATTGACTGATGTACTTTGTTAAAGGTGCCAAAGTTACTAATAAGAGAGAGACCCAATGATGACAAATGGGAAAAAACTGAACTGAACTGAATTTGTAATTTGTGTACAATACAATGCAATCCCTAGTGTGTACTGGTAGACAAAACGACACCTTGAATGATAAACAGACCATTCTAACCTAACTTACCATCTTAGTTTTATCTTAGTGAAATATTTGCCCAGAGGAATGTGTCCTCCACATTTAACCCATCCGTGCAGTGAAACACACACACACACACACACACCTAGTGACACTGCCCTCCATGGTGGAAATCATATCAAATATGTGGTTTTACTGTATATATATTTTTATATAATCATTAAATTCTTTTCATTATTTGAGTATTCTACAGTATGTTACAAATGTAAATATATTTGGAAAATTTTTTAATTTATGTGCCTATGTGCATATTTTTTCTCAGCAACCTCTATAACTATGACAGAAAGACACAAACATCACCCAGTGATAGCAGCACTGTGGCAAATTCCAAACCAATCCTGAGACAAAATGCCAAAATGCTCTCACAGCAACATAAATTTAGCCAGTCAGCATCCTCAAATCTGACGCCTAAAATGCGCTTTGTTTATCGCCCCAAGCTGAGTCAGTTACTGGTCGAGTAAGGACATGTGGCTGTTAGAGCACAGGATTTAATCCTCCACAAAATTCAGCAAGGTCTCTTCTCCAAAATCTGTCTCAGAGGTAAAAAGATTCTGTTTGAGATGAAGAAAAAAAAATCACACAAAAGGCTGGCAAAAAAAAGTAAAACCTACGTTTAAGGCTTCTCCTGTAATTGGTACAGCAGAAAGGCTGAATGCATACACACACACACACACACACACACAAACATACACACACACTGAGAGAGACCCCAGTTTTCTCTTTATATAGATACAATATGATCGGAGCAATATACAGCACTGTCTTATTAGTGTTTTTGTGAATATATCTGAATGTTTCTGAACCGGTCTGTAATGTAATGATTTATACAGTACCATCTATCTGAGCAAATTAGACCTGCAATTTATGATCACTTATGATCACTTAATTATGATTAGTCTGAGCTTTGGTGCCATGTAGTTATTATATCAATACGGAAGCTTGCTTTTTAAAATCTATCAGCAAATAAATTCACCTCCTACAATGCTACTGCATACCACACCCTGAAAAATAATGTTGGTCAGACTGATAATGAGACTACCACTGTAGTCTGTATCAATGCAGGTTTCACCAAAGGGAGCATTAAGAACTCAAAGAGTTGCTTGTGAGCATGCTTTTGAATCCCAAAATGAGAACTGGGATACCCTACAGCTAAGGTCTTCAATCTTCTCCACAAAGGGCAGTTGTGGCTGCAGGTTTTTATTTCAGCAAAATAGGAGCCACAACTAATACTAATTTGAAAGATCAAGATCAAGTGATTAAGCAAATGGTATCAGGTGCAACTCCTGCTCAGTATGAAACCCTGCAGACACAATGAGGACACCTTCCCTATAGCTGATCATTACATATTCTTATACGGGAGCAGGTGAAATCTCAAGACTAAATTACCTCACTGTTCATCATTTGGCATTAAAATAACTTTATGCATAGATGCAATAAAAATAACCTTAAGGTCAATGCCAGTGTTGTTCAGATTAACCTTAAACCTTTCTGTTGGTTTTGCTACCATTATAGCATTAAAATTTTTAATTTGTTATTCATAAATTCAAAAGCACTGTAAAAAAGTGACCTGCATGTAAATGATTGTTAATGAAAGTCTGTTAGTTTGTTTATGGGTTTTTGTTTGTGGTAATTGCGGTATGCTGTAAGATTTATGGAAAGAAGGACTTTCGTGGACATTTGAAGCACCAGAGCCAAAAGCAAATCACATCAGTAACTACTGAGCATTGGGGCCAAGGTAGACTCAGTCAGCCATGCTGTGCAACTGGGATAATTAGTTTTGGAAAGGAATATCAGGCGATATAATTGAGCATTCTCCCCTAATGAAGATCCTCCACTTTGTCGGTGACAAGGCACTAACTGATGGCAGAAGAGCGATTTGACAGCAGAGGCTGAGAAAAGCGCTTGTCGTATGTGTAAGCAAGTGTTTTGATCATCTTCTACCGAAATCTGTCAAGAGGTCATTTTCCCCAGTGCTGTATTCTATTGCTTTTGTTGCTCCCTGTTTCCTGCATTGGTGTTTTTTGGATTGTGATTTATGTTTGGTTTGGGCTTTGTGGTCTGTCTGTTTCTGGATAAAAGAGAAGTCCGAGAAAGAGAAGGACTACAGAGGACCAGGAGGGGATTATAAAGAGAGAGCGAAGGAAAGGGTAAAAACAGGAGGGAATTGCTGGGTTAAGGTTGTTGGCTTGTTTATTAAAGGGGTAGTGTGGGGTGTGTTCAGGTTTTTGTCTGAGAAACGCTAGGGGTTGAAGATTTGAAGAAGGGGGAGAGGCAGGAGGGGGTCACTGTGAAATTAGTTTGGAGGGATAATAAGGGAGCAAATTGGTTTTGACAAGTTTGGGGAGGTGGAAGTAATGCATTTCTTTTAAAAATGAAAAAGGAGCAAATGCAAGAATACCATGAGATAATAGAGGGGACTGATAGGGAGGGGGTAAGTGTGGGATTATAGTCTCAGAGCCCTGGGGCACAGCCCTGGTGCAAATGTAGCTTATGGTTGAAGTACCCCTTATCACATCCTCACCTGTACATTTTATCATGGCAAGGAGCCATGTGATAGATAAGGCTCAGTTGTGGGCCATAATTATTGCTCTGCCAGTGAATGCTTAGCTGAGGAAATCTGCTTGATGTTATTTCACATCTAAATAAGGTTTACAGGGATCAGGCTTGCAGAAATATTACAAAATGAGTCTTGTCCACTGGTTTATTTTTGCAGATCAGGCCCAAACCTGCAGCACATCCCTCTTCTGTTTATGAGCTACACCCAGCTGTCATCTGCCTCCTGTTAATAAGACAGTAGTGATTATTTACTGCATGGTTCGTTGTGTCAGTGATGCAAGCAAATGGGTTTTCATGTGTTTGAAGAGAAACAGAGGATTAGAGAAGAGCAGAGAAAGCTGCAGGAGCTAAAGCAGCATTAGGCTGTTGATATTTACCCCACAGTGATGTTTGTTCCGTGCCTGAGCCAACCCTGCTGGGGTGAAAACTGCGCTGTATGGTGGACCAGTCTGTATTGAAAAAGCCTCTAAAAAAAAAAAAAAAGTAAAGAATTGCTTACACAGTGTTATCACAGAAAGTGTGTTGTGTGGAATGCCTGGCAGTGTCATCGTCTGTTACTGAGCGCTAATTCTAAAATAATGGTAATGGAGCCCTGACACAGCTTTATTGCTATCGGATGTGCAGTGGCCTTGCTTAATATGGAGTGCATGAATTAAAGTCAAGCCATTAGGCAAGAGTTCCTCATTTGAGAAATTGCTACTTTTTCTTCACTGCTTAGGGCTGAAAAGCGAGGTGGGGGAAGGTCCACAGAGCAGACGACTTTGATGATGTGAAGTGAAAAATTTCTTTGAGCACCTGGAACAGGTTCGCAGCAGGAGTTCAGATCAGAGGAGCAGAGTCATCTTTATCACACTGCCACACAGACCGGAAAATACATGCATATTTATACCTTTTTAAACCCCTGAATCCTTCCAATATATGTCAATCAAAATTCGACAGCCAACGTTGACCTCTTAATAAACACACACACTGCAGCTCTTATAGTTGCTTTTTTGTCTTTGGCAGATGTAGTTGCATTACTGGCTTCATTTTCTGCACATCTCTACTGTTTTTCCTTCCCACTCAGCTGAACCCATGATATCAGTGGGCTGGACGAACATACCGAGTTTCAGACAGTGGCAGACAGCAACTGCATACATAGATCGGCTCGAGCCAACCCTGAGTGTCATTAGTCTGTATGTGTCTAGCAGGCACTCCTCCTTTTTGCTGATTATTTCCCATCCATGAACGTCTGGCATTCCACTGGCAGACCGTGTCTTCTGCATGCCTCTGCTATGTAGGCGGACATCACAATTAATGAGAATCTACTATTTTCATAAGGATCCTTTGTATAAGACCCTTGGCTGTCTTATTATTTATTATAAAACGAATAACAATTTTACAGTTGCGAGGTTTTATTATGCTCTTGATGTTTAGGAGTTGTTTAGCAAAGGCAGTGGGTATCTACAAAATTACTCTGACAGAGAGCAAAGGTAACTGCGTGTTTACCGAGTGAGATGATGCATGCTCTAATGCCTTCAATGGATGCTTCAATACGTTGTTCTAATTAAAGGATTTGAATGTTGCTTCTTTTTTTCTACGTTGGTCTAATTTGAATCATGAATGCTTCATAAACCAGGTACCCTATTTATAAAACAGTCAACTGATCAGACTTGATCTTAAATTCCATACACTCCCATATGGCAGCTGACAAATGAAAGGAAAAACCTGTGACCGTGTTATGCTGTTGGGGGGTGTTTATTTATTTTATCGGCATGGTTTGCCTCCACTTTTCCCCTTAGAATTAAGCGTCACTGCAACTCAATACAACATTCTTCTGATTGATCACTTTTATCCTATAATGGCACATTTCTATTCTGATGGGCATGGTCATATTCCAGGATGACTCTGCACACAAGCACAGGGCATGAATGGTCATTGAATGGTTTGATGAAAATAAAAACACACTCTCCACCAACTGAGGAAATGCTTTTTGGAAGAGTGCTGTTGTAAGGACTCAAGGGAAAACACCAGCTCCCAGAATCCACTGCAGCCAGACCAGTGAAGCTGTTCTGGTGGTTGTTCTGTTTATTTTTTCTTTAATTTGCCACTTTTAACATCAGTGTCTGCATTTGTTCAAATGCACATTATTTTATAATTATATATAGTGATCAATATAATCATAAATTATTATATGTAATTTGTTAGAAAATGTTCAGAGAAATCTTTAGGAAGCAGTTGTCTAGATTTTGGATTCTTTATAAAGACGTTAAACCACGTTTGTTTAATTTTTTTTTAACCTTGTATTCTCAAGTAAGAATTTCTGAGAAAGTCTCTTTAATAAATATACAATAAAACGATAGTTTATTACAATACAATTTACAATAATAATGTCTATCTGTGAATGATTCACTGTAAAATGTGAGAAAAATATACTTTACCTGATCGGCTGCCAGAGAAATGGCTAAACTAAAAATATCATGGTCTTTTTCATCTTCTAGTTTAACCTCTTTTTTCTTGTAAAGACCCTAGCTTCTCTGTGTTTCTCACTGTAGAAAAGAGCGTTCTTCAAATGTCCTTTGAAAAGTGTAATACTCAAGAAGTGTTTCTGATAGGGAAACTCTAAGTTGTAGTGCTCTACAAGGACCTTAATGGTCTCCATTTACATCTTCTAAATTTATTAAGTGTGTAGGGTGTGATGGACAGTCTGGACACTTGGAGATAAGGGCAGGAACACTACATGAAGAAGAGTAAAGCAGGCAGCAAATGTATTTAGCTGTAAGTCACACCATTAGGGTTGGACCCTAATAAGGGCATGTGTTTTAAGTTAAAAAGAGGCACATGGATTTTAAACACCAACATAACCAGAATCCATCAGGCAGAACATAATACTACCCATGGAGTGCAAAAATAGTGAGACAACACTGAATATACAGAAAGCAGCAAAGTCTCTACTTAATGAAGAGGCTGATATATTTTTGAGCCTGAAGGGCACTCCTAATGTCATTTAATAACTGGTGGCATCAGCCATATTTCTGGGGTTGCTGCAGCATCACTGCTGCTCACAAAAAAAGGATTCTGCACAAGGCATCTCTCTCGAGGAGGTCGACACACAAAGAATGATAGCTGAAGTAACAGCTATCATTGACAACACCTCCCACATGCTCCATGAGATGTTGAGGGCATTTGGCATCTATTTCAGCAATCATCTGCTCCACCCACAGTGCAGAAAAGAATGATACCACAGGTCCCTCATACCAGCAGCTGTCAGGGTGTATCAGACTGTTTCTGATCATAATGCTGTATTGCACATCTATTTTTAATTATATATTTAAGCATGTAACAGCATGATGCTATCTGTATCTGTTTCACTAAAGGTGGGCATGGCCCAGAAGTTAATTATTATTATTGTTGTTGTTATTATTATTATTATTATTATTATTATTATTATTATTAGTTGTAGTAGTAGTATTGTTTATGATGATGATGATGATGATGATTAATAAATACATTTTAAGTAAATAAAAAAAACCTATTCATCAAAAACAGCATGAAAATTCTAAAAAGTCTCTAATAGTTCCTCATCATATGAGATTATAATTGATTTCAACTGGAGACATGTGTGGGGCTGTTGTTTGCCAACTAAACAAACCCTATACCATTATGGAGCCATCTGTACCAGTTTTACAGTCTCTACCAGTTTTTCTGGTACTACAGTACCAAGTTATTTGATTATATCTTAATAGATGAAGGATGACTCAATACCTATAATTTAATACAGTTTAAATCCAGATTTTATGTGTACCAGTCACTAAAAATGTAATATGAAACAGTAAAGGCATTTGTTATATCATTATAACATATCATTATCTATAAACACCACCCATATGCAAGAACAGGTTGTGCAATGATGCAATCTTTATAAATCAGGACTTAAAATGTAGTTCACAAAACAGAAGATGTTATTTTAATGGTTTTTATACTTTACTTATGTGTGTGTGTGTGTGGGGAAAAAAATACAATTACGGTCCATTGGGCAAAAGTATGAGATCTGATCAAATGTTTCAGGAAGGCATCTGGTGTACATTAGCACTTAACCTACATAATCTACGTCTGTGCTGCACAATTTCCCAGATAAATGTATTACTACAAATACAACATTTCAATATCACTCTCTTAGATAGAAACATAATAACCACCTCATCTCCAGCTCGCTATTTGGAGTGCAAATGTTGGGTCATGGCTTGTGGCCGTAGTGTAATGACAAGTCACGTGATGTGTACTGACAGATGGCAGGCAGGGCATTTTATTTATAATTAAATGATTAATAATGATATGATTTATTATTAATTATTTTCTGGCAAAGCCTTTAAAAAAACAAGGCTTGTTTTCATAATTACAACACAATAAAGTTGATAAATTCCTAAGACTTATTCAGATTCATCTGATGTTCTCCACTTGGTAATCTGTCAGCATTCTCAGAGAGCCATTGTGCCTGATGAGATTGTGCATATATTTCTTTTCTAGTGTATCACATATTATTCAGCAAAGCAATCTACTTTGTCTCTTTACTTTCTCAAAGGTCAGACAGCACATACCATATTGATAAATAGCCTTTGATTAGTGCTCTTTGTAGTCTATTGCACCTTCATATCGCTTTTACACCTACACCGTCTGCATGCAGAGAGAAAAAATTTAATAACTGATGAAATTACTAATATAACAAGGTTATACATCACTGATAAACACCAAGAACAAGTGCAACATAGCTTACTATTGAAGGGATATGTGACTTTCCTGCTATTTTTAGGGAGTTTGTATCAGTTTACTGAACAGCAGCTTTTTTGTGTTCAACATGCAGATCAATGCTGAGATGTCTGTTCTGCTTCAGATATGGCAGCAGCACAATTAATAAACTCATGCAGATACAGGTCTTGAGTTAATACTCACCTCAAATATCAGACTGGGGAAGTAATGTCATCTCAGTGTCTTTGAATATGGCATGGATGTTTGTGCCAGATGGGCTGGTATTTCACAATCTGCAGAATATTATGCACATTTTCTACAGGTTGTGCAGAAATGGTGCTGAAAAAAAATACATCGAGAGGCAGTTGTGTAGGTGGAAACACCTTGATGATGAAACACTGGAAGTATACAGTACAGGAAGGATCCAGTAGTGTTATAGTCATGGTGAGCAGAAAAGCATCTCTGAAGGCACAAGACATCATGATTGGCTCCAGATCCAACAAAACCCTAATAAGGATAAAGAAAAGTATTGTTACTAAAAATGATTATGATTATTTTAACGGAAAAAATATAATAATAATAATTATTATTATTATTAGTATTAAGTATTTACCTTCATTACTCAAATGGATCTATGGCACCCCCCTCCCTTCGAAATACTACCAAGTTTTGTAGTTTGCAATTGTGAGACCATCCTGAGATGTTCAACCAACCAAACCACTGGTGTGTCATAGCATAAAGAACAGATCAACAATACCGAGAGGAAAGGAGACATCTAAGGACGTCAGGATGAAGGTGGTGACAGCCAATCAATCTGGGGAAAGCTACAAGATTCCAGCTTCATCCATCCACTGTAAGACAAATCATTTACAAATGGAGGGTACTCAGCATCACCGCAACTCTGCCCAGAAGTGGATGGCCATCAAAACTTACACCAAGAAGCACCAGACAGTTGCAGACCTCTCTGTCAGCATCTGGGATAAATGTACATGCGTCTACAATCAGGCGAAATATCAGTAGACATTGCATTCATGGGAGTGTTGCTAGAAGGAAGCCTCTGCTCTCAAGAAAGAACAAAGTTGCCCGTTTAAACTTTGCCAGAGAGCACTTCGACAAACCAAAGGCTTTCTGAAAGTCCATTCTCTGAAAGATGAATATGAAAGTAAACTATTGTGAACTACTGTTTGCACACAGAGGAATGTGAGCTCCGCATTTAACCCATCCATGCAGTGAAACACACACACACCAGTAAACACACTTGCCCAGAGAAGGCAGCAGCCCCAAACCACAGCGCCCGGGGAGCAAAGGGGAGTTAGGTGCCTTGCTCAAGGGCACCTCAGTCGGGTCTTGCCCAGGGTGGGAATTGAACCCACGACCTACCAGTCACAAGACCAGTTCTCTAACCACTAGGCCACAGCTGCCCTGTGGACAGATGAGTCCAAAATTGAATTATTTGGCCACAATCACAGATACAATATATGGAGAAAAGTCAACACTGCATATAAAGAGAAGAACCTCTTCCCAACAGTGAAGCATGGTGGTGGAAATGTAAAAGTCTGGGCCTGGGAACCATCAATTCCTAGGACTATCAACAAATTCTTGACCAGAATCTCCTGCCATCAGTCAGGGAGTTGAAGCTGGGACGGAAATGGATTATG
>JAOVVF010000039.1:16046008-16070330 GCA_028565595.1 Duopalatinus emarginatus | reverse complement strand
CACACACACACACACACATATATATATATATATATATATATATATATATATATATAAAATATCAAATCTCTAATAAAAACCAGTTTCTCATCAACTATACCATTAATTTGCATAAAGGCTAGTAAATATAATTAATATTAACCAGCATTTAACCCCAGAAACCTGCATTTAAATATAAACATAAGTCTGCAATTTAATTTATGCAAAATGATGTTGTATAATACACCATAATTACTGCAGATGTCCATTATTTAGTTAACATTCCAGCACAAAACAACTATGCTTGTGTTAACATCACTTATTTGTGTTAACATGACTTGTTAAATGCTAAAAGTCCATGATCATTAAATATGCCTAGACAAATGGATGCAGCTTAGTGAAAGGTCTCAGCTATAACTATGGAGCGGCACTGTATATAATGCATAGTAGACAACGCTCTGTGTATGTTTGCATATCAGGTTTAATTTGGAAAAGCTAGTGGTTTACACTTGTAGTCTTCCCGTCTGCATTTTCTGCTGTGGGTCTTGTGGTTTCAACCTGTTTTACGTATGTTGTTTGTTCACCTCATCCAGAGTTAAATTGGCAGTTAATCACATGTGGTGTCAAATTATGTTTTTTTTGGGCTTTGCATGTATACCTTTGTGGAAATAGACTACTGAGGGAAATCATATGTTTGGGTGATTTGTTTGACTGGTTAGTGTGTGTGTGTGTGTGTGTGTGTGTGTGTGTGTGCCTGATGCCAGAGCATGGTTGTAGTTTTGGCCTGCAGCACCTGCTGGGCAAGGCCATGTGATATATGAAGTGAGGCTGACCTTGGGGAGGACCAAGCTTTCTCTCCACTTCTTGCAGTACCTGCTATTTTTGTTGTGCTGGCTGCCATGTGTGTGTGCTTGTTTTGTTATTTTGTTCTAGTGTAAGACTAGCTGCTGTTTCTCTTGCTTATTGGTAGCAGTGCAGGTCTCAGCATGATAAAATCAAGTCCCAGACACACCCTAATCTATCTGTCTCCTATTGCTTTTCGTGGTTTACTTTTGGCTGCCCAAAAGTTGCTTAGGCGTTCCCCCTGCAGCAAGTTACATCGCAGAGAAAGTGGTCACAGCAGCCTCTTACTTAATTTGAGCTGCCACACATGGGAGAGCCCCCTTCCCCCCAAAAAAGGTCTGTGTATCATTTGGTCATTCGATTGTTATTCCAGAAATAGAAATTTAAAAATGAAAAACAAACGGTTGCTTTCTCAAACCGAAAGTTTACACTCACAAGGCCGTTGTCAAGGCAACTGGAGACGCGTAAACCTTGTGCTTTTTAGCTGCGGACCCAGACGTTGAAGGAGTCTTTTTCCTGTGGCACACCATACGGCAGAAAACGTTTTTCATTTTTTTACTTTGTATAATTCAATGTTTAGAATTCCTTTTTTTATGTGGTCATTTTAGTTTTTAAAAAATATCGTAAAGTATCATGATATGTATCATTATCGGGATATGAATGGACTTATATCAGGATGTGAAATTTTGGTCATATCGCACAACCCTAATTGGAACCAAAATGTAAATCAGTATATATACATTTAAAAATGTATATCAGAATGTTCAAGGTATATCAGTTATTATTCAAATTGGCACATTAGCCAAAAGAAGATGAAAATAATGAATGATGATAAGATGACTTATCGCTAATTACAATAATCTTTTCCTTATTTTTTTATTGTATTATAAATTTAGCTTGGTAAGGTCAGTCAAACAGAGGGGGTAGAGTTTGAACATTATTCCAACTGTAACTATTCAATATTCAGTGAACATTTAAATTTTAAACATTTTACCTCAGTGGAATATTAAAAAGTATAATAGATATTTAGAGATACATAGAGAGATAATGTACTTTGACTAGGTAATCATCTGATCATTTCCAATGAACATTTTGAAATTTAACCTCAAAAAGTTGTCCTGAGCCTTTTCCCTACATTTTGACAAATGATACCTGTCGGTCTGTCAGAAGTGCACTAATTGAGTCCTATTTAAATCAAAGCAAGCCTGAAGTCCCTGTGGTCCTGAACAAATTACTTGTAGCGTATATGTGCTCCCTTGAACATATCTACTGCTGCCGGGCCATCAGTGTCCCTGGAGGAGAAGAAAATACTGGTGAATATATGCTGGTATTAGTTCATTTATCTTCAACAAAGATGAGATAAAATGACTGAAATTTACTGTTATTTGTCATGATAGCTGTCAGTACAGGTTGACATGTGTTTTATGAGAAATACTGACTTTATTTGGGTAGTTCACCTGTAGAGGTTTTTTCACAAAATTTGTAACGTTTTACCGACAGCCTATGCTATATACATTTCTTGTTGAAGATCTAACCCTAACCTATGCTATGTACATGTTCAACTCTATCCCTAACCCTAATCCCAACCCCAATACCAGTCTAAACCCTAGTCCTGACCCCAAACTTAATCTCAACCCCAACCCTAACCCAATTTATTATAAATGCTCAGTGGGTATGTTTATGAATCACTACATACTCTGTAGATAATCTATTAAGCATCTACTGACAAAAGTGTTGAATTGTTGAATATCAGCTAATACATCAGCAATGATCTTACACAAGCAATGGTTGCTGCCCTTCAATCTGGGAAGGGTTGTGAGGCCATTTCCAAACAATTTAAAGTCCATTATTTTATAGTGAGAAGGATTATTTACAAGTGGAAAACATTCAAGACAGTTGCCAATCTTCCTGGCAAATTCTCCCCAAGGTCAGACTCTGCACTGCTGAGAACAATTGTGGTTGCTCTCAAAAGCAACATTTCGGACTCCAAGGCCTCAGTTAGCATGTTAAATCTTCAAGTTCATGACAGTACAATCAGAAAAAGACTGAACAAGTATGGCTTGTTTAGAAGAGTTGCTAGAAAATTGTCTCTTGAGAAAAAGTTTGCAAAGTTTCATCTGAACAAACCACAAGACTTTTGAAACAATGTTCTATGCACAGAAAAGACAGAAGTGAAGATATTGGCCATAATTCACAGTACCACGTTTGGCAAAAACCTCACACAGCATATCAGCACAAACACCTTATAACAACTGTCAAGCACTGTGGTGGAGGGGTGATGATTAGGGCTTGTTTTGCAGCAATGGCACCTGGGCATCTCGCAGTCATTGAGTTTACTATGAACTCCTCTGTAAAGTATTCTAAAGCGAGGCCATCTATCCAACAGATAAAGCTTGGCTGAAATTGGGTCATGCAACAAAATATCAATACCAAGCATACTAGCAAGTCTATTAAGTGTTCTTTTAAGTGGTTAGCAGTTGTTTGGTAGTTTCTTATATTCTGGCAGCTCTAATGTATATCTCGTCCATATTTCTATTAATTTATGTTCTAAATCATACCTGCTGATATTATTTAATCACATGGCAACGAGCATAAATAACGTTTTAGTACTACTCAACAATGAACATTAATTTTATTCATAACCTTGCCAATGCTCACCCTGCAAAGTTGCCAAGGATATTATGAAAAGTGCTTCTTTAACAGTGTTGGGCCAAAAACAGTAAAAGATGAAAGGCATGGAGTCACACAGAAAGGATTGCTTTATATGATAGAATAAATTAGATATGATAGTAATACTTTCATTAAAAGAGATGCACAAAAAAGTGACTTTCAAAAAGTAACCATATCAACAATCCTATAACCGTCTATGTATTGGATTAGAAGTAATCATTTCTAAAATATCAATGTGCTGCAAGTTTTAGTTATGAGGAAATAAAACATGACAAGGAAACACACAGTCTGTTCGTTTATTTTGTTTATCACAAAGATCCCGAGTCCAGACCGCAATCCTACTGAGATGCTGTGGTGAGATCCTAAGGGACCTGTTCATGATTAAATGTTCACAAACAGCAATGAACTTAAGCAATGGTGTTTAAAGAGTTGGTCAAAATTTCAATGTTTACTTCATGTTATTGCTGCTAAAGATGGTTCTACATGGTACGGATGTATAGGGTGTACTTACACCTTGACATGATATACATTTGTCTTTATTGGCGTCGGAAGCATTTTTAATGTGGGGGGGACACATAGATGACATGGGGGGGGGGTGTCCTCGCCGCCAACTTTTCTTGCATTTTGATGTATTTTTAACAGATTTAAATGATAGCTATCGTTAAGCTAGCTGACAGATCTCCTAACATTAATTAGCCAGCTAACTGCACAAACATTTCCATTGAAAAAAATGTACTTACTTTCCACTTCTTTGTAAAAAAATTTCTTAAGTCCATTGTGTCTTGGAGCAAATATTGCAAACAACTGATCATCAACCAAGAACAGCCTGCTGTTACTTACAGTAAATAAGGCAAAGCGTTAAAGCATTAAAACGTTAAACCTATATGAGACCTATATAAGATATTAATAAAGAGATTCTTGGGGTTTGTTTTGTTTTCCTGGCCTGCAGCTTTTGACTTGTCAGGAATAGCGCTCCTATCTCGTTATTTTCATGTAGTTTTTACATGAAATAAAGGTAGTTTCATATTCTGTTCTCATGCTCTGTATTTTATTTATTTGGAATTACCTTTAGGCTATAATTACATTTAGGTCTATAATCCTGCAGTGTTTGTTTTAGTCACCCAGTCGCCCAGTCCCGCCCGCAGCTAGCAAACCGCCCGTTCCCGCAAGATTTGCGTAGATTTCGGGTGTTCCCAGCGGGACCCAATCCCAGTGCAGACCTCTGGCATGCACCTTGACTGTCTCTGTGGAAAACACGGAGTGGACTTTCAGTGGTATGTGTTTTCTCCTATCGATGAAGTGGAATGGATTCTTTCGCGAAGCATTAGAAACAGTGCTTGATGAACTAATAATATTTTATATTAAAAGTGGGGGGTCCAAACAAACAATTATGAAATGTGAGGGGGTCTCGTCCCACTCACGTTTAATGGTGGTGACACCCATGGTTGTCTTTTTTTTTTTTAACAGACTTGCAACTCCTTCTTTGATCCCAGGCACTAACAGTTCCATTTTAATTCAGAGGTGTGTGAGAAGACACTTCCTCATCATTGTGTCTATTTTCATGTATTTTTTTGTGTTCAGTTACCTTTTAGACATCCTGCTGTTGTGACAAAAAACACTGGTGTACAGTCCACAGAGGCAGTGTCTGCTTGGCAGCAATATGCAGCAGACAGCTTTGTTTGTTCATCTGCGTTCTCCTGTCTGTGATTTCTTATTCATATTGAAAAGGAAATATACCAGCATTAACATGCAAAGAAATATTTCCTGTGTGTTTCTTTTCTCCCAGTGATCATTGTTAAGTACCAACTGTAGAAGAGTTCAGGGAGTTTTATTTTGTGCTTCATGCATTTCAGAGGAAGACATATGCAAGCCTTCATCTCTCCAGATGTTGCTGTCACTTAATCAAAGACAGACTGTGCAGAGAAATGGGCTCAAGTGATTAAAAAATGGAAAACTTATAAATAATGACAGATGAAATCAGTCTAATAATGATTCATTTATTACACATATAGGTCACATTTTATTTGGGTAGTCTGCCTACAGAGAGTTAAAGAATATGTCTAACATTTATTCTATTTCATCTAACATTATTAGTTGAGGTTCACAGTTCTGTTTGTCTTTGTCTGTAGATGTTTAACATCTATAGATTGTATGTGATGATTGCTGAACATATTTTCAAATCAACCTTATTGCTGCTCACTCAAGCTAGGGTTAGGGTTGGGATTAGGGTTAGGGATAACAATTTGTGAAATGATTTAATAATTGCTTGTTTAATATTTGTATATACACCCGTATATTGTATATACATATGTATACAGCATAGGTTAAGTGAACAGTTCAGGTTCAAAAGTATTGTTCCATGAATGTTAATGAATCATTACAGATACACTATAGATAATCCATTAAACATATACAAATTGAAGCAAGCATCCAGACTTTTTTCTGTCTTGGCACCAATCTGGTGGAATATGTATATGAATATGTATTGTATTTACTGTCTTGTTCTCTCCACAGCGTTTGCATAGGCTATGAATACTTTCAGGTAAATCTCAACTAATTAAATTAAGTTAAATTTTAAAGTTTAAGTTAAAATTTTACAAATGCCCTGTACACCATCTTCAGGCAGACTATCCAAATTAAGTCTTACCAACTCATAAATTCTTAAATTTATTGAACTCAAACTATACTGAACTGAATTTGTTATTAAAAGGTACATAAGGCAGAGTTCATCTTCAAGCTTAAATATGGTTCAAAGATTCTTGAGACTGGACTTCATGTTGTTGCTATGGCAATGCTGATGGTGATATTAGTAAAGCATCTTATAAGGGAATTTGCCTCTCCTTGGTGTTGATTTTAATATACACCATAATACCTCTTTATTTGGTAGTTAATCCAAGGCAATATGGTCCTTCTCCTGTGATGCTAATTAATATGATTTATTTATTTATTTCTGTCAATTAATGGACAAGATTAAATTGCAATTCCAGCTTCTACTGCAGATTTTTTTTAAATGCCACTGGGTCCCCAAATCCAGCTAGGTAAATTAATATGATAATCTAAATGGCTTTGTGAAAGAATATTATCCTAGGGAAATGAAAGGACTTTGCCTTGGAAAAGAATCTTGCATGCTTTTTTAAATTTAGATCTTATGTTTTGTGTGTTCATGTGTTGCTTCATATTTCCTATTTATCAACATCATGCTTACAATTATTAACAACTGACTGAATACCTTTATGACAAGTCACATATCCACAGTGTGAGTGCTACTTAACACAAGCGTGAACAGGGACTACTCTGCAGCATGGCTGGGTGAGCAATATGGATATCATTGTCAGTTATTTTTACCCCATCCTTTTTATAGCCTTAATAAATCTATGAAAGAGGGAATTCTTCATCAGGACTTTCCAGACGACATAAATAACAATGATTAAAGAATAATATAATATACATTAAGCACTCTATCTTGCTGTTTCACTCAGGCTGGCTCTTTTTCTTGAGTTTTAAATAATTTAAAACACTGGCCTCTACCTTTATCACAAATAACCTCTAGTCAGACACTATTGCTTTATATGTTTGCCCCCCTAGCAGTTTGTTACTTGTGGGTACTGTTTAGAAGTACAGAAAGCACTGAACTGCCAGTTGGACTCAGTACTAATGACTTTCTGATAGATGCTTAGAGTGAGACAAACAGGGAGGTGGAGAGACGTTCATAGCGATAACAGCAACACGGCAACAATTAATATTATTAATGATGATAGTAATAATTTTAATTACATTATAATATTACAAGGTTAGCATTGTCTCACTGCCCCAGGGTCCTGGGTTCTATTTGAAACTTGATTTACTGTGTGTGGGCTTCTTACAGGTTTCCTCCCACTGTCCAAAAATGTGCAGGTAGGTGGATTGGCTAGCCCCAGGTGTTAGCAACCCATACTGGGTGAATTCTTCTAGCTTGCATTCAATGTTACTGGTATCAGCTCCAGATCCACCTCTTTAAAGCTGTTAATGAAAATGAGTGTGTGAGAGAGAATAATTTCCAGTAGGCAAAATAATAGCATTAGATAATGCCCTAGTCATATCAGTGATCCTAACAGGTTTCATATCCATGTAACATAAGTAGTAGTAACACAAAGCTTTACATGCATAACCATTCTGAAGGCTGTATGAGTGAGTACATTTGTACCATGTAGCCATAAGGCCCTTTTCATTGCTGTCAGTCTAGATGGAGAATTCTGAAATTCATAAAGTGAAAAATACACAGAGCTCTGAGTCTGTGTTGCTCTAAGAGAGAAAGCATGTGCGGTTTTGTGTATGTTAGCAGTGTATTGTGTTATGTGCACTCAGACATGACAGATGTATGTTACTGCACAGTTTAAAAATGCACATTTCTGTTGTTTTACTGAGGTTTAGTCAACTAATAGTTACATTTTAGTCACTCTCTCTGTCAAAGACATCTAGTAAGTTCCTATAGTAAGTACCCAAAGACAAATCAAAATATTTCATAAGACTTTTAATGATGGCAGCATAGTTATGCGATGTTAAGAAGGAACTATTTCAGCAAGTGAGCCTTGAGATGCCTGGGAGAGTTTGCATAATGCTAATTAGGTGACAGTCTGTCACTTCATTAACAAGGTTAGCATATTTTGTGTTATTAGGCATATTTTAGGGTTGGAGAATCATTTCATCAAGCTCTTTCCTGTTCTGTATAACGGTCTATGTTACATTTCAGCAACAAATTGCAGCAAAACAGATGGAGTGCAATCAGAAACAGCCCTGTCGAATACGAGTGAAAATGCCAGAGAAAGTAACTTCATTGTTTGCTGTTCCTGATAAGTGTTAGGTACTGATTTAGACTCTAATTGACAGAGTACTGTGGGGATGACAGTTTGCAGCAGCGTGTCTGTCACTCACCAAAACAGTGGGTCCATTTCTTCTAAGCTGTTAATTAGATAATTGCCTACTATATAACCGTCCATCACAAAATAAAAAAGATTTTTACCATAATATAACGCAGCTTTAAACTTTTTATTAGTTTGATACCAACCTATGTAATTTTAGTGTTTTTAGTGGCAGGAATGTAATGTAACTGGGCAATTTAAGCTGTAAATTGGTTAACAGTAAAATAGCACAAAACGCAATGCAGGTTGGGATATCTATAATTAATGGGACATTTTTTATGGCATTTATTTTAGGTGACTGCAAGTGCAGGTTAATATGCTAGTTAAAAATTTGGTTAACACATCAAACCTTGTACTCTTGTGTGAGTTAGTTTAACAGAAGATGAGGTTAAACCAGTGCAAGCAAATTGAAAAAAGTGATGGCTAATTGGTTAAGCCTGTAACTCAATTTTAGGGAACCCCTCATATCGACAATGACACGAGAGAAGTGCCCTTCAGCAAGTCACCTAACCTCCTAACTGCTCCATGGGTGCTGTGGAGATGGACTCCTGCTCTCCAGGCAAGTGTGTTTACTGTCTCTAGTGTGTGTTAAGGAGTGTGTGTTTCACTGCGCAGATGGGTTAAATGTGGTGGTCGAATTCTTCTGTGTTCAAGCAGTAGACAGTAGGTCAATCACTTTACTTTCACTTTCAAACTAATGCCAACATGCCTTGGTTAGGTTCTTAAAGCAGTCCCTTAAACTTTAAGTGTTCAGTTGTGTCCTGCATCATTTGAATGTGGAGCAGCAGGTAAAATGCAGCAAATGTAGTGGATTATATTACTTATATTATGGAAAACATACAGTATGGTAATTATCTATAAATACAGTTTACAGTTATTTACTGTGAGTCTGTAGTATAACTCCACTGATTGCTAACTACAGTTAATATCATAATTAAACACTAAAGTCAACATGATAAGAAAACTTGGTCAGTAGATATATTCTGAAAAATGAAATGGAATATGTACAGTGACAGAGAGCTGTTGCTACAGAATCCATGGTTCAAACCTAAGCTTCATTTACTGTGTCGTTTGTGTCCGTGTAGGATTCCTCCCACCTCCTGTAAATATGTCCGTAGGTGGATGTACTGCTGTATCCATCCCTGAGCAGTTGTCCCATACAGTGTGTATTCCAGGATAAGGCTAAAGCGGTTCCAGGTGATGATAATGATGAATGTGTGCGCATGTACATTTGCATAGTGCCACTGAAAGTATGGTGTAGGTAATTGGTAATCAGTTTGATAGCCTCATTAATAATTGTTACATTAGGGTAGACAGTCCAAGAGTCAGGGAAGTGGTAGTACCAAGCTAACCCCAATAATGTATAGAGGAAATCGAATCATTTATTTTATTTAGAAAACCATTAATGCAGCTAGTCGCCAGATTTGCTAGTATAGTCCTTGTTATATATTCCCATCTGGCTGTTTATATCTTAAATGTTATAGTTTATTGGATTTATAAAATGAAACACAGCCATTTTAGACATAATACCATTACGTCATATGATTAATTAATAATTTAACACACAATTTAAACACATTTAACAGCTACCTGTGTTAGGATTAACATGACAGACATGACAGGCCCATAGTGTGTTATTTGCCAAGAATTTACTTTTAATACTGAAATTCCTGTTATTGCTTATTATTATTATAAACAGTTGCTGCCTTACCAGCCTCTCCTATATTATTTCTGAATTCTGGTAATGAGCATAAACCTCTCTGTCCTGAGGCACCATGACCATTACAAACCCTCACACATGGACTTATTCCATAAATGTTACACAAACTCTCCCAACAAAAAACACCATATCAGTTACTATATTTTTTTTCTTGTTCAATTTATAACTAATCCATGTATTATTTGTTTTTTTATATTATGTGGAATGTCTACTACTCAACTCACCATCTGAGGGGTTAATACAAAAGGGTTATATAAAAAAATGAATATAGTTTTTGTTAAAGCTGGACCTGCTGTCTGAGCTATGCAGTTGTATAAATTATATATACTGAAGTACTAGAAAACCATCAGTCTAGTACTTGGTAGTTCTCCCATCGGGCATGGACGCCACAAGCTTGTGGAAATATTCTGTAGGCAATAAACACAATACTTTCTACAGAATGTTCCACAATTATGTTGCATTCCAAGCTGTAGTATTTCTGAGTACCACAGCGCTGTGCATCGATAACATTGAGATCTGGTGACTTGCATGGAAATGGCAAAGACCCATCCGAATGAATGCAGGCCATGAGTGGGTGTAATTTATCTGAAATGAGGTACACATAGCGTTCATCTGTCAAAAATGTTTTAGACGGACCAGGGATCCCGTGGAATGCAAGCTAAACAAACTCCATACCATTATGGAGCAATCACCATTCTGTAAAATTTTTTTGTACCAGTCTGTACCAGTTTTCCTGGTGCGTCAGTGTATTATATATTATTATAGATATTAATCTACACCTTCTGATCAGTAAGTTAAAAAAATATCAACCATGTAATGATATAGTGATATATAATAATTTTGCCACAGCAGTGTTCATCTGAGTTCTAGTGTAGGTCCTGTGGACCATAGCCATGTTTGAATCTGTTGCTGGTGTTGTGGTGAATTTAAAGAGAATCTTTCCGATTAGTTCTGTTCAAAACAAGTATTTAAAGGCTTGGCCCACTATACCCCTAAGGGGACAAAGAGAGATAATTCTATTTTGGTTTGACTCTTTACTGAAAATGAAATCAATATATGACCACTTCTACTATAACCGGTCACATTGTAATACATGGGTTCACTGTGCAATATGCAAAGAGAACAATATAACTGAGCAGTGATCCTTTGTCTATAGCGTCACTTTATTTAAGATGCTGGAAGATCCATGCATCTATTTAATTCCACGTTTCATCTTGTTATTACTGCACATAATGACACGAGAGCCCAGAGTCCCTAAGGAGGGCCTCACCAAGCAGGTGCAAATTATAACACCCTATACCATCTCTTTAACTTGATCCTTAAAGGTGTGCATAACCATTGCCTCAGGGATTGTCCACGACCACAGAGTCTGACCAGTACTCCCAGGCCTGAAAGGATCTCTCATTTAAAACAACTCCCCAGGTTCTCCCCACAGCTAACTCTAATTTCCTGATCCCACCCGTTACAGGACATAATAACTGACTGGTTGATTTTCGCAGCTTGCTTATTCCCTACATGCCGCGTTAAGATAAAGAATAAAGGATTGTCCTGTTAAGCCGTGGCAGCTCAGCGACCCGTCAACAATTTTACATTACTGCAATGTGAAAATCTCCTCATCTGCTTTAATTACCACCTAATCATGTTAGGGTCCAGAGGGACTGACACCCTTTTCCCGTCTGTTCGGCTGCGGAAAATTCTGTGTGAAATGTCTAAGGTGTGTGAATGTCTTTGTGTTCGGTGCAGTCTGAAGGTATCACATGATGCTTTAGGTTTTATATTAAATACTCTATTTAAATATTTTAGTCTGTAATGTGGCTTGTTTTATTAAACTTGATTAATGGTTTTGAGTTCCTGCATCTGTAATGCATGTTGTATAAAGATTTCACATCTCAGTCTCTATTGAGATGACTGGAGAAGTGAAAATGTGTAAGCTAATTTATTAGTAAATAGTTAGTTGTAAAGTCAGTGTCTCGACATAAGATGTATAAATGTGGTCAGTACATATTTATATTTTCTCTTTCTTTTGTGCAGGTTGTATATAGGTATATTGTAACAAAATAATAAGTTAGGAGTTAGAAGTCTGTGAGACATGAATAATGACATGGACATGTCCACACATGTGCAAGTGAGGACCAGTATTAAGACCAGCACCACTGGCTGGAAAATGTGCTATATCACACAAAAAAATAATCATGTTGGGCAAAATTCAGGTTTTGCTATAGAACACATTTTAGATCAATAGTAAATACATAAATATAACAGAGTTAATTAAGTATTGTTCCTTTTCAAAGAAAAATTTAAAGATTAAATTAATGTGCACTGTAAACATATGGGCACATTTTTTTTTACGGAGGAACACATCAAATTAACCAACATATTGGAATTATTTTTTCAACTTTTCATATCAAGACAAAAAAGATTTTTGGCTTTAATTTAGTATCTTGGAGGGTCAGCCAAACTTGGCAAGTATGCTATATATAAAAATAAAATATAAAATCTATTTATAGAATAGATAAGCATTGTTTTTCTGTTCATAACAAATATCATGCTTTTCTAGTATTTATTTTTGTTCCTTATAGCGGTAAACAAGGTAGTTAACATCTTAGTAATGTTGCTGTACTATACTGTATTATATGCACACTTATTACTAAAGTGATAAAACTCACAGTAGCCTGTAGATACACATCTTTCATTCACTTTCAATAACATTACCTTTATTTAAAGAAAAGCTTCATGTACCGTTTACTGGCCTAAAGATTGCATTATTTTTTTTTTCTATTATATAAGGTGAGCATTGATGTAGCTGTTATAATTTTAGAAAGGTTTTGTCAGACAAATTCAGAATTCAAATTAAGGATAGTACACTTGCAAGTAGTTTAGTGTCTCTGCTGTTTCTCACTCGTATACCCCCTCCTTCTCTGAGCAGCACTGATTGGAAGAAACATTCCCATCCCCATTGCTTCAGCCGAGCTCCTGTCCTTGTACAAAGCCCAAACGGAAACGACTTCAGTCCCTGCCTTTGTTTAATTGGGGGTTTGGAAATGCTCGGCTCTCGTTAGACTTGCCGTGCAGGATCTGATCTGGTAACAAATTACACACGTAGCAAAGCAATGAATTTCAATCACCTTTCCTGCCTGCTCTACAGATTGGTTGTGCATCAAACTGCTGCTATGCACATCCAGACATTTTATAAGATGTGAATGCCCAGTGGAGGGGCATCATTCATGGTCCTTTTATTAATCCATCATGAAATAAATAATAATATAAAATGAGTGTAGACAGATACAGAGCTATGTGAATTTATAAGGTGAGAAAACGCTAGGGTTAAGGACGAGGTATATATAATAATAATAATAATAATAATAATAATAACAAAACAACAACAACAACAATAATAATAATAGTGTGTTGTTGTTATTATTATTATTAAGCATGTGCTTAGTATGTATTCTGAAGGATGTATTCTATATGTATTAATAATAGTACAATCAGCTAGATGATGTTACCAGTGTTTATTGGGTGCTGTTGAGCTTTCCTGACAAAGTGAAAGGTCATATAATTCATTGCACTGTTGATAATTATTGCTGCACCGAGTCAAGAAAAAAATTTGTAAAAGGTCACAAATGCCTGTTCAACATCTACAGTGTCTGCTATATGTGTATTTATTTTATTTTTTTCTTATTTACAGGGAACCTAGCCCTATAAACACAGGGAGAATAGAGATATTAAAAATACTGTTCAGTATAACCATGCATAGTTAGGAGTCAGGATTCAGTCCATTGCTCTTCATCCAAGCATTATTAGTTTTGATTAACTCCACTCATTGCATTAAGTGCAACCAGATACTGAGTCCGAATGGAGTTAATGTGAGCTAAATTAATATTGCTGGCTTGTGGCTGTCTTCAACCATGTTGTTAATGAGAAAAAATGTGACCCCCACACCCTCCTCAGCTCCACTGTCAGTGGACTTCATATACTCGCCATATTGTAAATCCTTTACCTTTTCCTCCACTGTAAAGCAACAGAGGGTAGTTAAAACACTGCGGTAATTCAATTCCTTTCCGTATTATCTTTATTAGGCTCAGTTGCACACCATCAATTCTTTTATTTCAGTTTAACAAGAACTTTACAAGTTGATTACAACGTAACTATGCTGTTAACTATGTCACTGTGTCATTGTGTGTCTGTTTGGGTATGTGTGTAAGTGCACGACAGCGACATAGAGAGATGAAGAAGAGAGATGAGAGATGCATGCAGAGCTGTAAGTTTTGGGCATATACTGACTCAGAACAGTGGTAAGTGGTTCCTCTGAGGTAATAAATTTTGATCTCTTCAGCAATGGCACAGTGCTTTCTAATTCATCTGTCTTTTAGGGATGTGCTTCCATAATGAGAATTCTGCAGGCTGCCCATTGTCACAGTATGAGAACATTGTCTCTCTCTTTACTTATTTATGTCATGATGAGTGGATGCCGTGGCTGTTGCCACATTGTATTTCTCACTTGGCTTCATGTTGATGCTGCTATTCAAAAAGGGAACACCGCAATGTAGCTTACCGCACCCTTACGCACGAAGCTTGACATCCCAGTAGCCCAGCAGTGCCAGAACCCACCGTGCTTTAATCTTTTGAAATATTTCTTTCTGTTTGGAGCTTAGGCTGTAATGACTGACCTGCACTGGTGGGACCAAAGCCTGGAGGAAATCGGTCACTCTGCTTTTAATGAGAGCAGATCAGATCAATTGCCTCCGCTTTTTGCCCGGCTGGCATGACAGCATGTCTCAGTAGAGATTAGCTGCTTGCCAATGTCTCCAGAAAGATGCAGGGATGTCTTATTTATTCTACCTTTCTTTTTCCACAGTCTCAATCCTTAGTGTCTTAAGGAGAAACTTCTGCATATCGTGTTCTTCATTGTCACTTCTTTCTTCAAGCACACTTTGCTGTTGATCTGTTTCTGTAGAAGCATGCTCTAGTTTTGTTCTCACATTCTTCTGCCAAGATTGACATTATTTCTTACTCACTCCCTCTGTTTCATTAACCACTTTACTTTGATGAGGGTCATGGTGGATCTGGAGGCTGTCCCAGGAACACTAAGCATGAGGCAGAAATACATCCTGGATTAGACTCCAGTCCAATTACATGGCATCATTCACACACTGACTCATACCTAGGAGCAATTTATCTTGGTCAATTCAATTCACAGAGGATTGAGGAATTGCTGCAATCACAGCACTGTATGAAGCTGAAAGATCTTACTCTTTGGGGGCCTAATCTTACACCAGTCTTATATCTTACCATGCAGGAGTACGGAAGTGAGTAAGGAAACAGTTCTCTCACTAAATATTCTGTTCTGATAAACTGATTAAATGTTTTAGGATTTCCTAATCTTGATTATTGAGCATGCATGAAGACATTTTGCTTAATTCTGGCAAGGATTGCGAGTATGGTGTTTAATATGGTGGGGCAGCCGTGGCCTTTTGTTTAAAGAACCGGTGTTGTGACTTAAAGATGAATTAATTTAACATTCTAGGATTTCCTAACCTTAATTATTGAGCATGCATCAAGTCATTTGCCTCATTCTGGCAAGGATTGCCTTAAATTAGTATGTGAGTATGGTGTTTAATATGGAAGACATAGCGGAAGCACACCTAAGAGACTGCAAATGAAATCTTCTGCCAAGGGCCACTAATACACTATGTCCAGAAATTCTTCCAGAAGGCACAGAGTCAGCTGAATGAATGAAAGTGAACTATTTTGCCTTACTGTGCTTGCACACAGAAGGAATGTGACCTTCGCATTTAACCCATCCGTGCAGTGAAACACACACACCAGTGAACACTAGGGGGCAGTGAACACACTTGCCCGGAGCGGGGGGGCAGCCCCAAACCATGGCGCCCGGGGAGCAGTTAGGTGCCTTGCTCAAGGGCACCTCAGTTGTGTCTTGCTTTGGGTGGCGATTGAACCAACAACTTCTGGTTGTGACCAATCCATAAACAGCACAACATTGTTGTTTCTAGGCAGTGCAGCAGATTCTGTCTATGAACAGTCCATGAAGAATGCAGCAGCTTACAAACACCCAACTGACTAATAGGGGGAGATATGTAGAGCAAGTAGTAGTGTTGACTGATTTGTTTCCAACCACCATAGTGCAAGATGTTTAGTGCTGCTTGCTCTTACCTGAGGAAAACACAACAGGAGCTTAATATATGTGGTCCAGTAATAAAAAAAAAAAACCCTGAATGAACCATTAGTACAAGAGTATCAAAGTCCATCAGATGCAAGATTGAGCGCCTGATCCTTCTTCTTTCTTTTTTGACCCGCTGATCCTCCTTTTTCTTCAGCTAGCTCTTTCACGAGGTGAATCAGTAAATCAATCAATTACCTGACCAGGCCAGTGGAAGAGAAAAGACAACTGTAAGCCCCACTTGACAAGTCAGACTCTATCCCTGATAAACTCTGTACTTATCAATTCTGGGTCAAGCAGAAATGCTGTAAGTATGTTACGTGTTCTTAAGCTTTGCAAAGTGACACTCAAACATGAAAACATAAACAAAACAAAGTATAATTTCGCAATTGAATCCCATCAATGCTGTTTGTTCTCTACAGAAACAGTTGTTAATCCAAGCTTCAAGGTTTCTATCTAAATTCGTCTTAAGCTCATTGATTTCTAAATACACTGCAGGATTTTTTTAGATCCGATTTGCCTGTAATATTACAAATTCAACAAGCAGAGTTGGCACAAGCCTCACATCTCATACACTATGCTGAATGCCAAATAGAGTGTGTATGGGGTGGTTTAACATTCATTTAACATAAAATTTTCAAATTGCATGCATCCACATAAATTGCACGCATCCTCTAGCAGCACATTATGGAGAATGTAAGTGACATTTCACTACTGAAGTGTTCCATAATAACTGGCCTGTAGTCGGTCTGTCTTACTTAAGTATAATGTCTTTTTTTATGTCTTCCTCCTCACATTTAGAATTACTAAGGGATGAATGTTACATGGTAAAACTTAGCAAGCGCAGTAAAAATGGTCCTTATATCATCTGATATCATAGATCATATAAAGATTCATATGCATTAGTTGGTACTGCTGGCTTACAAATGCAAATATGTCTGCAATCAAAGGTAATCAAGCTCATTAGTTCAGAACAACTTAACAGCCACTTTTGACTAAATATACTTCCAACATTTGAGGTGAGAAAATGTTTCAAATCCAAACATCACCCACATTTTGTTGTGGATTAAAGTAAACTGACAAATTCATCAAATGAGAGAAGATTACTGAATTATTGTTGAACACGAACAGTGTAATAAGCTTTCCCATGTGTCCATGATGTGTGTTGTTCAACTCTGTTTTGACAGTGTGATGATCAAAATGTAATAATCTATCAGAAAGCAACTCTTCAGATACACTGAATTAATGGTGAGTGCATTATATGTTTGAAATGATCCTGACACCAACCTGATAATATTGAGCAGTATGTGTAAGAGTTTGAGTGCACAGGTATTTGCTGAAGCTGGTTGAAGACACAAATGCAGGTTTACAAATCAATCGGAGTTAAAAACACAATCCAAATACAGAATCATCCGAGATGAGACTTAAACCAAGGTCAAGTGTGAACGGGAATAAGTTACAAGATCTCCAATAACCAAGCGGCTTGATACAGGTCCTCTAGTGCTTCCCAATTCTTTGCATCCAACATCAGACAGTACCTAAATAGGCAAACACAAAGACAGGGTTACTAAACTACCTTAAAACCGGTAAACATAGTGGCAAAAAACAAAAATTCCCGGGACTGAGAACGGATGGGAAGCAAAGTAATTGGCATGGACGCGGCTGTCCTGCATGGCTGTTTTCCATATATTCCATATAGCTGTACATCTCCTGGCGTGGCTTTCTATTTCCTGGCACTTGTCTTTTCCACCCCCCTCCCCTTCCTCAATCTGCTCTTTAATTACTCTGGCTCATTGATCTCTTCTCAGTGTAGTCCACGGTCTCGGCGCTGTCCTGTCCAGTGAAGCGCCAGGCCGCCTGCCTTAATGAACCAGTGTTTAACTGCTTGCAGCGCCAGGGTTACTGCTATAGGACTGTAACAGTCATCGGTGCTGTTTTTTGCATTACAGTACATTTCGGGTATGAAATAGAGTAAAAAGATCTAATAGTGATAAACTATTCACAGGGAAACAAATAAAAATTAATAGGGGTGATGGAGACGATTAACAATGATTAAACATTACATAGAGAAAAAGACTTATGCAATGAAGATGATGATATTCATGTAAATGTTCCTGGACTCTCCTTTTTACAATAACCACATTAGTGTATAGAGGTTTATGTCTTTTTATGTATGCACAGAGCCTATTTGGACTTTGAAGTATGTTCAATGCAGCAAAAAAAAGGTGAATAGAGGAGATGTTTTTTAAATTGTCAGATTTTATAGTTGTGCTTGCTTTAAGAAATAAATGAGTAAAAGAAGAAAAACAGTCTGCCATAATAAAAAGAATATTCAAACTTACAACTATCTGCCAAATAAACCAATTAGTAAAAATGTAATAATAATAATAATAATAATATTTTATGGTGATGATATAAATATTAATATAATATAAATATTAGTTATATTAAATTTTAATTCAGAAGATGGCATTTTTAAGATAACAGAATGTAACTAGTAAGAGAAAGAAAAACTAATGATGAATTGGCTTGTGCTTAACTGGAAGCTCTGGTACCATTTAACAGATGGCTTTCGCCTTTTAGATGTCTGAAACATAATGCATTTGGTGTACTAGTAATGAAAAAAACCCACAGATGATTATGTAAGAACAGTTGGTTCTCAATATGGCACCTAGGAGCAATGGGGACATCAGTATTTAATGGAGCAAAATGTTACCTAATAGTAAAACGTTTTTCTCTGTTATGGAATATAGGAGCTAGTATTTTATCAGCAATCTTATATTTAAACATTCATAAGAATAGACCATATTGAAGAATCTCTGTGGCTGGAGAAATCCATTTGTGCTGCTATATTCCACATTTATATGACAGACCTGAGTATTTTATAGGAAGCACTCTTTGAACTCATAAATTCATGATGTCTTAGCTCAGAGGGTAATCTAAGCAGGGGTACAAGCAGCAGGAGATGGGAGCAACATTAAAGGGAAGAAGAACCCTGGCCCACTTTTAATGAGGAGCTCTGATCAGTTAGTCCTTAGACTCTTTGAAGCAGTGTGAGAGATGGACAAGCCCAATCAACTCAACACCCAAAGGCCTTGTCAGAGAGCAGAGTATGTGTGTGAGTGACACAGCTGTCATGGCTAGGTGAAAGAATCTGTATCTTTTTCTTATTTTTCTACTGTCTGTCTCACTCTTCTACTCTCTTTATTTCTTCATAGCTGAGGATTTCTGGGAATTTCGCTTTTGTCTTGGAGAGGCAGGAAAGGGTCACTAGGGAGGAATAAGAGATCATTATGAGGAGTGATCTTTACCCAGACTGCCCATCCTATGGGACTAGAGTGGAGATGAAGGGTTGAATAATGAATATGTCAGAACAGCAGAGAGACATGGGAAAAAAAGGTGAAAATGATAAAGAGCTGGCCAAGACTGAATAAACTTGGATCCAGATTCTTCCACTAAGGTCTCGATCTCAGGTGAGGCTAAAGTCCTGTCACTGTGAGAAATCTTCTATGAGATAAGCCAACAATCGACCAGAGAAATAATTGGTATAGGTTTACAATATCCTGTTCAGCAGTTGCCCAGTGCAGTCATATCTATTTATAAAGGGCTTACGTATAAGAATGGCATGTTATGCCATTAGCAAATATGGTTTCTATTAATTTATGTCTTCATGAGAGGTGGATCATGCTGCATTGTGCCAAGCTAATTGACAACAATGTGCTATTGGTATAAAAGGAGTGTTTTAAACCAGCACATGCATATGATTAATGTGCCCACACATGCAATCCATTGCTTCCGCCCACACCACTGTAATACATTTCAACTGAAAGGTTGCATATTAAGATATGTATATGGTTCCCTGTCCATTAGGATTATATAGTTCAAAAACATATGTGGGCCATATTGTCTAGCAACATCTAGTATGTATTTGGAAGTTATCGCTTTTTAGTACAACTACAAATGGTTCTCTGTTGTCTTCTCTTACATCCTTGGTTGCATAACTTATCACATTCATTGGCTTCATTTTCACTCAATCTTTTTTTTTTTACCTCTTCACTGTGAACTCTTTAGACCTCTTGATTCATAATAGGAAAGGTCTAGCTTGTATTGACATTGGCAGTCTCGTGTTTTCTCAGTGTCAGGGGAGGTTCAGTACAGTTAAGTACAGTATACGGTATATGCTGTGTCTGGCTAAGAGGAGTATTTGAGTGAATTTGCTCACTGGAGCCGTTAGAGATATTCAGGCAGTGATTCACAAGAGGCCAGATTAGACAAAGCCTTGTTTTAATGAATCCAGTATTCACAATCCACTTAAATACATTTTTAATATGTTACATAGCATACACAATAACTTCTAATGCCTGACATATACACTTTGTCTCTATAATGCCCACCCCTAGGAAAAGAAAGTCGGGAAAGGGATCTTTTTAATATCTTTAGTTTCTCCTCAACAGCAATCAGATCAAATGGAATGAAAAAGGATATTTCTGCTCAAGTCTGCAGTCTCCCAGGCTTTTCTCCTGAACCAAAATACCTGTTTAAAAGATTCTGTGGTCTTAAAAGTGTTCTTGTTCCTCACCTTGAAGTGAATAATATTGATTATATTGTTTTAGTAGTATCTGTCAAGAATTGGGATATATAATGCAGCAAGTCAACAGTCAGTTCTCGTAGCTGATGTGTTGGAAGCAGGAAATTAGTCAAGCAGGATCTACGTGACTTGGACCAGGGCCAAATTTTGATGGTTTTATGACTAGACATTCAGAGCACCTTCAAAACAACGTGTCCTGTGGGGTGTTCTTACACTCAGACAGCTTGAGCATGTAGAGCCAAATTAGTGAACATGGTTATTCACAATGTGGTGCTGTGACTCACACATCAACAAAGATATGAAGTAGTTAAGTTAGTATAGACATATACTGTTGCATGTGAGAGCAATTAAATTTAGTGAGCACTAAGACATGCACAATTACCTTGTTTCTTATAGCCAGACTCTATCCTTGGTTTGGGAGTCGAAGTGCATTTCAAGGTCGAGGTTGATATCTTAAACATAAACCTCATGAAAAGTTCATTGGTAGCAGCCCACAGCAACAACTAATACTGTAGAAGCCTAGGGAAGAAAAACTGTCCGGTGGTAGACATTGACCGTGAGGGATTCTGATGCAATGAAGACAAAGACAATGAAACTTACTTTACTGGCTGCTTTACAGAAGTGGTTATCCATAGTAAAACAAAACCACTTTTCACGGCCATCTTGTAAACAATGGCCATTTAGGAAACAAATACAGAGCTAAATACAAATGTCGATGATTGATTCATACTAAGTAGGTTATTGATCCAAGTGACTAGAATAAATGCAATTTTTAAATGTAAAATGGATGTAAACAAAGACATGTACACTAGTTGGTCTGAAGAATTTTTTTGGTGTTGAAGAATTCCCAGTTTTAGCCCTTTATAAAGCTTATGGATTAATAATATGAACTACATAACCTGACTTTATACACTGAATTGTATAATTTGGGATTTGGCCATTCACAATTAGTCACCGGATCTTGATGTTATTGAACACATCTGGGATGCTTTGCACTGCCCTGTTAAACACAGAAATCCTACACCTACACCTACACCTACAAATCCTACAATAAAATTGACAACCGTTCTGCAGGAAGAAGTATATAGAATATACTTTACATACAGAATATACTTACAGAATATTTCTGCAGTCTAGTGGGGTCCATGCCTTGTGGGGGACCGACCAAGTATTACAATGGTGTACCAGTTTTTCTGTTCATATGCAAAGTGTACATTTTCAGACACATATATAGTATAGGCTCCTGTATAGTATCTGAATGGCAAGTTATAATGTTATAGTACACTCTAATACATTGTAAGAAGCTATTATAGACTGCATAACACATCATATAGATATTTATAATTCGTATTAATGATAGAGTAATGGAATGAAAGTCTTTTAGATTTTGATTAAATATTACAGTTTAAAATAAGATTGTATCCTGTGACATGTTTAAATAGTTTACTGGTTAAAACTTAATTACTAAAAAATTCACTGAACAAATTAACTAAGGCAGAAATGGTGGCATAGTCAGAATAAATGATGAATATGATAGTGTAGGTAGTAGGAAGACAATAGTTTAGGGAGATTGTTGTTTTTCTACTTTATTTGTGTCGTCTGCCCTTATGCATTTTCACAGGTGTCGTGAAGTTGCACTAAAAATCGGTAAATCACTGTACGCACAAATCTGTTCGGCTTAAATCACATTATGTTCTGTGTCTATACTGCTTCAGTATTACATATTTGCAGGAATATATTATTCATGCACTTCTGCTATGTTAAAAGTGGCAGCTAATTATGTTGTTGTGATCTTGGCTTATTTTAAGAATATATTTTAGGCACCCATACAATTCATTTCTGACACGCAGTGCAGCATTTTTCAGGCTCTCTAGAGCCTCAGCCCCACCCTTCTCTCCTGAGATCCGTCACACAGTCCCCGAACAACGGCCAGCTAACGCAGTCATTACAGACTCTAATGATAACATGGCACTTGTCTCTGATTGACTCAGTAGGGGGTCCGCAGGTGCCTGCTCTACACTTGATAGGAGCAGGAAGGCGATATAATGTGTGTGTGTGTCTGTGTGTGTGTGCGTGTGTGTGTGTGTGTGCGTGTGTGTGTGTGATAAAGGATGAACTGTCTGACTGCACTGTCAGAGGTGTGTTTTAATTAAACAGATGAAAACTACAGCAATAAAGGTTCTGAGGAGGCCTGTGGGTTTGTGTTTTAATTGAGATGCAAAAGGAGTGGTTTCCAAGGACACTTCTTATACACAGGGCTGGCTCAGAGTTACTGATGTCTACACATTGCTAAACCACATAAAACATTATTTGTTTTTGATCTTGAGAAGAAGAGTAGGCTGATATAAAGGGAAGCAGGTAATAGGGAAAATAATGAATGTGAACGCAACAGCACAAATAAAAAGGCAGTTGTTGCATGTGACTATTTGAGGATTTGCATGTTATTCAATCTGAAAGCAATGGCAAATTTTTGGTCTCCCAGTTCTGAATTTGTTTTTTAAAGTCCCATGTGTGCTATATATGCAGGGAAGATTTGCATGGGAACTGAAATTTACCTAGATTCTTTACCTCCAAGGACATTCCCTATAGTGACACACTTACTTTTGTTTATTCAGGGAAGATGTGATTGGTGAAAAATGAAAAACTCTCAGTATGGCACAGATGGTGAGGTGACCATGGGGGTAAGCTCTTAGTGCATCAGTCTAAACCACCTGTGGGCACAATGCATATTATTCCTACCACCGGTCATTGTTTGATAGCCAACTGCAATGCAAATTTCCAAAGCCATGCAAATAAGGTATAACCTCACAGAAATGCCCTGGAAGGTTTTCACATACATATGTTACTGTAAGAACAGCCAGGTCTCTATACCTGGGTAATAGAAGGGGTATGTGAGGAAGATAAAGGCAAAGATTTTTGACAAAGTGCATATAGTATGGTAGAATTGAGCTATGGTTATTATGACATTACTACTAAATGTCAGGATAAGGTTATTTTTCTGAGCGTATTTTAGTAAAACTTGTTTCAGTCATTATGGTTTGGCCAGTAGTTTGTTCTAATATACACTGAAAAGTGCAAGTTTTACAAAATGTGCTAAGTTGCTTGATGGATAACAGTGTGGATTACACTTGTAATCAGATCATTAGATCATTAATATAAAAATGGCCAAAAAGTCTCTAAGACTTTACTGTATTATTCTCATTTGCTAGAAAATAAACAGAAAATATTTACCCATCACAAACAAGCAAACTTAAGTGAATTATGCTGGCACTTAATTAAATTTAGTTAAATAAATCTATGAAACTATAGCTGAAATCTCTCAAATTTAAACAAACAAACACATAAACAAACAGCACTGTATGTGACAATGCTTTTAGATGTGAAGTATCATGTCTCACAGGATGTTGTAGGTACCGTGTACATATAGTATATAGTATATAGTA
>JAOVVF010000039.1:16018469-16036840 GCA_028565595.1 Duopalatinus emarginatus | reverse complement strand
ACATATACTAGTAACTTTGTAAGTCGCTCTGGATAAGAGCATCTGACAAATGCCATAAATGCAAAGCTTTTGTTTGTGTTGGCTATTGTCTTATCAGGTTTTTTTCTTTTTTATGATGGAAAGTGATGTGAATAACCCATTGACCACTGTGATAAATTTGATCAGATAAACCTCCACATGCAACTAATCCATGCAGGTAAAAAAAATACTGTGCCTGGGGAGCAGTTGGGGGTTAGGTGCCCTGCTCAAGGGCACTTCAGGCGTGTTTTGTTGATGCGGGAATCGAACCAGGATTGTTCCTTGTTCCTTAACCACAAGCCTATATATTCCAAATAATTGAGGTACTATAACTATCTTTTGTCTCTTAGCACCTAGAATCTGTCAAAAAAATGTAGTCAATATGTCTTTTTAACCTGAATAATGACATTAGTGTTTTTACTACACACTTATCAAGGTATTATTTGAAAATGTTTAGCTGTAAAAGGAAGGGTTTATAAAAACATGCATGCTGACACCATGTACGGGTGCTGATGCGGTAACCTTTAAAACAGAAACCTGAACTAGGTGCTGCTCCCTAACTACAAAAGTTTGCTTTTTAAAAGTTCATGAACACAGCAGTTTCAAAACGCCTGACCAACATTAACCAGTGAGTGTTCTAATGATTTTACATGCTCAACAATTTTATACATCATTTATTGTAGCTAGCTAGATACTAACTAAAAAAGTACTGTGTTTTGTATTCATATTGTGCATATAACAAGCTTGCATTTACTAGCAGCACATTGTAGCAGATACAGATTGTGCTTCACAGATGTACACACATGTACACAGAGGAATTTGGCCTTTGCATTTAACCCATTCATGCAGTGAAACACACACACTAGGGCCAATGAATACACTTGTCCGAAGCAGTAGGCAGCCCTATACATGACACCCAGTTGGAGGTTAGATGCCTGGCTCAAGGGCACTTCAGTTCTGTCATACCTGGGACCTTCCGTTTACAAGACCTGGTATCAAGCACAAGCCTACAGCTGCCCCATATAAGAATCCCACATAAAAATCTTATTAATCTTAATAATTTTTATTAATTATTTTAATACAATTGAACTAAGTGTTCATTTCCAAGCTTGTGCGTAAATTAAATGCTATAATTATGCCTAAAAAAACCAGTAAGACGGCAGGTGATACATTAGGATATAGTCAATGAAACACCACTACTATCGATAGTCTCCAACTCCCACAATGCACCACAGTCTACAAATAATCTGGATGGAGCTTTCAACTCCCAGAATGAGTGCTCATGCTCGCCTGAATATAAAATCACACACACCTGCACTCAATATCAAACATACCAATCCAGTTTGTGACTGTTTGTGAAGTTTTCATTTAACAAACCTTTCTACCTTTCTAAAACCTTTTAGTCCTAACAATAATTATAAGGTCATTATTCTGGGTATACTGAACTTTTTGCCTGTTTTTACGTTTTCTGATTTTGTTGTTGCCTGTGATACTCTGTGTGTACCTTGCCTGTCCGTTTATACTCGTCTCCTGCCCATTACATCCTACTTCTTACAGGTAGTTTGTATGCTTATTGGTGAAACCCATACACCAGCCAAATGAATGATTGTAATTATTTTTATTTTAATAACAATATTTCATTATTAATATTTTAATAAAGAAAAAAGAGAAGGGCATTTTTATAACCCACTATGTGTATATTCTGCAACTTTCTAAAAGTGCTGTTAGTGAAAACAAACTATTTAATTTTAGGACTAAATAAAAAAAAAACACAACGCATGGCTCGGGCAGCCATGGGCTTGCGGATAAGGAACCAGCCTTAAGACCGAAAGGTTGGATCCCTGCAAGTGACTTGACACTACTGAAGTGCCCTTGAGCAAGGCACCGAATCTTTACCTGTTCCTGGGTGCCATGGATAGGGTTGCCCACCACTGGGCAAGTGTGCTCACTGCCCCTAGTGTGTGTGTTCACTAGGGTGTGTGTTTGACTGCATGAATGGGGTAACTGCAGTGATCAGATTCCATTGTGTATGCAAGCACAGTGGTCAATGAGTGGTTCACTTTCACTTTTTTTTCCAAAAAAAATATTTATGGAATGGTTATGAATGCCTTATAATGGCACTGTGTAGGTATCAAATAAAATGCTACTTAAATAACTTTACTACCTGAAGTAGCACTTGTAACCCTCATCAGAGGCTCAATATGCTTTAATAAAATCCATTTTTTCCTGGAACACAGCCAGATTTCCAGCTAGATTTGGATGTTATATGGCCATATATACGTAAAACACACACACACACACACACACACACACACACACACACAAACACACACATAGACCTTGCAGCTCAGCCTAAATGGTAGTGGGGAATGGCATCAAAATTTACAACATTGCATAATTTCTAACAGGGACTCCAGGAAGCAAAATCCTCCCATCTTAATTAACTTAATTAACAGATATAAATAATCACCTTCAGCCTGCGTTCATTTGTAAAGCAATAAACCCCTGGCTATAAAAGTCAGTCTTGGTGCTGTCATAAACAGTATGCCGTTTCACTCATTAACTCTAGCTGCGCTGGTGTCTCCTTCAGGAAGCAGAGTTATTGCAGCATTAACGCTACTGTTTAAGGCCGTTTTTGGCTTCTCGGCAGAGCAGAAGGTTTAGCGGTACATCATTTTCTTTTATTTCATTAGTCAAGCCTAAATGCACCACTGCAGTGAGCAAGTGTCCTCTCAGCTACAAAATAGATAACGATATAAATGAACCGACAGAGCCATCTGCATAGTGTAATTCATTTGCTAAGCAGGCATCTCTATCCAATGTTTTTGTACCTCCGAAACCTGATTTTGTTTGCCTTTGCTGGGTTCAATAAATTAATTAATGCTTTGAGTCAGGGATCCCCGCCCAGCTGAATGTCTTCCTCACTTTGGGCATTTTTGTTCTGACAAAGATGGAGGGCAGAGCTCAATAGCAGTGGAGCAAGCCAGGAACAAGCTCACTGCTATAATGGATTTTGTTATCCAATTAGAAACTCTGAGTTTTACTCTGTCTTTTTTTTTTTTTTTTTGCAATCTTGGGTGCTTTAGGTATTTACACAAATATTGTCTTTTCTAAATCATAACTGACAGCTGTAAATTATTATCCCATGTCTGTGATTTTGTTGTTGTCATCAGTATTAGTCGGATAACAAAAAGGACTAAAAGTTTTGTCTTTCATTACAATGAAAAGCTTATTTTTCCTACCTGTGAGCACCTTCTGATTTATGACTCCAATGCCGTGTACATGTGGGTGGGAACAAAATAATATTAACTAAAAATATCATGTCTTGTTTCACCCCCCTCTCTCCTCACTCCCAGCTATCATCCATCAAAAACACTGAGTTGTTTCATTCAGATACGCATCACATTCCAGGAGAAAAATGCTTTATAATACCCGCTTTGTGTTATCTTACAACTTATGAATAAGCGTAATGGTTTTTAGAAGATAACAGTGTTCTTCTCGGTGAAAAAACTAAAAACATATTTCCACACTTCCTTCCACACCACACTGATGCGCACAGACTCACATGCCAGCCGTCCAACAGAGTAGTGATTAATGCATTAGGAAGCTGCCTCTGCTGTGGAGTCTGCGTGTGTGTATCTTAATCATACACTCTGCATGTGTAATTAGCTGCAGATACACTTGCTGATGAATGGGAGCATCAAGCCCGTGCCATTCTCATACTGGTAACGTGCCCACCGCCATACCAAGCGCTCCCCGAATTCTGCTGTAGCCTATGCTGAACCTGGCAGCTGTGCATAAGGAGGAGTTAGCGTGCAATGATGACCCGAGCTGAGTGGTGATGAATTGATTAACCTACATTGATGGGAAAAGGCAGCGACCATTTGGTCACCATATGTATCACTGGATGAGCTCCAGATGAACGATTTGGAGTGTGAGACATGTCAAGGCCTTAAGAATCACACCTGTTTCTCACTTCCATTTCTTCACCTCAGGTTTTGTGCATTTTATTTTATTTACTTTTTTTTTTACTTGTGAAGAATGTGTGTAGTTATCACTATAACTTTGCAAATGAACAAGGCAAACAGTTTTCACAGAGAAAGTGTTAAATGCAAAGGCTTGTTCACACTTCAGAGCATGCTGGTGGGAGTGGGCCATCCCAAATGACTGTGCTGTAATTCAGAAGTTGCAGAGAGTCAGATATTTTTTTTTTTTGAGTGGATCCCAATAGATCTGTCTATGTTGCCAGTCTTTTGCCGAGCGAGTGTGTGTGTGGGGCTGGGGGGAACAGATTGGCCAGCTGGGTTTAGCCAAAGCTTTTTTGCACGCTGCTTCTCACGACACATTTCAAATTAACCCCGCTGGCTCAGAAAGCCTCTCTGCTGGGTTTCCTGTCAGTATGCCTACCTATATAGACAATGGCTTATTAAAGACCTCCATACCTCCAACAAGCTGCACACTTCTTCTGGATAAGTGGGAAAGGAGAGACAAAGCCTGGATAGTTAGTACTGAAGAGCAGGAGACTTGAGTGCATATACAAGAAAGGAAGGAGACACGTGTTCCAAAAGGAAAATATACATGAGGGAGTGAAAGTGCTCAAATAAATAGGGCGCAAAAAGAACAAACCTGCTTTTCCTTCATCAGTGCAACTGTAGCTTCATGTTCTTGTCTTTTTCTTCCCCAGCATCCCACCTCTGTTCACTCATCTACTCTCTAGGTAGTTTACTTCCTCTGCACTGGTGCAGCAGTTGTTGTTTCTTAACACAAGGCAGTGTTGAAAAGACTAAAAATATATGTGCTTTTTTCAGAGAGCAGTCCCTACAGGAATTCTAGCAGAGTGTGAGAAAAGATTGTGGTGTTGTTCACATAAAGTTCCAACCTGAGGTCATGTAAATAGGCTCCGTGAGGCTCGCGCTGTTGCCATCACTGTAAACACTGGATTATCGATTTATAGCCCTGGGTAAAAAAGTACATAAAATGGGTTAATCTCATTAGGATTTACTCTCGATGTCTTTCTGAAAATGGATTTATCCAAAGTTATTAATTTAATGGATTGTTATGATTTGATGGCCGAGAGTGTTTCTGGGGCAATCAACGGAAAGTCTACAGAGAGATACAGACAGAGAGACAATGATGGAAGTGTCCTGGAATAAACGACAAGAGCATATGCAGTGAAGGAAGTGACATTCTAGTGACATTTGGTGGCTTACTGGCATTTTAAAAGACAGATGAGAGCCAGTTACAGTTCAGCTGAGTTTAAGATCCACATATTACCTTTTCCAGGCTGTTTATATCCTAAAGGAACATATATTTACTTTGGTCAAACACACATAATTCTCGATGTTTTGCTTCTATCTTCATAGAACCTATCATTCATCTGAGAAAATCTCTCCCACTTGCTTCTCATTGCTTGCTACGGAAATACAATCAGCAGGTTTATCATTCATCACTGTAAGTCTGGGCATAAACGCCTGTCCATCATTTTTGAAAGAGAGACATTCAATGAGGCAAAGAAACATAAACTTTTAATCAACATTGTCTGAGAACATTCCTTATCCCTCAACCCTACATTGTCCATTTTTTCCCTCATCCGTCTCTTTCTCTCTCACTGTCTTTCCATCAATCAGCGATTGCTTCACTGGAGCGCAGCATGCCCCACAATTGTCCTCATAAATTGTGTGTCACACTGAGGATGGGGGGGTGGAATGGAGACAGAATGTGAACACTAAATAACAAAAGGGCTCTGAAACCAGTGCCACGTTTTTTGGCCATGCAAGATTACCCATGCTGTCCTGGGAGGAGCGCACTCTTTCCCTATGGTGATGAATGTAGAAAAGGAGAGTATGACACATGCCTTTAAAGCACCAGACATCCTCCACCTTACCTGAGCTGAGCCCACCCTCAGAGCCCCCTGAAGATTTAAATTGATGAGTATCTTTTTTTTCTGTCTAAAAGAAGACGTTTTCACCCATCTTCTGTAATAACTGATTTCTCACCAGACATTCCCAAACTGCCTTCATCCTTCATTCCTTCTTTTCCTGACACACATACACACGGCCTGTTGTGTGCACTGTCTCACATACAGTTCTCTCTTAGATCCTCTTATCCACCGTTCAATCCCTCACACTTTCTCATGTATTGATTACACATTTATAATTGCCAGCACAATTTAACTCCCTCTGTGCTGCTGGCCGACTCCCTGGCTTGCTTTTTCCACACCCCTCCACTGGGACTAGTCATTTGATTTCATGATTTGTAATAGCGCTGTCCTCTACTCCAGTCTTCTCAGGTTTTCTGCTCTCTCTCTCCCTGTTCATCATTTCTCATGTTTTTTGCACAGTATACCGCACAAACACCCCTTTTTTCTCCTTTTTTCTGTCTCTCATTCTCGCTGTTATTTGCTGACTTCTCACTGTCATAACAGAACACCTAACCCACACATCCATACCTGCCAACAAATACTTTTTCATCACGTTGGGTTAGCACCTCCTTCATTCTCACTTGTCTCTCCCACCGCTCTTCCGTTTTTCAGTTGTTGATTTCTTATATCCTGCCATGATCTGTTTAGGCATTGATTATTCTCATATTCTCCTTATTTGATCATTATATATTTTGCACATCTTTATTTCCTCCACTAAAACATCAGCTGTCTGTTACATAAGCCTTGTTTCACACATGATGGCTGTTTGACACCTACTGATTGATATCATGAGGTGAAGTAGAGAACCTGCAGCAGAATCAAATTCCCTGACACTGTAGAGACAGCGTCTCACTTTTGAGTATCACCTCATTGTCTCCAGACTGCCTTTCTCCCAAGTTGCAGCTATGACAGCCTTGAAAACTAAAATGAATTGGTGTAAGGCAGAAATATTCATTTTGCTCCCTGTGATGCTCTAAATATAACCCAGGTTCTGAGACCTTGAGAAGTTTTTTTTTTTAAATATTGCAGCAACAAAGCCAACAATATGATTGCACATAATATTCAATAACTGTCTGCTATGTCAGAAGTGAATAATTGGCCATCATTTCACTCACTTATATATCTATATATCTGTACAATGGAGCAGATTTCAGGGCCCCGGTCAATAACGTATTTAATAGTTTGATATGTAACCTTTTCGAGACCATTGATTTCTGTTCCCGTTTGCAGTGTGCAGGAGGGCTCAATCTGGAATGTATTGACTGCGGTGGTGTTGTGATATGGCACGTCTTGGCCTCAGGCTCCTCTGTGACGCTCAGTAGGCCACAGCTATTGACCCTCCTCACCTTCCTGCAGCTACATATCATACATTTAGTTACTGCATACTCAACATAAATGTCAAAATTATTGCAGACTTACAATATAGTTTGGATAAGGGTTTTATGGGATGAATTGGGTGTATTCAGGTACAGAAAAGCACAGAAATGTGCAGGACTAAGACCCAGTGGCATTGGTAATAGCACTGGTAGGTAGCTTATTAGGCCCATAGTAGACCTACACTTATGAATGTACTGTTGTTAATTTGAAGCCATATAAGCAATGGTTGTGTTGGGCCATCAGTGACAGTTATATTTTAATGGCACAAAAAAAAGCTGTTTGTCTTTTTAGTGACAAGATGAAAAGGACAGCTAGCCAGGTTGTTTTAAAGCCATATTTTTTTAACACAATTTAGCCATCCAATAAACAACTAGTAGCTAATGCTAGGTATGCAGTAATAATAATGAGCTAATTTAGTATATCTAGCTTATAAAGAAATGTAGTATTACATTTTTAATGCAATAAGTTTAATATCTAGTATATTAAGATTATTAAGATGATCATTGTAAAGCCTACCAAGCATTACAACATTTAGATTCTTGACTATGTTACATGAAGGTTTGACTTTATTATTGTGCTATGCCTCTTCAACTTTCAGCTTGGTGTAAGTCAAATGGATTTTTTTTTTGACAATCAGGACAGGATTATGAAAACCTACCTTAAAAGTCTGCAGTATAGTATTTCATTCCAGACTTGAACCAAAAATGATACTCTTTGGCCGCATAAATAGGTTAATAGCACATTCATGCAACTATACACCTATAAGTCACCCATATGCTCAAGGCAGAATGCATAAGGTCATGCATATACAGGTCATGAGATTCAGTTAATTTTCCACATCAAACACTTGAATGGGAGAAATTGTGACCTCAGTGACTTTAACCATGGTATGATTGTTGGTGCCAGATGGGCTGGGTTGATGCGAAACACCCACTGTGTAACACAGACAACAGCACTTTTCTGATGAGAGAGGTTAGAGAAGAATTGCTAGACAGGGTTAAGCTGACTTGAGTGACAACCCACTCTATACAACAGTGGTGAGCATTTCAGAACGTACAGCACACTAAAACCTTAGGATGGATGGGCTGCAACAGCTGAGGACCACATAGGGTTTCACTCCTGACAGCCAAGATCAGGAATCTGAAGCTACAGTCAGGATGGGATCACAAAAGGTCAATGTTAATTGCTAAAACTTACCATTTACCATACTTAAAAACCATTAACATGGACATGTGACTTATTCAACATGTTAAAATGGTCTTATTGATATCTGCTTATTAACATGCATGGCTTTATATCAGACAGAAAGGACTTCACACCAATGCAGATGTAGTAGATCCTATAATGATTCAAATAAATAGGGCATCACGTATTGATGTATGAACTTCTGCTCACATGTCATCCCTGTTTTCTCTCAGTCGTTCGTTCTTAGCGTCTGTTTCCCTACATAGCTACATCACACAGTGGGCTAGAGGTGACCCCAGGCCCTATTAACCACTCCAACCGACAGCAGCCAAAACACATTTCCCAAATGAAGCACCTCTTTTGCTCAGCCTCAGAGCCTCTGCACTTTTCTTCCTCCATCAGTTTGCTGCCTCTCTTTTTCATAAGGCTCTTAATGGTTTATAAATTGCACATAATGGTTCCTCCTCTCCTCTGCGCTAAGGCTTTTTTTTATGGTCTCTCGGCCTTTGTGAGGGAGAAGTCTTACAAATGGGAGCCAGCAGCAGAAGCAGTGAAGCTATGAGCAGAGCTGATGAAGGTTAAACTGTTAAACTCCTTTACTATTGAACTGCACTGTGGCTGCCAGTAGTAACCTGGCTCTTCTGGATGTGCGTGGAAGGCTTTTGTCACTTCTGTGATGTCTCATACACATGCTTTGGACTGGTGTGGCAGTGTGGTTCATCACATTCACTGAAAACATGATGTTTATGCACCCTCTCACCACATGTGGAGCTATATAGTGCCTAAACATTTAGAATATGATGCAAGAGTTCTACATATTCTCTCAAGGCTTTTAGAGGAATTATTATTACTGGAGTGTAGCGGTGAAAAAGCTATCTATAGAGGATGACAGAAAATTAACTGAATTTGTTTGCTAAGACGAGAATAGAGAAGCTACTGGGTATTAGAGATGAATGCTCATCAAATCGTATATAACATGGTTGCTGTATGTTTCTGAGGAAAATGAAAAAAAAAACATTAAGATTATTTTTATGGTTGTGACAGAAATGATTTCTTGTTAAGAGTCTCTATAGAGAAATGGTAGAGTGTGTGTTGGTAATTTAGCACTAACACTTCAGTAATAGTCTCAGATTCTCCAAGAAGAAATTAGCGTAAATGAAAATATAATAATAATAATAATAATAATAATAATAATAATAATAATAATAATAATAATAATAATTCAATTACTTTAAAAAAATAAAATGAAACTAGGAAGGAGCAGTGGTATACAATATAGTCGAATGGATCTGTAAAAAAAAAAAATTGTTTGTGAGCATTTAAGAACGTTTTCATATCAGTTACTGTTGTATCTCTAGGATAGCATTTGGTGACTTTGCTAGGTTTATTATCAACCCAAAGGTTATTATGTTCTGATGCCATTATATCCTGAAGTGAATTATTCTCTTATACTAAAACACTTTTCAGTTTATTAAAGAATGACATGGAATACTCTACATTCTTTTGCAGTTGTCTTTAGATAGATAGATTGATAGATATTTTATAGATCCCAGATGGAAATTCAAATTTAATGTTTTTGGAACATCTGTGAGTTAGTTAGCTCCTGTTATCACTTGCATTGCAGCACCAGTAAACTGTGGTTTACTCAGCATCTTGTTTTTTTTCTACCTTGAATTAAACAAGGCAAAATACAGTTGTCATGTTGTCAATAACACACAAAACGTCCTCTGTCTTGAATGTAACTTGTGTCTGAAAATAGAAAGGTATAGCTTCAATTCCTTTTAAAAAGTGTTGACATTGGAGACTTTGTCCCTTGTTAATTCAGTGTCTTCTCACAGAACCGAACCACAACAATCATGCATGTTTTTATTATTTGTTTATGAGATACATCCACAGTACAAGTGACTTTGCAGTTTTATGTATAGAACATTACAATTAAATTGAGTTTGTTAATTTAAACCTATGAACTACTCTTCAAGCTGTGCAGGTATATAGAAACTTAATCAAAGTATATAACTGCAGTGTACGGTATAAACAATAATTCAGTTAGTTGTTAGATAAAGTATTAAAATATATGCACAACACCAGATTGACAGAAATAGGACAAAAATTTTAAGGCTTCACTTGAAATCAGATAAATACAGCTTTAGCCTTGTGCCTGTGCCACCCCGAGAGGCAGTATCATTAACATTAGACCAAAATGGGTTGAAAATACCATGCCAGCATGCTCTGAATGTCACACCCTAGTTGTGCTACTCTCTCCTGGCCTCCACAGACGTTTTCACTCCTAACCATGAAAATAGCAACTGAGCACCAACAGGAAAAAATTGGCTTCTGTTCAGCCAAATTAACAACACGCTGGCATTAGTCAGAGAACAGCCCTCGGTGTTTCTATTCGAGCACTGATCTTACCATCAGCAGTGGATAAGAAAGAGAATGAGTGTGTGTGTGTTCGTGTGTGTGTATCACACTCTATGACAGAACATGCACAAGAGCAAAGTCAGGGAATGTGCTGACTGCACATCAGGAGCACGACTGGGAGAAGGCAACTTAATGAAACACACCACTCCCTTTGTCTTGCGCTCTCTCTCTGTCTCTAGTCCCTTTCTCTCAACCAATCTGCGTGCCTACATTTGTCATCCCCATACGTGGGTAATTATGGGGAGTGTAGAGTGGGAGGATTTTAATTTTCAGCTTGTTCATCATAGTGCTGAGACTATAAGGCGTTGCTGTACTTCTCCCTGTAGTGTTGCTGCTATTCTGGCACCGTTTTATTTCCTGTCATTCCTGTTCACTGACTGCAAATGGAGGTGATGTGCAGTTGAATGTGCTGAGGTTTCATCTCTACAGGTTGGATGTCAGCAGGAGCTTGTGACTGAGGAGTCCCTCTGATAAAAAGCGTTCAGTTCTGTTCCGGCCCCATGTCTTTAATTTCCACCTGGCGTGACCATGTGTTGCATACAGATATGAGTCAGAGTAGATAGAAACATGCTTGCAGGGTTCAGAACTGGCATGAGCTGCATTCCAGTGTCTGAAGGGTATTATCATCACAGCTGAGACTGCATACCTACATCTTAAACAAACTGACATGGTTTCAACAGGTCAAATCAATTCACTTATTTCCAGCGGGAAAGTCTTTAAAAATTAATTTTCTTCGTTACATTAATATATATATATATATATATTAGACTCACTTGTCATCCTAGCTCCTACCTCATCCATCAAATTCCCACCATCCCTTGACTAAACCCTTAAATGCACGCACATGGTTTTACCTTGACCACAATATTCTAGTATATTATATATTTAGCCATAATATCAGCATTAATTCTGAGCCTGGAGTACTCTCTGTGTGGAGCTCTGTGTATTCTCTCTGTTTCTTTGTGTCCATCAGGTTGCCTGGTTTCCTCCCAACCACAACCAGTGAATTTTTTATGCTAAATTAGCCCCTACCTCTGGGTCATGGGTATCATTCCCAGTGTTCCCAGGATGGACTCTGGATCCTGAGCAGGATAAAGTGCTTACTGAAGGTTTATTAAAGCTGAATAGATGCATACTATCAACTGATTTTTATCCATCTTAAGTGAAGCTAGGTAGATTTTATTGTCACTACTCTCATCACAGACAGATATATAGATATATAGTTCTTCACAAATTGGAATACAGAAGTCAATATACAGGGCCAGCCTGTGCAATAAATAAAGTGTATACAGTATGCTATAAACAAAAAAATAGTTTAAACATTCAGTTCTACAGGCTGATTATGTAAACTCATTCATGTGGATTTTGTAAATATAATGTCTCTTTTGTCAAATGACTGAATGCAGTGGGTAGAGTATTGTAGTGGAGTAAAATATAATGAAATGGCCATCAGGCAGATCTGTTTAGGAGTCTAATGGTCTGTGGGAAGTAACTGTTCATGAATATAGAAGACATGAACTGAATATCAAATTGGTGTGAAGACTGAAGACGACATAATCATCTCATAGATGATCTACAAAAAATCAGGCATTATAAAATTTGCTACTTGCACTCCATGGGACAGTCTATAGATCATCTGCCAACCATAAACTGTACCATCCAAATAAAAAAAAAAAAAGGAAATATTGTTGACGTTGTCAACAATGTTGATAAAATAGTTGATGATAATATATTCTTACAATAAATACACTAGGGCTTCTGAGCAGATCAACAGAAATTAGTCACTCCCAGCAAATCCTATCACAGGCCAGGAATCTAAGAGTCCAATACACCACAACACTAGCCAATGCTAGCTAGCACTAGCTTGTGTATGCAGCAAAAACATATAGCCTTCGAGTGTGTAAAGATGCTTTGTGACACAACATGAGAGGCAGTTTGAAAAGATGTATTTGTCTCAGATAAAGCAGTTGGTAGCTATCATCTGATAAGGGAATGAATTGGCCGAAACTACATTAGAGAGAAAAAAAAATTTAATACAAAGAATAAATTTTGGCTTTATACTGCAAAAAAAGAGATGCTGAAAATGTACAGGGTCATTTTTTTTGTGTGTGCATCTGGACTGCATATTTAATACTTCGATTTTATTTCCATTGCATTTGTATCTGAAATAGTCTCTTCTGAAAACTGCTAAACGGCTTAAAAAGATGTGAAATGTATCCGTTCTGTGGCTCAGTGGATGTTTGATATTGCCATCAAAGGTTCTGATACAAAGTATTGGTCCAGATTTAACACAGAAAGGGAGGATGTGTTTTATGATAGAGGTCTTTTCCACAGCCCTGATAATGAGAAGAAACTACCTCATAAAAGCTACCTGCAGGGCCATGGGGAACTGTCAACCCGCCTCTTTCTCTCTCTCTCTCTTTCTCTCTCTATCTATCTCTCTCTCTCTCTGTGTATGTGTGTATGGCTGGGGTGGATGTGTGGGCATGTTTTTATCCTGGTGGGGACCAAAAATCCCCACAACTTTGACATTAGAGAGACATTTGTCAGGTTCATGTAAATGAATGAATGAATGAATGAATGAATGAATGAATGAATGAATGAATGAATGCCAAAACGTTGCCTTTGCATTACTGGGATTTAGGTTACTGTTTACATTCAGGCATAGCATTAATTATCTGCATTAATAATTATGCCAGTGGAAGGCCCTCACAAGGATAGCAAGACAAACTGTGTGTGTGTGTGTGCGTGCGTGCGTGCGTGCGTGTGTGTGTATGTGTGTGTGTGTGTGTGTGGGAGTGAGAGAATATGGGTTTTTGCATGCATAAACACTGTATCAGTCAGAAAGACAGCATTGCTGCACTCCTAAATTAAATGAAGTTTGGGCTAGTCAAGAGATGAGTTAATACATTTTGAAATGCATGTCATATTTGTTTGTCGTATTTGTCTTATTGTCTTATATTTGGCTCTGTGGTCTGAAAGATAATGAAAGGCTTTGTGGAGGCAGTGCTGTGAGCTGTCAGAGGTGCAGTACGAACACGATTCACACCTGAAGGCTGCAGGTACAAATGCCTCAGTGGTATGCCAACGGTATATGTTTAATGTCAAAGACCTGCGAGCGCAAATATCATTGCCCTTTTTCTGTGCCTACGGCATAATACATCACAAGTTAGGATGGAGGCAATGCCAGCTGGTGCTTTAAGATACACAGCAGAAGGTGATGGCTGTCAGTTATGCTAAGTGACAAAAAATGATTTAGTACTCGGATCTAGTCTATAGTTTCTCAGTCAGCCTTTAATGTAAATAGATAATTATAGTAATATTTAGTCGTTTTCTGCAACATGCAGTCAACCCTTTCTACCCATTATTGTAAAAATGATGAATGAATGATGAAGCTCCACAAAAGCTCACTTAGCAACACCACCAAAGTAAAGCTCTAATGTTTTAGGTATATGCTTGCCATGAATGTTTCATATATATATATATGGTCACTGACTGCATGACATTTCCACCCAAGATCTCCTAGAGGTTAACTGAATTCATTCATTCAGCCCCAGAGCATGACTGACCAACCGCCATGCTTCAAAGTAGGCAAGGTGTTGTTTTCTGTATAGGCCTTGTTCTTCCCCTTCCAGACATTGTTGAGCCATATGCCCAAAGAGTTCCAATTTTTGCCTCGTCGCTCCAGAGAACAGTATCCCAAAACCTTTATCCATTATGGTTTGTCCACATGGGTTTTGGCATACTGGAGTCGACTCTTCTTGTGCTTTGGAGTCAGCAGGGGGTTGCGCCTGGGATTTCTGGCACGGAGGCCTTCATCTCGCAATATGCGTCTTATTGACTGTGCCTTTAGCTTTAAACTTGTGAATTATGCTTCCAGTTGTGTCTCCTGAAATGTTTAATGTCTTTGTTACCTTTTTAATCTACATATCCTTGCTTAGGAAGAGAAAACTCTCTTGACTTGACCATTTCCTGGACTTCACCATGTTACAAAGACACCATTAACTGTGTAGAAGGAGCTGAGAATCTCAGTCCTTTTAAATCTGCTTAATTGCTGCTCATTATGGTTCTGTTCACATCTACATGTGCTTTTAATGCCTGCTTGAAAACACCTGATTGAAACCTCTGTTCTTGAGAGTGGTAATCTTTAGGTAATTTTGTCAATGAAGAAATCACAAAAAAGACATTTGTTGGTATTTAAAAAAATGCTGTACTTTAAGTTGCATTTGTCAAAAATAAATTATTATACAAGTCAAAAATAAAAGACTTAACCGCAGTGAAGGTTGAATAATTTTGAACACAACTGTATATATACATATATATATAGTGGAGAATGGATGAGCAGATCAGGAGCATTATCCTTTTGTCAGAGATGAATTCCGCTCCTGCCCCAGTTTCTTGTGCAGGCTCTGAATTGCTCTGAATTCCCGCAGCTGCAGTGTATCCAGACTGGCCACAGCTCTGAAATAGGCCAACCCAAGCACATAAGGGACATTCAGAACCAGTACCACTGGGCTGTAATGAAGTGGGAGATGGGGCAGGAAAAGGAGAGAGAGAGAGAGAGAGAGAGAGAGAGAGAATATAGTTACTCATAAAAAATCAGTGTGGAGCTTGACAGAGCGATGAAGCAATGCCAGAAGACGTTGTGGTTTTGGAAGGGCAGGAAGTGGAGAAAGGTTAGTGAAAACAAGGTAACGGAAGGAAACACACACACACACACACACACACAGAAAAAAGTGCTGATCCATGCTGCCTGTCTGGGAAAGAGCAGAGGGCACATTGATTTGGCGCAGTAAGCCACAAATGAGAACTCCATGGGGGCAAACTCCTCCCGAGCTGTGAGAGAAAAGGAAGGCACAAAGGGGGTCCAGTGTCACATGGGCACAACGGATCTGCCACCTTAGAATCCATCAGAGAACAGGGGACACTACCAGCTGAGGTCACCAGGACAAGGGGTCAGTTTGTGTGAGGTCACTGGGGCACGCTACAGCTCATAATGACGAAAATGGAGTGATTTATAGGAGATGACCAAAAACGGTTATTCCTCTTCAAATGAAGGAACACACATATACTGTAGACTTTTACAAATACCTTTGCCTCTGCCCAAAAACAGGTTTCAAATCTGTGCATATATTTTGCACAATGGCTGTAAAACTTTGATCAAAATGAAATACTCACATCAGAACACCTCGACAATAAACTGTTTTTCACACCGGATTGATTAATTGAGAAGACAGCTGTCACAACATGAATACTGCAAGCACCAGCTGGAGAAAACTGGATAGTAATATAATGAATTATTTAATGATGTATCTGTTTTACTTCTAGTGTTTGTAAGCCAAAAATTAATTGATTATATGCCAAGCTGTCCTAACAAACAAACAAACAAAAGTGAAATAAAGTTACTACATGGGCCTTTATAACACATTCATGAGCAGTATAAATTTTATAAATTAATTTATCTTTTAGAATGATTTTATAAATATGGAAAAAAAAGTATTGGAACATAATTAACCTTTTAATCACTGAATTCAAGTTTGTTTTTTTTTATACAGTCCCATTGCCACATGTGTATAAAATCAAGCAACTAGTAATGCAGTCTGCCTTTAAAAACATTTGTGAAAGAATGGGTCATTATACAGAGCTCACTGAATTCGAGTGTGGTACTATAATAGGATGCTATCCAATATTCAAATATCCAAATATTTGCTAAATATTCAAAGATCAACTGTGAGTGGTATTAATAAGAAGTAGAGCTGTTTAGGAACCACAGCAGTTTTGCCCCATTCTGCTGAGTTCCAAACCAGCTCTGGCATTAACATCAGCACAGAACACACACAAAAACTGTGTTCTGGGAGTGTCATGGCATAGATTCCCATGGTCAAACATCTGCAATCAGGCAAAAAAAAAATCCCAAAGGCAATGAGAGAACCAACTCAATATTAATGGCTATGGATTTTAAATGGGATGTCATAAATGCCTGTAGATGTCCCAATACTTCTGTCCATGTAATCTATATAGTCTGTATATGTTTGTATACGGTGGGGACAAGTGACAACACCACCAATATCTTTATTATAGACTGGTTAGGATTCTAGAAAAGTCACAATGAGAATTTTGCAGAAATATACACTGTGCTTCAATAGCAGTCTCATAAAAGCATTTGTCATTAATAATAATAATAATAATAATAATAATAATAATAATAATAATAATAATAATAATAATAATTTCAATTTATTTTAATGCTTTTCACAAAACCAAGGATGCTTAATTGATTGTATTAAAGCAAGTATTTAGGCTAACAGAGTTTTATTGTGTTTTGATTTTGGAGTGCTTCATAATACAGATACAATTGTTTCAAAAGGGGAATTAAAGCTTTGTCTTTTCGATATTGATATACTTGCATTTTCTATACATATTTTTCCTTTTAAACAGATTGAGGTCAAGTGCTATGAATGAGGTGTGTTCACTGAACGGTCATCTCATTAATCCTTTTCAGTCTGGTTCTTCCTTTTACACACACCCCCATTAGGATCTATTCAGATTCCAGTTCTTTTGGCCCTTTTGGCCCTATAGATAGGGCCAAAGTAAAAGATTCCTGCTTACTTTTCATTACATTACACCATTTACTGCCCCTGCTGCTGGAGAGAAGGGAGGGGACTTTTTCTCATTACCCCCCAACATCATTTTATATGAACACACCAGCAGCAGAGGCTAGCCTAATCTCATCACAGCTATGCTAATCTGCTGCTGTTCCTTTCAGATGGAAGCTCACCAAGATGCAGAAAAGGGGAAGAAGTCATTAACTGGGCCCTAAGGCAGTGGAGATGAGTGGGCTGAGGAGGTAGATGTTTTAGGGAGGTGACTGTGATGTGTATGGATGAGCTTGGCTCCCATGCCTTGATCTCAGTGCTCTTGGGAGGCTGGTCCACGAGCACAGTTGGACGGATAGCCATCAAGGGACAGCAAGAGATGGTGGGGGAGTAAGCTGAAAGCAAGGGTGGGGTTCGAATGGACATGGTAGACACTGATTGGATTAAAGACGACAGCTGTTATTCTGTTCACTTGTCACAATGTGTCACTTAAAAAGCTCACTAGAGCATGTGGGGTCTGTCTTTTGGGACGGCTTTATGTTAAGCCTATAGGTGTGTTTTAGGGCTATATAGTGGTGTGTGAGAATCTGTGCATTTCTGTGTTTATGCACAGTATGCGAGAGGGATCATTTTACTCTATTTTTATATCCTGTGCAAAAAATATCAGGTAATGTGTTAATGGCAATGTAGCAACTTATCTCATTAAAAAGGAACAATGGATGCACAGGATACAGAGAAGCTCACATTATAGTCAATCCCTGCTGTTCCATGTAAACTATTTTGTCCAAACACATGCTATACATGTCGTAGAAGGTGTGAATTGAGTGTGAATGCTCACACCACAGTTTGTTTTT
>JAOVVF010000039.1:15996824-16017137 GCA_028565595.1 Duopalatinus emarginatus | reverse complement strand
ATTGCTCAACAGGAGAAGAAAGTGTGAGCATGAGAAACAACAAAAATAGTGTAGGATGGTGGTAGAAATGAAAGGAATATGGCAGTGAAAAGACTTTCCAATAAAAGCAACTCACTCCTCATGTTTCCCATTAAAAACCAATTCACTGTTTTATTGCATCAGTATAACCTACTTATTTGTTACAGGCCATAATCACTGTTACACAGTCCTAATGGAGGGACATTGGTGAAAGAAACTGCTGTATTATTTTCTTTATGGCTTGTGTGTGGGTATGTGTGTGTGTGTGTGTGTGTGTGTGTGTGTGTGGTTTGAGTGTGTGTGGGTCTGTGTGGGTTTTGTATAGGGGAGTATAGGTGAAAAGACCATGTTTTTATGTGGGCATGTTATGTATGCTCACACACTCATGGTTGCATCTTTATCTTGCTGACATTCATGTTCACTGTATTAAAGGCTATATGGTGTGTTTCGATGAGTGATTCCAAACGAAAGTGCAGAAAACTGTGCAAGTCTCTAAAACTTTGATTTAACAAACATAACTATGTACCTCTGTCCATGTCCACAGAGATCTCAATCTGTGGGTGTGTGAGAGATAGGAAAAGCCCAGTGGGGAAGAGATTTAGAGAGCTGTATTTGAAATGGCGTACTACATACTACTTGCATACTAAATCTGCCTAAAAGTAGTACGTCGCATGCAGTATGTGACCAGGTACCCGAATGTCGTATTACTACGGTCAGATTTTATAGTATACACAGCAGCTATTTTTGTGGTGTACTGCATCCCAGCATGCACCACGGCCTCACCGGCTCCGTCTTCTTCAATTTACTTATATTATTTCCATCATTATTTAACATGAAAGTCATTTATTTAAATATATCTTAAACAGTCTTGGTAAAAGTTACTTTTAGTTACTTTTATCAGTTAAAAATGCTAACTGGTTGTTAGCATTGCTGTCACTGTGCGGATTTCCTCCCCCTCCTCTTCCTCACACATGGATCAGTTATAATAACAGGAATGTTTTGGAAATTTTAAACTTCTGGTTCTTTAAATTTTCTTGGACGAATTCGCAGCTCATGTGACTGTGAAGTATGCTATATGAACATTGACTTTTCTTACTATACTGCATGCTACAGATGGTAGGCAGTATGCAGTATATACTACTGTATTATGCAGTATAGTAGTATGCCATTTCGAAAACAGCCATACTGCGAAAGTAAGGAGAGGAAATAGACTATGTTTTGACAGGAAGCTGGCTATATGAACTGTATCTTGTATGAACAGACAGGGTGAAAAACAGGGTTGGGGGGATCTGTGAAAACAAGGGCAAGGGACAGGTTGTGCATAGAGAGAACAGACTTTGATGGAGCCATATAGAAGGGGAAAAAAATCCAGGAAAAGGACTGCGAAAGTGTTGCAAGACAGTATCTGCAGAATGTTGGCAGAGCTCTTTAGGAAGAGACAGAAAGTGGGGGAGAATGAGAAAGATGGAGCAGTGTGTCCTCTACTCATCCAGCCCTGCGGCACCTGGCCATCTCGGAGACAGCCCACTGAATTACACACAAACCTTGGCTGCTCCTCTGGTGCCTAGGCAAGGGTAGAGAACAGGAGAAGTTAATGAGGGGAAGAGAGAGAGCAGGTCCCCAGGGGCCTCCTGGAGGGTCTGGCCTGCCAGCTTTAGGGAGCTCGTCCTCTGAATGGGTAATTAGTAACCTGGACTTGGCCTGAAACCTATGAATTGATTGATTGCATGGTGAGAGAAATGTATCTTTTCCATCTCTCTAGACACATGCCTGGTCACTAAAGGCCACAAGGGAGCCACAATGAATACACACTCCACTAAGACGAAGTCTGGCTGGTGGCCTGTCACAGTAATATTACGACTCTTGTGTGCAGTCTTCTAAGCGTTTGCATACTCAGAGGGGTCATAATTAATTTCTCAAGTGATAAAAGGAAATAAATCTAATCCACAGATAATGGTTAATTACAATGTAATACAAGGTAATACATAACTCAAATTCTGTAGAGAAAGCAGCAGTCTTGGGAGGTTAAATATAAATATAGAACAGTTATTTCACAGATTAATGTTATTTTCTTTTGCCATGAGGCCATGTGTTATTAGGGCATTTCAATTTAATTAGTTATTTCTTTATCAGTGTAGAAAAAAACAGCAGAGAGAAGGTATTAAAAAAGAGGGAGTCTTTTTTTAAGACAGGATCCATTTCATGCATCTAAAGATTTAAGGCAACAGCTCAAGTAAGTGACATGATGTATTTAATATATTTTGAATAAGGACTGTGTTCTGTAGAAAAAGGAAACAGCATACATTAGAAAGAATCCCTGTGTGATTGAGCCTCTCTGATTTCACTGATTTCTCTGATTCTCTGATATAAACCAGACCTAAGCCATCTTTAGGGAAAAGCTTAGAAAACCACACAAAACCTGCTGCTCTTGGGAATGTGGCTAAACCAGCACAGAGAATAACTCTCTTTCTTCCTGTGTCAGTAGGACAGCCCCAGCTGAGAACTTTATTGGATCGACCAGATCATAGAGAAGAAAGGGAAAGAAACAGGGACAGAAACGGTCGAGCCTTTAGTTCCATGGAAACTGGTCGGCGTAGTGATGGGACCTGCTGTTCATGCATGTAAAAGGCCCCTTTCATCAGTGTGCCACAGACCACACCCATCCTACAGGCCTCCCACTGGGCTGGCGAGGGATAACAGGCAGGCCATTCTCAGAGGAGCTGCAGGTTGGCAGGATATTAATTAAGTAATTATCACTCTGTGAGGCAAAGATATGAAATATGTATGAGGCTTGATTGGGACGGTTGTGATTGTGTAATCTAATTTCAGCCATGTGCTTGCTTCTCCCTGAGCCAGGTGTCTTATGTCCAAATATAACACACACACACACACACATACACACTCAAAATTGTGCATTGTAGTCAGGTATCCCTTGGCGATTCAAACTCATTTAACTTAATAACACAAACAAATCAGGACTAAACAAATATCCACCATGACATGTAAATGAGTCGGGCTATCGTTAAGCAGGGAAGAAGTCAGCATTGTGAAGCAACAGTATTTAATAACTTCTTATTATGCTAATTAAAGTGAAGGAGCTTAATCAGGCTGGATTACGACTCCTGCAGATAAAGACTGAACATTGGATTATCGCCCCCTCCTTAACCAATAAGCAAAATTAGTGTGTAAATAGAAGATTATGTTAATTCCATAGAATTAGTACAATGATTTCTACTGATCATTCAACAGCATTTCAAGCCATTGTTATTTAATATTTATTTAAGTGCTGTAGGTCTACTGATGAAAGGAAATTGTCATTAGCTCCATAGTGTCTGTGGCTGTGCTGATTTATGATTTATTTGGTGCTTAAGCAGTTACAGTAAACCTGCATATGTAATACTACACATAAAGTGCTATCGAACATGGACCAGGGGACAGTAACAAAGCAAGTGAGCTAATCGAAACTATTGTGGAGAGACTACCCTACTGATAAGAATAACTGTGTTGTTATAGGTATTGTCTGCTTGCTAAGGGCTTTGGAGTCCCCAATCTCGCCCCTTTTGCTCCTATTGTTTTGCTCTAAGGCATCACAGACATATTGATAAAATGCAGCCCATATGCAGGAATGCTCCTCTTTCCCCTTTGCTACTTCTTACACATCTAGAAAAAAAACCTTAACCTTAGACTCAATACAGACCAAAAGCATCAGCAGCCAGGGGGTATACATAGACATGAAAGGCTCTGTGTGTTCCGCACACACACCTAGACATGTGATGTTAGAAGTGCATAGTGAACATCTGCTCGCTGTTGATCACCTACAGGCTCATTGATTCAGGTGTGCCTGCCTCCTTTTCATTTTTCTCCCTCTTCCTCTATTATTTATTTTGGTCATCTGTGTATTGTGTGCTGTATGATGTTGAAAGGATCATATGGCGCCAGAATATCTAGGTCTGTGGCTAAACATTTTTGTACAAAAAAATTTGTCATGTCTAGTCTGGTCTTGCTCAGCCAGCCCTACAATCTGATTTCTATGCCTTGCCTGGCTAACAGTTTGTCTTTATCTGTCTGCTCATCTGTCTCTGAGCATGCCTTTGTGTATGTAAGACTTCCTATCTCTTCCTACCTTTCTATTTGTTTCGGCAGTTGTCTTTGCTGTGTACCGACAAACTGTTTGCATGAGGAAGAAAAAAAAAATCATCCTCTGTAGAAAAACGAAACTTTCTATAGATATATCTGCTGTACAGTTTGTAAGTGGGTGTGAAATACTTCACTTTTTTGTGGCTACAACAAAGCATATGTCTTGTGATATCCTAGTTATGAAGCACATACTCATCTTAAAGAGGTCCCTAGTGCACCGGCTTCTTGGAAGAAGGGACTCGAATCAGAGACATGACTGAGGAGAGAGAGTAAAAGGAGAGCTGATGTTCTCTTGGGGGTTTGCAAGCAGTCATTCTTTCCTGAAGTGTAGGATTTGAAAGAAGCCCTTTGTCTTTTCTAGGCTCTGAGTGAAGTCTTCCTGAAAAGAACTTGCTTCAGGTATCAGACTGATGTGCAGAGCTAATGTGATACAGTAGACTGTATTCTATTAGTTTTCCTCCTCTTCTTCCTAGTATTAATATTACATTATTATGGGTTACATATTTTTTAAATTCTTTTATGACCTACAAAATAGCATGGTATTGCATTGGTATGGTATTCAAAAAGATTTAACCTTTAAATACTTATTCTTTTAGTCCTAAATATTGACATACTGTATATGTATGTACAATCATATACATATATACATAACAGCTGCAAAAAACCCATCGAGGCATAAACTCCACAAGACCTCTAAAGGTGCGCTGTGGTATCTGTGCCACCAAGAAGTTAGCAACAGATCCTTCTTTGGGTCTTCTGTGAGATTGGACAAGACAGGCTAGCCTTCACCCCTACACACGTCAGTGAGCCTTGGGTACCCATGATCCTGTTGCTGGTTCACTTGTCCTTTCTTGGACCACTTTTGGTAGAAATTAACCACTGCGTACTGGGAACACCCCATCACAACAACCAGACCAGCTGTTTTGGAGATTACCTGACCCAGTCATCTAACCATCACAATTCGGTCCATGTTAAAGCACCCAAATACTTATGCTTGCCCCATTTTTCCTGCTACCAACATTAAAGAAATGACTTATTTGCAAGGTGACACTGAAATAAAATAATCAGCAACGAAGTGAGCTAGACACTAACTGAAATTCACATGCTAGTGAATAATGTGCACTGATGTTGATGATGTGCAGCTTCTAGTACAGGATCCCTGTATTGGACGTTGTACTTAGCATATACTTAGATTAGTCACTAATTCAATTTAATTAGACGATAACAGATTTAGACAGCTATGTCTTACATCATAACAAAAGTTTATTCAGAAAGTATAGCCAGAGAGTTTCATTATCCATTTAGCTACTTCAGAAATGTGTTTATTGATTGAGAGACTAAATTGCATCAGTCCACATCATGTCACTTCAGTAATTATAATAATGGATCAATTATAGTAATAACTTTTTAGATTTCTTACCTTATTTCACCCTCTTTTCTCTGCCTAGGTAAAATGATTCCCATTCTATCTGTTTCCATATGATAATTTCATATATTATCACAGTAGTGTGTCCCCTGATAATGCCCTCTCATGTCATAAATGCAATGCAATTATACTGATACTAAACAGACAACTTAAGAAATAATTCTCAGATTTTTTTAAATTAAGTAACTTGGAACAGTGGACTATTAATATTACACTACAAAACATGAAAATATATATATTTTTTTATTATCACAAAGATTGAACAGTTGAATATTGGAAAATGACCAAGTGGCATTTCTCCAAAATTTAACAGTCCAGTTTAGTGCCAGCTGTAGCCTTGGAGTCTTGTTCTTGCCTGACAGAAATGGAACCTGATGGTGGCTTCTGTTCTGCTAGTCCATCCACCTCAGGGTTCAATGTGTTGTGAATTTTGAGATGCTACCTGTCAGCTTGAATCAGTCTGGCCATTCTCTTCTGACCACTCCTATCAACAAGGTGTTTCCACTTGCAGAACTGCCACTCACTGGATATGTTTTGTTTTCCCACACAATTCTGTATTCTCCAGAGATATAAAAATCTCAGGTGATCAGCGATTTCTGAAATACATAAACCAGCTAGTAGCAACAACCTTGTCACTCAAATCTTTTTTTCTGATGTCTGATATGAACATTAACTGAACCTCTTGAACGATGTCTGCATGATATTATACTATGCTATTGCCACATTATTGGCCAATAAGATAATTGGATGAGGACAGGTGTTTGTATTAAGTGTCTGGTGATGGTATATGAAGGTTAGCGTGTTTACTTATGGTTCACTGAGGATGGCTGGAATCAGGTGTCTCACTGTGTTTGAATTAGCACCTTTCTTTCGTCTTTGGACTCAAAAACGTGTGTCCTTTTTTCTCTCTCTCTCCTCTCCAAGAAAAGCCTCACCACCGCAGGCAAAACTGTCTCTTCTCTCTCATCACCCTCACTTTGCATTTTGTCTCACTCATACTGTTTTATGTTGTGCGTGATCTAGATCACCCCTGTTTTATGGGACTAATGCCATTTTAAGGCAATTTGTAATTCAGAAGTATGTCATACTCTTGTCCTTTTTGCACAATTACATAAAGGAATGAGGAACATGAAAAGCTAATAAGTGGGAATGGAAACTGTAAACATATTAACTAAGGCTTTCTGGACAACATCTCTATCCTCTAATCACAGGGTCTGTCATCTCATTGGTGCCGTTCTTTCTGTCTAGATGTCCAACATGATGGCCATCAGCACATTTTGGTCAAAGCACCTGATGTTGAATATAAAATATGGTGGTGGATGATTGATGCCTGGTCGCTGTTTTGTTACTGGTGGTTCAGGGGGTCTGGGGAGGATTTATGACATCATGAATTTTTCTATGTGTTAGAATTTCAGCCTGCTTTTGCCATGAGGTTAAGACTTGCCTATAGATATATTTTCTGGACAGAAGATATCTCAAATATACATTAAAACCCAACACAGAAACAATTGCAGGAAAATAAAATTAGTTTTGCCATGGCCATATTGAACCCTATTAAAAATGCCTTGTCTAAAATAATTCTTGACAGTAAATAGGCACAAAAATAAGAATATAATAGAGCTTGAAATGTTCTGCATGGAGCAGTGACCAAGCTTGTTGGATATAACAGGAAAAGACCCATTGCTCTCCGCAGGATGCTTCAACAAACATTAAATATGAATTTAGAACCCTGTTGCGTGAGGGTGTAGTAAACGACTCAGGAGGCAGAGGTATCTTACTGAGCACCGGGCTTGCGTTTATTTGATATCATGATTTTCATAACATTTTCAACAACTCAACCAAAAGGTAAGACTATCTTAAAGAAATCCAGCACAAGCTTTCATTTCATTTAATTTAAGTTAGCAGTACAAGTTGACTGTTTTAGGTTCAAGCGTGTGTCCTGATAACTGTGTCCTCTCTCTCTCTCTCTCTCTCTCTCTCTCTCTCTCTCTCTGTCTGTCTCTCTCTCTCTACCTCCTCTCTCCTCTACAGATGCTTGGCCACACCCCTTGCTTCCCAATTCGGACCAAGGAGCTGTCCTGCCTTCAGCTGATTCAATCTAATGGTAATCTGCCAGCACCATCTGCACCCTAGTCTGCACCTAAAGTAATTCAAACCCAAGGGTGATCCCTGCCGAGAGTGGAAGGGTGGATTTCTCCCCACCCTCTGTGTCCCCCTCATGTGTTGCTGACATTGACAGCCCTGACGCCACCTCCATAACCAACACTGTGCACAGTCCACACCGTGTCTCACTACTGCAGTACCCATCCACGAACAGTCACGTCCACTCTATGCATCTGCCCCCAGTATTTAATAATAACTGGCACCAGTGGATACTTGTAAATATCCCTATGCACACACCTCAGGCCCACCAATGCCTGATGTATTCCCCTTGCACACTCACCATTTTGCTCAACTTAGGGAGGCCTGGTTCACATCAGGGATCTAAGTCCTCACCTACCTTCAGAAATACTGATCCTGCAAATACCCAGCTTCCCAGGAGTGACAACACACCTCCGCAGGCTTTGTACCAGCTCTGGTGGGCACAGAATGCCCGCCTTGTAGAGAGAGACAGAACATGGGAACATGTTGGAAAGGAAAGGGAGCAAAACAAGGTTAGGACTGGGGTATTGGTTTACGAGCCCCAGCAGCACATTTCCACTGAGCTGGAACAAAGGTATAAGCAGGAAGGTGTGAATGGGACAGAGAGAGAAACCAGGGAGGACTGGACAAGAGACTGCCACCAAGTTATCCTTTGCCCGCTGCCTGGCTGTTTCCAGGGATGCTGGCCAGTAACACTGGACTCACTCCACAATTCCTGATGGGAGGTGAGTGACAGATTACTTCAGTAACACAAGCTCAGTGACCTGTTCCATGTATGATCACATGGCCTAAACATTCAATTTTGCTCATATTCATAGGGTGACACAGACTTTAAAGTTCAATGTAAGCGAAAATATTACATGTTATATGAAATTATACATTCTCCTTCAACCCAAATAATATTAGGACAGTGCTTTCAATATGCAATGTTTTCCATGCTGTGTTCAGAAAGAGAGAGAAAGAGCGAGAGAGAGAGAGCATCCTGAGAACTGATCAATAATTCTGCATGGATCATTAAATGTGAATATGCGACATCATTGCTGAAATACAAAACTCCTTTATGTTGGACCTGATTGCAAATATGTTGTTGAAAATGAGTTCAAACTGGGACAGTAATTCAGTTTTCTACACATTCCCGGGACCTTGTTAATGTTAAATTAAGGTTGCTGCCCTAGTACAAGTCACCAAAGACATATGTCTCTTGATTTACTTCCTCTTTTCTCTTGTTTCTCAGCCCAAGGCTGTCTCCCACTTCTGTTGATGAGCTGAAATTGGTGAGATGTAGAAGCATGTGCAGGCAAACAGAGCACACACACAACTAGACCTTTATATAGGACTCTAATAAGATGACACAATATACCACCTGAGATGAGGCAGGGGCTCAGGACTGCTGGTATTATAGCTGGGGTCATCAAACTCATTGCAACACCAGGCATTCACATGCTTTTAAAGTTTTTTGTTCAACTTCCTAAACGCTCATTAAACATTAATCCCTCTGTAAGTTCAACCATTGACATGCATGCTACCTTAAATTGAGTTTCTAATTCATAGTAGCCTTTCACTACCAGTCTTTTCAGTGTCTCTGTGTACTTCTTTTCTATCCTCTGCTACTCAGCTCATTTATTGCTATCTCTAGGTTGAGCTGCGAGTCTACAGGGGCATCCTTGGACCTCTGCAGTGAGGCTAATGGCAGCTGGGTCTCATGGCTCACTGCTGTAGCACCGGAGCTCATTGTCACTCCGTGGCACCCTCCATCAAAGCTATGATTAATAGAACAGGCCTTTTCCTCCTTCTAGCCTGCAGCACTTTCTCACCTTCTCCATTTACTGCTCTCCACACACCACTCGCTCTCTCTTGCTCTCTCTCTCTTTCTCTCTCTCCAGAGTGTGCAGGTTGATTCAAGTAGGCTCTGCTTACATGCCATGGAGACACTCTGCACTAATATCCGTACTCCTTAGAGGTGAGATTATTTACACTGTACTGGGGGAAATTAATTAGTAGTAAATTATAGTAAGGAAATGGAGTTAAAGATACTGACAAGTAAAAGGTGTTATTCAGTGCAATGCTGCAGTGGTGTATTTAATAGTGAATTTTATTTTGTAGTGGTCAAGCGTAGCTATAGCCTGGGCATCACTCTGTTTTGATAGAGAGTAGTTGAACTGTACTTCTGTATTAATTCTCTTTATTCTCTAAGCCACCTTCATGCTGATTTTTTTTTACAATGTTTCAAAAATGTCATGGCCAGCAGCAGTCAATGCATGTGACTGTGGTAAATATGGCATTTTAAATTTCAGATGAAATTGCTTCCATATAGAGCAACCTAAAAATCCAGAATCTGAGATAAATACTTGTGAGGAATATAAATGGACATGTTGAGATTCACACCAGGTTAGATTCGATGACATAGTTAATAATGTATAGATCTCTGACCACTGTATAGGGGAATTAACCTCCGCATTTAACCCATTCATGTAGTGAAACACACACTTACACACAAGTGAACACTAGGAGGCAGTAAGCATACATGCCCAGAGCAGTGGGCAGCCCCTTTTCCACAGTGCTTGGGGAACATTGGGGGGGTTATGTGCCTTGCTCAAGGGCAGTTGTCCTTCTGGTCCCAAGGCTGCGACCACAAGCCTACGACTGCCCAAAAGAAATTCTAAAGATATTACTTATACGTATATTTTTAGATTCCTCATCTATAAAGTAAACATTTGCAAAATACAATATTTAAAAAAGAAATTGTAAATCAGTCATACATTGCTTTTATTTTTTTCATAGGGCATATGGCATGAAATTAAAAGTAATAGAAAGTTGTTCTATTTCATTCACTTGTCCTCTCGTCTGCTGTCAGTAAGTCTGTGACTTTCAATCGCTCCCTCTTTATCTCTCTCAAGAACAAAATTAAATATAATTACTGTCTTTCCAATTTGCTCTCTCCTTCACCCTCCAACATCCCTTCCCTGACTTCTATTCCATTATGTGACTTTTGTTTTCCTGTCTCTCTACCTGTCCTGATCCCTTTCTCCAAATTTAGTTACAACCAATCCCTTTATCATGCTGTAACTTTCTCTCCCCTCCTTCTCGCCCATTTCTCAGGAGCATCTGCTAAATGATGCATGGCTGGAACTTGGACGTTGAGCGATCATTAATGAGGTGGTCCAGGTGAGTAGGAGTGAGGGATGATGGAGAGAGGGAACAGCAAAAGGCTTGTTTCTTCCCTCAGGCATTCCTCTCCTTCGCCACCAAACTAGTGGTTGCTTGTGTAAAACGGCATTAGATGCCATTGCCTCAACCCACGGCCATTAATTTGAGAGCAAACACACACACAAACACACACACACACACACACACACACATCTCATCTATGGTCAATTCTTACTGGATCTTTTTAGAATCTTCCTAATAAAGCCTCAAGGCAGTTACATCTGGTCACAATATTGAATGGGAGGGCAAGCTAAAGCTAATTCTGCTACCTATTATGTAAACTTCAGCATTCAGCCTGTCCTCTCATTATAGGCAAAAAGCATTATGTATACATATAGGAATCATATAGGAATTTAATTCGAATTAAATTTATGATTTTAGTCCAAGTAAACAGAATGGTAAAACGAAAAAGCCTTTAGGCACCTATTTCATTCAATAACCCAATCCTCTATCAGCATGGCAATGCCCATGTGCACAAAGCAAGGTTCTGCCCAAGTTAGTGTGTAAGAACTAAATAATCTTCACCCCATTAAACACATCTTGGATGAACTGGAAAGATGTTACAGACCAGAACTATTTATTCAATTTTTATTATATTCAACAAGCCCATATAAATCTCATTGGATGGGTGCCAAGATTTTTGTCACATGTGCATTTGTAGAACATTGAAAGTAGTACAAGTAGTACTAGCTGGTATACCAGTCTAATACTTGGTAGGAGCGTAGGACTGCAGAAATATGACAGGGCACTTGGCGTCTCTAAACGTATGTGGTGGTGCATTGTTCTGTTCGAAGAGGCCAAACCAATTAGAATGAATGCAAGACATGTTCGGGTGTAACTCGTCAGAGGGGAGGCACACGTATAGCTCATATAGATGATTGTAGACAAACCAGGTTTCCCATGGAAAGCCAACTAAACAAACCCCATACCATTATGAACCTTCTGTAGATGTATATCACTTCATATACACACTGGTGGATGCAACCACTATGACATGCATAGGCAACATTGCTATGTATTTTGCATAGGCTTGTTCATATCAGTTTTTCTGACACTTTAGTGTGTGTATATATAGGAGGGAATATTAGATAAGGACGTAACAAAACAAAATGAAGTGGCCAAGTGTTCTGTTCAATTGAAAAGTGACTAGTCAGGTGACAATCAGCGGTTAATCTGTACATGTGCAAATATGCCAAAAGACGGTGTGTGTGTGTTTATGTTGTGTGTGTGTGTGTTGTGTGAGTTTGTGTTATGTGAGTTTGTGTCTGCTTTTCTGCAAGTATGTTTGTATTCATTGAGGTTTATTGTCTGCATTGTCCACATATTCATGCAAGTGTAATGTATATAGGGACAATTGCTGTTGCTTCTTGTTGCACTGTTGGCATTCATGACTAATTTCCTTGTTTTATTGAATTGTCATTATGAGAAAAAAATGAGTGAATATAACTGACAACTAAATGGTACTACAGCCTAATAAAAGTGAGTTAATCACTAGTGCCTTTAACAATGGTATGATGGCATAAAAAGTGCTGTAATTGACTGTTAGTCTGCACCAGTTGTATGATATCAAGTGTTGTTAACATTTGAACTTTGAGTCAGTATTCCCAAAAGCCCTTATGTAGGCAGATGCTGTGTTTAATTAGTGTTCTCACAGTTGTTCTCAGTCTCTCTCTCTCTCTCTCTCTCTCTCTCTCTCTCTCTCTCTCTCTCTATCTCTCTCTCTCAGACACACACACACACACACACACACACACACACACACACACACACAGGAGTCATCCCAAATTTATTCTTCATTTGGACAAATCAACTGACTGCTCCCTAGTGGGACTTGCTTGCTCTGTTCATTCGTAATGCATTATGCACAAGCTGAAGAGAACAAACTTAATCAATGAACACGGGAAAGCAGCAGAGAATAGAAGTAATGCCACAAAGGCATTATGCAATTACATCAGCTCAGAGGATGTAAAACACATCCTACTGTTATTGAGCGGAGCCCAAACATAGACCACTACATGGGTATTTGTCACATTTAACCTCCATGAATTCCACAGCAAACACCGTATAGAGAGAAGAATCGTGCACACGGGCGTCTGCCTCGTTGCCGAAAGCTTCTTTACTCATCATGAAGAACATATGCATTTTTAACCATGTCATAACATTGCAATCAGCCTCTCAGTTCTCCTGCATTACCTATAAATACACTTTTTAGAAATAATTCTGCTTTTAGCTCCTGATGGTGGGGGCTAATCTGCCTTTACAGAATCAACTCAAACGCAATATCTCCTTCTTTTAAAACACATAGCATACAAATGCTGTGAAAAGCCTTCATCTCCGCAGGCTGTTGAATCTCCTCATCTCACTTACAGCAGAGGTATTTACCCAGGTGACTGTGAGACGGGAGGGCTGTAGTACACAGATCCAGCCTGCTTTTATGTGCTCCAAATGTCAGCATGTGTAAGCATCAATCAGAGCCTGGCCATTCCAGAGAGTGCTGACTCATTGCTAAGCCATTGTACAGAGACTTTTAAAAGTTTAGTTAAACTATACAAACATGCTACAGTTCAGTATGACATCTTTGGTTTCCGCTCATTGATGTAAGGAATTGCTGTTCTTTTCACTGATGGTTTGAGTAAATATCTATTTTTTTTAAAAATTGTACTGCAGAAGAATCTTGAAGAAAACATATTTAACTACTTCACATGCTATGTATACTGAAGTACTGGAAAAAACATTCAGTGAAAGGCGGTTCTCTTTCTGTAGGCAAGAACAGAAATCTGAAGCTAGAGTGGGTCACTGGAGTGCACCTGAAAAATGTGCAGGAATTGTGTCATGAAATTATCAGTATGGACCAGAATCTCAATGGAATGTTTCCAATATTTTATGTAATTCATGCCATGAAGAACTGAGGCTGTTTAAAGAGCAAAGTGATGCCTTACCCATTATTAGAATACTCTTCTTAATAAAGTGCTCAGTGTGCATAGAACACTTGCAAGACAAACAAAGACAAAAAAGTAAAGTTCATTTTTGAACACACTGCATTCACATTGATGCATCAAGATAGTGTGGTTGACTTTTATGGATCTATTATTGTATTTATTGTGTAACAATATGTACAATACAATATTTATGTAACAATTTGCAATTGATCCTAACATGGTCAAGGTTACAGCAAGCTCAAATGTCTGAAATGGTGTTTCTTCAGTTGCTGTTTGCAGTATATTTAAAGGGCATGAAAGAAGAAATATACATGTTGGTGGCAGAGGTATTGACTCGTTTGCAAGGTTTTTTTTTCCTGTTACTTCACTATAACCTGTAAAGCCAGGTCTAAACTATTAAATTAGGGGGAAATATTCCTTTAAGATTGTGAAATGTTCATGAGCAGTATTTTTCTATAGGATTTCCTACAATCAGAGAAATTCCATAATATATTTATTCATATCCGTTATGTCCCATTAGTATTTGATGTTTATGTGTGTTTCTTTAGTAGAAATGTCTTGTTGTCATTTCTTAGGCTCATTATAGATTATAGATTTCTTCTTCATTATAGATCAAATCCATATTATAGATAGAGAGAAAGAGAGATATTCTTCTATAATATATATAAGATATAATCTTCTATCCTTTAGGAATAGAAGGTTTCAAAACAATCTGTGAATCAGACACTCAAGACCACAGAGACTGTTGGAGATCCATGTTGATCCCTCACTGTCACATAGTCAGACCACTAGCTTCAGGCTAGCTTTTACATTTCAGCAGCTGATGGACTGGTTCAAACGAGCATGATGACTGAAAATTCTCATTTTCCCAACAATTGTTGTCACTTTTAATTTCATTAGCTCTTCCCCTGATTGCCATGGGAGAATTAAGTTTCTGGGCCAACAATTAGAATAATAGCACTGCTTGTGAAATTTGTTAAATGCCCAACAGCCCTCAAACCCAGGTGTATATGGAGATTAGAGGAAGGCAGGACAAGAGAACTCTGCAGTGATAATTACCAGCTGCTGTCAGTAGACCCATACAATATGTAGTGTACAATCTTACACTAAATTTAGGTTTAAAACCACTGTGCTTCTGATACTCATTTACAGGAATTTGTATGGAGTCCAGGCTATATAATCAAAGCTAATATAAAATATAATCATTTATATTATGCCTGCTGTAAAGGGAAATGTCTGAAAAGTTTGTGGAATTAATTTTTATTTTGTTTAATGTTTGTTGACTACTCTGATTTAGTTCAGCTGTTTTAAGTTTGTTCTGTTCTCCGTGAATATCTAGTTAAGCCCATATGTTTCCCCAGGTCAGTACGAAGTATCAGCATGCTACCCGAACTTGTTCCCAAGCCTTTTTCTGTGTCTCCTCTATATGTTTTAACTTTTGATTTGCCCTAGTTATTCTGAGTATTGTCTAGCCCAGTTAATTCTGTTTGGCGATTGTGTAAGGAACACTCGCTGAGGCAGGTTCACAGGACACAACTGCAGGTACATTACCAAAAAGTTCAAAGCAGACAAAATCTAAAACATAATCCAAAAACTGAATTAGAGAATGGGCTATGGTCAGTCGATGAGCAAGCAGGCATAAAACAGGCAGAGGCAGGAATCAAGGTAAAAAAAACAACAATAATATTCATGATCATAATATTCAAACTCATGCCTTGGCATCAACAGTGTGATTGTCTTCACAAAGAAGCAAACTGAAAGACAAACTTAAATAACAAACTAAGGGGCTAACTAAGGGGTGTAGAGCATATCAATATAGGTGAAAACCATTAAAATAATCAGGAATAGAAAAAAAGTGGGAAATAAATGCAACTAAAATTCAGGGAGAATTCGGGGATAATTGGTGTGTTGTGAAGTCTTGAGGGATTGTCGGCCATCTTGGCTGACTGTGTGACAGGGCAGCAGCGCTGACAGATTGCCTGATCTCTACCTTAAACCTGACCTTGATTTTGGATTTTCTTATTGGAATTGTCTGCCATATATACTTTTGAGATAAACTCTATAAGCATATGTTACACCAAAACACTAAATACAACTATAAATGGACAAAACTATCAAATGCCATTAATTACTAGTATAAGTCAGTGGCAATAATGGAGGTATAACATGAGGAAACAGAACTTTGGGATGTACTGTTATTGGAAAATAAACAACTTCAAGGCAGTAATGATTGATTATTTTCCTATAAAAGCCACCCTTATTGGGTTGTATTCCTTATGCACTGTGTATAACACACAGTGCATTAAATGTGTAACGCTATGTTTAAATGATCCTATATTAGAGCAAGGAAAATGTGTATATGTGATGTAAATAACATAGTTTTTGAGTTTGATATGAATACTTTATATGGCAGGACCTGGTGTATTGTATTCTATTTGTTACTTAAGAGTTTTCATTTACTATGTGCAGTTTTAGAGTATTGCTGCATTTTATGGGTCTCTTGGAAGTACCTACAGCTGAGCTTCAAGGGGTGATTAGAGATTGCGCATATAGCACATGCACTTATTGAAATCTATTAAACGTCTCCCTCTCTGGCCCAGGAAGAATAATTAGTGTGTGGTTTGGGTCAATTCAGTAATTTCTAAAAATAAAATTTACTTATAGCTTCCACTGATATCAGAGGATGGGATCTCTTTATAGGGCCTGCTGCTCCATTTTACATGGACAGTGAGTTTACTGTCTTAATAATTGTTGTGCAAGGAAGAAGGCGCTGTTCCTAGGAGGAAAACAGACTGTAGTTTGCATGTTCACCAGCCTTAATCTGAGTTCTGTGGTCAGATTAAACCAAACACAAACTGAAGGAGAAAAAGCTTTTAAGCCAAAAAACATCAGTGGAGCAAGGGGGTGGTAGCATCATGTTGTGTGGCTGTTTTACTGGAAATGGAACTTGTTCAGAAAATAAACGGTATCATGAAGAAGGAGGATTATCTAAAAATATTGAAGCAAACCCTCCAGCCACCAAGTTAAAACATGGCCACGTTCAGGTCTTCCTGAAAGACAGTGATTTTAGGCATTCCATCTAAAGTTGGAACAAAATAACTTTAAGGACATCACAAAGCCCTGATCTGAATTCCATAGAACATTTGTGGACCTAACTAAAATGTATGTCCAAGTTCTCCAAGTTATCAGGATAGTTCATTGTACAGACTGTGATTTAACACAAATCAGTCTGTCATAAAGCAGCCTATCAACTGATTCTCAACAACAACAAATTATGGTTATCAAATGTTTAACAACATAAATAACAACAAAATAAATCAACAGACTCGCAACAAAAAATAAATTTGAAACGGTAATGGAACATGGCACAAACTGTCCTATGGACTGAACCATCCAAATAAACAGAACAGAAAATGTTTCCAATCTATAGCGTGTGTACCTATTATTTACTGATCCCTGTGGACATATTATTAGATCAGATCAAAAATTAAATGTATTGCTTAATGTCACTGTATTACTAAGTATAGTCAATATTATGAGTCCATTTGAACTTTCCATATTTTAAATAAGATGTAGAGTAGTAAACATATTTACTTTTAAGTTTAAAAATTAGCGATTCACATTTAGTAAAATAAATACAGCATGTCAGTGGGTAAGCATACTTTGAGCTTCCTTATATCTTCTCAGTGATGTTTAAATTTGCACCATATAATGACGATAGGATACTTTAGAAAACCATCAGTCTAACTAACTACTGAATCCTACTAACTAACTACTGTGCATACTGGTCATGTATTTCTAGAAAACGTTTGGACAGTTTTCTTTCACAAGCTTTCACATAGAAGTTTTTTTTTCGCAGGCTAAACAATGTAAAGATGGTTGTCACATAAATCGTGCTTTTTAAATGGTTTTAAATTGGTTGAACATGTTCTCAGTGTAAATTATGTGAAAGCGTATTATAATTGCTTTGAATCGAGTGTTTAAGTCAGGTTGTGTCACAACATGGAGAGACATGCAATAACATGATTAGTATTTTTTTTCACAGAAGCACACTGCATGTTGGTATTGAAGCATTATCTCCTAATTTAATTATTACTCGACCTTAAAAATAGCGTATTAATTTCAATTCACCCTCGCTGTGTTCAACAGCAATGCAGACTTAAAGTGAAAGTAAAGTGATTGACCTACTGTGCTTTTACACATATGAAATAACCTCATTTAACCTGCCATGCAGTAAAACGCACACTAATGAATGCACTAACTACACTATAAAAATCTTTTTACAGTTTATTTTTTTTACATTTTAATTTTTATTTCAAAATGATGGTAAAATTATATTACAATTACAAAAAAATAACTATTTATGAAAATGTGTCATGTGAAAAAAATATTTTTTAACATTTTTACCAAAACTAACTGTAACAATATAGTATACTGAGTAAAGTAGTAGCATTTTCTGTACTTTATACAATGTAAGAGTACAGGTAACCTATTTTTGGGGGGTTGTTGTATGTAAAACAGTCTTAGATCTATGGTACTTTTTGTAACAACAGTAGCAGTTAAGCCATAGATTTGTCGTAATGGATCCAGTCTTGTAAATTGAACATCACCAGTTTGATCTCCGATTAAAATTGAACTGTTCCCAATGTTTTTTTTTTATTGTAATGTAGGTGTTAACTATCCTATAGATAATTAGTTTGATAAATATCTTTTTTTGTTTTGTGTTACTTTGCTTTTTTAGTGTAATTTTTTTTCCTTCTTTTTTTTTTTTTGGTAGTGAACACACCTGCCCTATCCACAGTGCCCTGGGAGCAGTTGGGGGGTTAGTTGCCTTGCTCACAGGCACTTGTGTCTTGACTATACAGAGATCGAACCGACAACCTTTTGGTCAAAAAACCAGTTCACTAACCTTGATCCACGACTACTATAGATTTAATAATAGATGAGTGAAGTAAAAAGACTGCATGCACTGAGAAATGAGTGAGGGAAACATATCTGTTATTGTTGTATAGAATAAATTTATATGGTGTAGATGTGGGTCTTCAAAAATAAGAATTTTGAAAAGAGGCCAGTGAAGTCTATGAATAATCCTAGTAACAATTATATTATTCAGTAGCATGTTTAAATGTCTGAATCTTAGCATGAGGTCTTGTCATGCTCTGATTAACTTACACTACTGTACCACTCGCTACTCATTCATTCTCGCTTATTCTCTTACCCTCCTTCTGTCTATTCCTCATGAGGTACATTTCCAATTAGTCTGAACATGATTCTTATGCAAATTGACTAAATTCATTGAAAGATACAACAGTAGGTGAAGTGTGTTAAACAACTAATGTACGATTATGCACACAATAAAGATTGTAAGCTCATGAATTTTTTCACCTTTGACTTGACCTTCCATTAGGTTTATATTCCTGGAATGTCAAAGAACCTGTGTGCTTGTGTGTGTTTATAAACTTTGCATGATTCAGTATTAGAAGGATAGGTTTTTCTCTCCTGTCTCTCACAGTCATCATAATAACCCTCAAATTGCATAAGTAGCCTGATGACTAACCACATATATACATTCAACACAAGTAAACATCATTGCTAGGATCCAGAAACTTGGATAACTGTCTAAGGATATTTAAAAGGCTAGTAGAAGGAACAGACTTCTCTAGGGATTATGAATGTTTGAAGTAAGCTTTGAGCAACAGAATGTTAAAGATTATGTCAGATACACTAGCTTAAGCCTAGACAACATTTGGTGGTTGTCTCCATTCCCTCTCAGTACTTTCTTCCAAAAAAAAAAAAAAAAAAAAAAAAAAAGAAGGCTTTTGGATGTAGCTTAAGAGTGCAAATGTAAGACAGAGACAGTTATGATATCTTCCATGGTTTAACACCTGCTGTGAAAAATGATGTCTCCATCCACATGACAACCTTTGATCAATGAAGAAACTGATGTCAGATTGTTTTGAATACAACAGAGAAGGAAACTGGCCAAAACACAGCAAATTGATCAAATGTGAGTTGTATCTGGATTAGGCTATAGATATATTGACTAAAATGCCTTTACAGTGACATATTAATGCCTTCACAGTGACAGATACTGAAGTGTCAGAAAAAGTGGTACAGACAAGTCTATGCAAAATACGTAGGCTGGTGGTGGCTCCATAGTGGTGTATGGGGTTTGTTTAGCTGCCATTTAGTGGAATCCCTGGTACGTCTACACAGGTCTCTGGCAGGTGAACACTATGTGCCTCCATTCTGACTAGTTACTCCCGTTCATGTCTTGTATTCATTCAGTGTGACAATGACAGTGTATCGCCATACACGTCTAGAGATGCCAAATTATGGGTAGAGAAAGGCCTATTTTAATTTTGGGGTTTTGCTCTTCCCACCTTAGTCAACAGATCTCAGTGTTACCGAACACATTTGGGACTCTATGGAACACAGAAATCC
>JAOVVF010000039.1:15968975-15996724 GCA_028565595.1 Duopalatinus emarginatus | reverse complement strand
GTTTTGCTCTTCCCACCTTAGTCAACAGATCTCAGTGTTACCGAACACATTTGGGACTCTATGGAACACAGAAATCCTACACCTCAGAATACAACAGAATTGTGGAGCATTCTGCTGGAAGTATAGTGTTCATTGCCCATAGAAAAATTCACACAAGCTTGTGGACACGTGGGAGACTGACTGATTTTCTGGCATTTCAGTGTTGCATATCAATATAATCAAATAGATAACAACTATAGATAATAAAAATCATTGGAACTGACCATATCATTCCCATATCAGGGTAGCATAATACAATCCTGATCTCTAGTTTCTGTCTATACACAGTTTTGCCCAGGTTTCTTCCAGGTTCTCTGGTTTCCTCCAACAATGGTCTAGCTATGCTAAATGTCTCTGGATGTGCTTTATTGTGTGAATGTATCTGTGCATTATGACATGAGCTTGACTTGTCCCCTGTCCACTGCACCAGGGTAAAAAAAGGCAAACATTTTCTTCAGTCATTTCCTTTTCGCTTAATCCATCATGGTTTCTCCAGGGCCCAACCTGGAATCATTGGGCACAAGGCAGGGGCACCCCCTGGAGACGGCACCAATCCATTGCAGACTACCACTCACACATGCCTAGGGCAATTTAGCATATCCTATTTGCCTACCATGTGTGTTTTTAAGAAGATAGGCAGAAAACCAGAGTAACCTGAAAAAAACACAGACACAAGTAGAACACACCACACGAAGGGGCTTCGTGACTTGAACAAGGCTCGAACCCACAACCCTCAGATCCCAGAAGCTGTGTACTCCCGGATGTCACTCCAGGATGAAAAAAAAAAAGCTTTTCTTAAAAATGAATGAGTGAATGTATTTTCAAAGCGGACATGGGAAACAGCGCCCTCGTGTGGAAACATTTTATAACAGTCAGACCACCTAAGTGAAATATCTGGGATGTAAATCAAGACCTGGACTAACAAATGGTTTGTAATGGTGTGTAAACTGAGGATTGAATCAGAAAGCAGGTTGAAGCTGTGGTTATTGTTTGTAAAACATTTTTTGTTTACCCCAGAAGTGGTGTTCATATAACAGTGGGAAAATAGAAATGGTATTAGAGTGCTAATATGTTTGATGGTTCCACTGTGTCAGACATATGGCAATTATTCTGTATACTGTATCTCCCTGTCGGTGAAGAAGACCTGCTTTATATACTACACCTTACTGCGCGTGTGTGCGCGCGCGGAGTAAAGCTGCTCTGTGATTGGCTCAGCCGGAGATGGAAGTCCGGAGTCGCCGCTCGTGTTTACTCCTCGAGTGAATGTTCACCGTGCAGCAGAGACGGCGCGCGCTCGGAGGATGGACGCACACAGATAACAGTGGGCGCTCGCCGAGGTCTTTTTTATGAATATATATAAAGGTGTTTTTTTTTTATGTTTTGCATTGTTTTATTGCTGTGCGCGCTGGTTCGTCGATGAAGATGGACCAATTCTTGTGAAGTTGTGTAACTTCATCCTGGTGGAACTTAACCGTGTTTGATTGTGAAAGTTGGACCTCACAGACTGATTTTGGCGGAAGAATAAGAATAAGGAAATATACCACTCCTCCGTGCACCGGGTGCGACTACCGAACAGACTTTTCCGGTTCGAGAGCAGCGCCGCGTCCGTTTCGCGTGACCCGCCTGAAGATGCTGTGTGTGCGGGAACAGCGCGCACGAGCTCCCGGTCCGCTCCTCGCGCTCCTCGCACTTCTGCTCATCAGCGGAACCTTCGTGTGCAATGCAGGTAAGTTAACACACACACACACACACACACACACACACACTGGCTGTAAAGAAACGCATCACGGTACACTCTTTTTATGCCGTGCACATATTTTTTATTAAGAAGTTGTAACCTATATATGACACTTTATTAATCACACCGGTTTAATGCATATAAAGAGAAGCAGGAAATAAAACATACAAGGTTGTTAAAGAAGATTTATTCCTTGACCGACTTAAATCGAGATGCTCTTGTCACGGCCCGATCTTGATAGTGAGACAAAGCTATGTAAAGCTCAGCTGATAAGTGTGAATGAAGCCTTTCTGAATCAAGACCCCACATGATTTATTATCTCTCAGGAGCATCTGATGTGTAGGTGTTCCTGACTGTCCAGGTAAATATGTAGTGGTTTATGGATGGATCAGGAAAGTAGGATACAGTTTGGGTCTGTTTAATACTGGATGTGTGTTTAACTTATCAAGAATGTCAAAAGTGGGTGGCTTTAGCATTTACACACAATTGATTATGAAGGCCTTGGGATTTTTTATACAGTCTTTAGAGACTGAATATATATTTGACTGAGGTTTTTCTTTTCCTCAAAAGAAAATGAGCAAACACCTGAATCACACTGTGGTCACAGATGGTCAGGATTCTCTGTGTTTCTATATGAAGACAGAAACACGGTCTATTCTGGACTACTAACTAGTACGAGCTAATAGTGAAACATTATCAGTGATGTACTCTCTATTCTCTCGTACTGTTTATTACAGTAGTGTACATTTTGGGACGTAGGCATTGTTTTCATTTGTCTTTTTCGCCGTTTATTAATAAAAGACTCAGCCAAGGGAACTGAGGTGGAGATGGAAATGTGTCTCTGTGACTTCATGGCATAGAAATAAGAAATAACATGTAACCGTGTTTATGAATGGAGAGAGAGTTGATGTCTGTGTGATTAGTCAGTGTTAGGCCTGCGTGTTGGTGAAACACTTGGAGTACTTTTTTTTATTTAACTAGGGTGTGTGTGTAAGAGAGAGATGGGAGAGAGATAGATGAGAAACAGTCCGAGTTGATTTTATGGACCTAATCCAACTATTTACATATCATTTGAATATTTAAATGTGAAGACTGTTTTTCTGTTTGTTTTTGCAGCCAGTGTTTTTCCTCCTGAATTTTTTACAATCTACATTATTAACAGACCTCCTTGTTATGTCAGTTCAGATTAAACCCACTCCATTCATGCTGAGCTGCTAGTTAAAGTTAATAACTCAAAAATAAATAGCTCAAAAACGACTACCCTGAGAACAACTAGGTGTAACCGCACCAGGATACACAGGATGAATATTATCATCTTTAAGCTTCCTGGATTTGTTTTCCAAAACTGGTTGAGTAATAAAAATATCGCACATGCGTATGAGAATTCAGTTCGTACGTTATTTTATTAGAAGAGATTTTTGGTCTGGAGCAAAAATCCGTTTCCATCTGAATAGGAGTGCCAGAAGAGATTTTGCGCCTCCTGACAGGTTAATGCGCTGGAACCCCCACCGTGGACCATTTTTGTTGCCTTTGTGCCCCCTGTTTACTCAGGGCACGTTGAATCATCCCTCGTCCTCCCTTGCCTTCATGGCACTTCTCTGAAATTGCAGCTTTTCACTCTTTTGAAAATTCACCCTCTCGAATTGTATATAAATATAATTCAGTGTAAGCTGTTTTACCATGACACCTTTTTTAGCCCAGAATGTCAAAGGAGAAAAGGTTACAGATAACATTTGGGAGACTCAGAGACTCATAGACTCAGTCTTGGCGTTTTATAAGTTATTCTTTGCATAAAAATATTATATTGTATTTAAATATGGGGCGTGCTATATGATAATGTGCTGGATGTGATAAATGCTGTTGCTTACAAAAGCTTACACGAGCAGAATGATTTAAAACCCCTCCCCTGTCTTCCTTTCTTCATTTGTAACCAAATTTGCCAAAAACGGAACATTCCCAGGCTTCCGCAGATTGTTTGACGGATAAAAAGATTGCGCAAACCTGGACATCTGTACACGAATTGTTCAGAATGGTGAGAACGGTGTATGTGTTGTGTCCCAAGTTTGTTTTGTCCCTTACTAAACATAGTTATTACTGATCACTTTTTAGTGTACGCCTTCTCATTAGATTTACACGAGACATGTTTAACTGGAGCAGTTTGTGCAACTCCCCAGCCGATGTCCCTGGGCAGGCAACCTAGAAAAGCTGCTTATGCTAAATAAGAGGGGCGTTGTTTAGAAATGAAATTGTCTGTGCAGAACAAAAAAAAAAGCCGTAAAAAAGGGTTCTTGTTCAGGTCAAGGTTTGAGAGTACCGTTGTCATGTAAGGGACAACTCATCACTGTTACAGATACACCAGTCTCAGTCCATACAACATCAGAGTCAAGGCAGATAACATGCTCTTTTATTTTCTGTTCAGTCTGTCCCTTTATTCTTCCTCTCCCTTCTTACATTTGTTTGTGTGTGCGTGTGTGTGTGTGTGTGTGTGTGTGTGTGTGTGTGTGTCTGCTGAGCTCAGATTTCCTCTATGAAACTGCTCCCTCAGTGTTGACATACACATTAATTACCTAGACTGCCAGGAACCCATGTCTGGTTTCTCTGCCCCATCAGTCCCATCACTCATAACGAGTGTGTGTGTTTGTGTGTGTGTGTGTGTGTCTATGCAAATATCTGAGTTTAAGAGAAACTGAGATAAGAGAAGCATGTACATGCATGTGTGGTTTGTGTGTTTATGTTTTTCCTAAGTAAAAATTAGGGAATGGGAGATTTTTATCTTAGAGTGCAGCTTGTGAGTGCCTGGTGTTTAGACTTGAGTGAGAGAGCTGTGGGAAAGAGGAAGGATTGAGCATGTGGTTAAAATTAGCTTTGGGTCAGTTTTTTGAAAAACTTAAAAAAAAAAGGCAGTGATGGGCATGATATGATACCATTAGTGTGAAAGTATACTTCTTTGTCAATAATTTATCTGTTCATGATGAATTTCCTGTTTATTATAGACTCTTCTCATATTGTAGCTCTGTTGTTTTGCTAGTGTGCGTATGTGTGTTACTTTTAACCTCAGTCAATTGAAATATCTATTAACTTATCATGAAACATCTTCAGGATAACACTGCAATATGATAGTGTTGTCATTTTGTCTTCCCTAAAGGAAGGCAGCGGAGTGTGTCCTCATGCCCCCCCCCCTCCTTCCCAGTAGTCTTGTAAAAGGACATGCCTGTCCCTCCCTGTAAGGGCCCTGTAAGTGCTCCAAATCAAAGATGTGCTTCTGGTTAACTATGGGAAAAGACAGATTTTTTTCTCCTCTCTTAGAACTGCTCAAAGGAGAATTGCCAAGTGCTGGTGCGGTGTGTGAACAGAATGAGCCATGGTCCATTATAAGTACTGTTTTTAGACAGCACAGTTTTCAGAGAAGAATTGATGGCCTGTGAGAGACAGGTCCAGAGAAGAAGGAAGATGAGAAGTAAATAGAACTGGTCAAACAAAATGTTCAAGGCAAGAGAGGATTGAACGAAATGAAGAGGGCAGTCGTGTTTTTAGATGGAGTGATAGATAAAGTGAGGCAGCGTCCCAGAGAGAGAGAAAATGAGAGACAGAGGAATTGCATATATTGGTGAGCAGACTAGTAGGGAGTGCAACTTGCAATGCTGGCTGTGCATTAGTTTAATGGGAGCTTTGGGAGAGAGAAATGGAAGGGAGGGGGTATTGGAGATCACTGGCATCCTATTCACTCTCCCAATCCTGTATTATTCATCACTGCAAAGTGGCCCTTGTTAATATTTTAAATCTGTTTATGACTCTTTCAACCCTTTACATGGCAGCGAGCGTGTAAGTGAGTACGTGTGTCTGTGCTGTAGAAAACATGTAGTACATAGTTTCATGTACTTTTATTTGAGTACTAAGAAGATGCTTTTAATTAAAGTGATTTATTGTTAAGATGAGTAGATAAGGGCCTGGCACAGGGACCAGGATTTGATCTCACAACCCTCTGAAAAATAGAACGTTCTGCTAACATTAGTCTATAGGTTCTCATATGGTTCTTATATGGTTCTCTATTGGATAATAGAGACAGGTTGGAATGTACTCTAAGGGTTTTTTAAAGGTTCCCACATTAAAAATGTTAGGACAACGAAACATGCAACTACATTTCCAGACAAATGCTTCTTGCAAGCCACATTAGAACCGAACAAACCTGTAGAGAACCAAAAAATAATGTCCCAGAACATTCTATGAAACAAAAATTAGCTGGGGTTCAGAGCTGTAACCACTCAAATGTAAATGTAAGATGTAAATCCATCATAACAAATACCTTTTCTAGACACCAACAGCTAGCAGCATTAGATTAGAAGTCAGTACGATGGATAGTGTGGTAAATAGTGCACATCTATCTGTGCACGACACTTGAAAGATGAACAGACAGAGGGACAGAACTATAGATATATGTAAAATAGAGTGTGTGATGGATGCATTGAGCTGTTGAAGCTCTGGTTTTCAGATTTCCTTTATTTGAAAGAAGGGTGAGATAGAAGGAGAGGGAGATAGAAGTCAGAAGCAGTGGCATTCAAGCATCATTAAGTCTCTGGCTCACTCTGCGCGGAGACGAGTGGAAGAGAGACACAGCAAAAGAGTGAGGGTTAGTAACTGATGAGCAGATCGTTGGGAGGAGATGTTTTTATTAAGGCTCTTGTCGATGGCTAGAGCTCCACTTATTATTTGTGGACATCTTTAATGCTTTGTCAATACTGTACATATTGTGTGCACCAATAAATCTGGAGTAAACAACCCAGAGAGAGGAGAGCGGACAGACAGACAGACAGATAGACAGACAGACATATAGATAGATACTGAAGCTAGAGAGGTACTTATGAAACAAATAAGAAATAAGTACATATATATCAATGAGGCTTGAATTCCCACTGCTCCTAATTTTTTTGAATGTTTATTATAAAGAGCACATATAGATGGGATTAAATGTTAAATCTGATAGTTTATCACTTTTTGATCCACAAAAGTCTGTCTAAATGAGTGATGGACATCACCGTAGCTGTTCTTACAGCGAACACAAAGACCACACAGTGACTCACTAGGCAAAGTGTATCCGAGCTTCAAGAACTCAGACATGAGACAGGAGAAGAGCTGAGAAACAGGGGGCTGATGAGGACACAGCGAGTTGAAGCGCTAGGTGGAGGGATGGATGACGGGAAAGAAAAGGAGTTTTTAATGAAGTGAAGATGAGCTGGGGATGGATGAATACGAAAAGAAGAGAAGGAAACTCTTCACCCCAGCTAGGGTTTATGGCAGATGGGTGGTGTGTGTGTTTCTGTGTGAGTGTGTTTTTGTGTGTTTGTGTGTGGGAGGAGGGTCAGATGGGTGGAGAGTGACAGGGTCTACAGAAGAATGACTCGGTGGGGTGGCTTTGTGCCCGGCTTGAATGGGAGGGCTGGAAGAGACTCTTCTGTGCCACTGTGTGTGGGGTGAGGGGGTGAGCCTGCACTCTCCACTTCTGAGAACATGTGTGTGTGTGTGTGTGTGTGTATTTACTTGGCCTCTGTTCTCTTTTCATAGTCACACTTCTATTCATGCCTCTCCGAACAATAGAGCCCAGAGCTGGCATGTAAAAGTTTGTATTCTTTTTCCAGCATTGTAGTTATGACAGGCCCTTTACAGCTTCTCTCGCACTATTTTTCCAGGAGTGGCAGCCGACTTAATAACTTCACTCTCCTCAAAGAAAAGCGCTTTGACTTCCCCGTAGTAGGACACTACAGTCACAGTGCAGTGAATTATGCAGCATACACTCGAACCATCCCAAGTTTGACTTCGCCTGGATTCTGGCTTGTCTTTACCGCAGTAGAGGAATCTAGTGGAACTGCTACACACCTGTCAACACGCGCAGATCACTGCACGTTCTAATTACAGCCACCTCAAACTCATTAACTGATGAGAATGAGCATGTCTTTCCTCATTCTGGTGAGCCATGTGTCTGCAGCTTTTAATTGTTCTGATATGCTTGATAGACTGATTTTGATTGAGAGGTGGATCCAAACTGCTCAGCAGGCTATACAGTCATGCAGGAATAATCACCGTCAGGGATGGTTTTGTGCATTACACGCTGACCTAATGAATTTGCGTGTGTGTAATACCATATGCGTCATTCCGGGTTATTTTTCTGTATGTGCTTGGGAAACCCATTCACATAGTTACATTTGTACATTTTGCACACTACATTAGTGCAGCTGTCTGTTTTTGGTTAAGGAACCAGCCTTGTGACCAGACAGTCGCTGGTTCAATCCCTGCAATCGACATGACTAAAGTGCCCTTGAGCAAGGCATCCAACCCCCTAACTGCTTCCTGGGTGCTGTGAATAGCCACATCAGTCTTTGTCTTTTATCACCATCACCTGAAGTGAAAGCCACTTGCGACATTTAAACCCGAGCCTTGTCATCGTCTCCTCACACACTGATCTGTGTTTGCTTTTAGATTAGTGTAGAAATGAATTCAACTGAATAATCCAGTTCTTTTCTGTTGTCTATGTTGCCGCAGTCATCAGTATAAAGTACATAAGCGCTGTTCTGTGTGTTGGAGATGATGTGACAGCACAGGAGCTCTGCAGACAGCAAGCATTTGAATACAAACTGAAGGCTTTTTAAGACTTATTGTACTATGTCTCCTAGCTATGCAACAACTTGGTGAATGCCTGACATTCACTTGTAGCCTCCCAGGTGTATGCTAGGTGTTTACTAAACTGTCACCTCACTCAAATTAATTTTGCACCTATGTTTTTTTTTTAAGTGGAAAAGTCATAGGCAGAAAATCCCCAAATGTGTTATTTGTTTTTCCAGAGTTCATCCAGAATTATATTCAGTCTCTACAAGTGAACCCCTTTAACTACATACATACATCCTCCTGTTAGTTTCACTGCAGATCCTGAAACATTCATGATAGTTACTGAGTAAGCTTTCAGAGGAGTAATTCAGTAATAGCTTAAAGGTTTGTATGGGATATTAAACCATTCTCTCAGGCTACCATCTTCTCAGTGAGCACTGAAGTCTATGGGGTTTCTGTAACTCATACCATTGTGGTCGCAGCCCCCCAGTGGTTTTAATATCCATTCAGAAAGTGTTGCGGAACCTCTCTTTAGGGGTCCGTATGTCCTGCTGGGGCCGTGTGACATTTTGGGGCCATGCAAATCTTTTTTTTCTCAACATTCTTGCTGAGATTTTTGCCTTCAAAGGAAAGTCCTGATCAGTGCTGGAGATTAGGCTCCAGCCGTAAGTTTTGTATTATGCATCTTTATGTCTGGCACAGAGATGGTGGGTGAAGTAAATGTGTGAGAAATAGCAGTTTAAATAGATTTGGTCATGCAGAAGTATTTAATCACTGAAGCAGCAGTTTTTAGATAGTATTTTTGCTCCAATGTAACTTGTAGCCTATTTAGTCATCTTTAGGCTCTGTGAGAAGATCTCTAATGTGATCCCTGTTTGTTTTGTCTCTCACACCCAGTCTACTTTTCATTTACTTTGTGCTTCATATGCAACGATTCTCTGTCTGTCTGTGCCCTTATTTGTTTCAGCACCGAGGTGGAAGGGGGTTGTGGAATGGCTTTTTAGAAGGCAGCGTGGAGAATCCTATCACTCTGAGTTTAATGTCTATTATGGCTCCCATCTGTCCCAAGGGTAGCATTGTGGGTGGTGTTATTGGGGGATGTGAGGAAGGAGAGAGTATTTATTAGGGTTCTGCCCAGGGTATCCATGCCACTGTGGGGAGGAGTCCTTAACACCCCCGAGACGGCATACACACAAACACACATGCATGCTCACACACAGAGCAGCTGGTTTGTCATTGTTGTGGAGTGAGTGTGTGTTGTTGGTCAGTGAAGTGTGATGGCGTGTGATGAAACAGTGTTACAAAGAGATGCGCAGAAGACCTCACACAGTCATATCCTGTTAAACAGCCAGTCCAGCTAGGCCTACTGCTGCGATGGGGGAATTCTTCAACTGTCTTAACACACCAGTCAACAAGTATGTACAAATACAAATGTGTTTTATTGAAACAAGTGTTTTAACCAACACTGCACTTCAGAATACAAATATTTACGTAATATCGGTATACCTGAACATTAGTTTACCAGCAGTCCAATGCATAAAACCATGCAGATGCAGGTTAGAATTTAAGTTCATGCTCACATCATACATCAGGATAGGAGTAAATATGATCTCAGTGACTTTGACTGTTGCACGGTTGTTGGTGTCATTCTGGTATAAAACTTTATAAACTGTTTAAACAAAATGGTGAGAACAATACATCTGGTGAGAGACAGCTATGTGGGTAGACATATTGATTTAACAGGTCAGAGGAAACTGTCCAGACCGGTTCATGTTGGCAGGGAAGTTACAGTAACTCAAATAATTACTGTTTATGACCAGTGTTGCGGGTAATATGTTACAGTAATCTGATTACTTTTTTCAGCAACGAAGTAATGTAAAGGACAACAGTTTATTACAGTTACTAACTTTACTAAAAAAGATGCCTGAGCCATTCTCTGCTACTGCTGCAGTTTGTCTCTTTTTCTCTGTCTGGGCTGCAGCACGGTTGCCAGGTTTGCCAATTATAAGCGCTTATTTTTGTCACTTAAAGTGTAAACTTTAAAATACATTGATTGCATTTTTGTTTCTAGTGTGTATGTGCTTTTGGGGAGTTTTAGAGTAAAATTAATTGTTTATTATAAGTGACTTTTTGTAAATTATTTGGACTCACTTATTCTTATTTGGACTTCCCTAATTTGGTATCTCTCCAAAATACCAAAGCACAAAATCTTTTTTTAATGCTGGAAGTATTTTCTTATCATGTCCTTGAAACAATTTTACTTTTATAAATGACTGTAATAACTAGGAAAAATGCATAGTTGATGATGATGATAATAATAATAATTATTATTATTAATAATATATTATTATTATTATTATTATTATTATTATTATTATAAACTAAAATGCATATTAGTTTATAATAATAATATAATAGTCACAAAATAAATGATAATAATAATAATAATAATAATAATAATTATTATTATTATTATTATTATTAATTTTTATAAACTAATATGCATATTTCTAAATTCATTATCTTTTCATTTATATCTATTCATATAAGAGTCTTTTTTTGCCTTTACTAATATAATTATAATTTTTAAGTTCTTATACTTGCCTGTCCACATGCCTGCAATGTTGCAGTGTTTTGATGGACCCCTAAAGAAGCGTTTATTGGACTATATTTTTCAAATGTTTAATAACAGATTGATTTGTTGTAAGAAAACAGCTCCATAAAGAATAGAAAAGTTTTATACACATTTGTTGTTGCTACTGCTGCTACATTTTGTTCCTAAATAAACCACTGAAAGGACTATTGTCTTAATATTTTTTTTGTACTTTCCCAATTTTTTTTATAGATTTTATTCCAGTACATTTGTTCGGGTTTTAGAATGCAACTTAAAAGTAAAGTAATTAGTAATCAGATTACATTTTCCGGAAGGTAATCAGTAAAGTAATCTTTGTTAAGTAATGAATCATCAGTAATGGTTTACTGTTTACAGCTTTACTGAGACGAAAAGCATCTCTGAATGATTCAATTAATTTTCTCTCAACATTTCACATAGAAGACATTATTGGTATCTGTCTAGTGTCAGTATTGTCTCTTTACATGTTTAACTGCCTGGGGACAGCATGTACTAACTTTACATTGCTCATCAGTTTCTCTATTGTTTTCACCAGCATCTTCCTAATTCTGAAAAGCTAGTTACTGTGTCATGCCTACATGTACATATCCTGGGGGCAGCTATGGGCTTGTGGTTAAAGAACCACCCTTTTGACCAGAAGGTCTTTGGTTTGATCCCCACAACCGACAGTCAAGGTACCTAACCTTCAGCTGCTCCCCAGTCACTTTATACAGGGTTGCCCACCACTCTGAGTAACTTCAACTTCAAATGAAGACTTTTTTTGACAACATTCTGTCAGCCTGATAATATGGACACATAATGTGCTTGTTTCTGGCTGCTCTGTCCATCTCTACCTGGCCCTTCATAATAAAGAGCCCCTTTAGTGAGACATCTATTATTCCCATGTGGTTCTAACGAATATTCTTAAAATGCTGAGGCTTAATCCACCAAATATACACCAGTCCTTACACCTTTTGCTCAATCATTCTAATTACTGTTGTTTGTATTGTAATTATTATTACTGTAAGCCTTTTTTAGCCTTTTAATTGTATCCTGGAAAGACACCAACTTTATCTGTACCTGTTAGCTTTTTACCTGACTTGTGATAGAGAAAACAAGAGAGTGATTGAGGTGAAGAAGAGGAGAATTTGGATTGGATTAGGAAGGCTTGTAACTGTTAGGAGTGTATTGGTGAGGTTACATTCACAGGATATATCAACATGTTCTTTCACACAACCTTTATGCGCTTGCGTGACTGATTAGACGCTTGCACATGTGCGATAATTTTGAGAATCAGTTCTAATGTGAGTGTTGACTTCACTCACTTAAACGCATACTACATGCAGAAGATTTCTGATTTCTGCTATTGATTCTGATTTTTGGGGAATCGGTTCTGATTTTCAGAATTTACATGATCTATAAATTTTGTTTAAATTATGTGATTGACAAGATGAAAAGATGAAACGACAATGTAAACAATAGGGGTGCTGAAAAAAGGATTCTTTAAAGAATCGCAAATCCTAGTTTGGGCGATTCTAAATCGATTCAAAATGCCCCAAAACCGATTTTAACATGGGTTTAAGTTTTATTTTTTGCCGCTTCTATTCCTCATATTGCATTATGTGTCCACTCAGCCACTGTAAAAGAGAGCCGTCTAGCCCACCGTACAGCAAGCTAGTTAGCTAATGGTGAACATATGTTATGCTAAAAGTACTTGTTAAAAACTGCTGGGACAAGAGAAAATGGTAAGTGCTACAGCATACTGAAATCTGACTTTACAAAAGTATTTTAGAACTGCAAAATGCAAAACAAAACCAACTCAATCATACTCTTCTTAATAGAAATGAAACTATTGAAATGAAACCTCCTGTTTTACAGATCTTTCGCTATCACTCAAACCTGAAACAGTACGTCATCCGGGAACTTATCGCGTACTGCTCGATGCATACTGCACATTCGGACACACTAGTCACGCTCACGTACTGTTTTCGCGTACAGACCATGTGAATAGAAAAATCATTCCATTCCATTTATTTAAAACAATATTTTTAGATTCCTTACTGTATCAAATCTTTTTTTCAGCATTTTATATGATGATGGCTATATGATATATATGATGGCTTCTATCAGTGAAAATATATTAATACAAAAGTAAACATAGACTTCGGTCTACCATAGTGCATTAACCTTTAACTAAAAATAAAACACAGACTTTACAGTCATAGTGCATTACTGCATTTATATCTTGTAATAATTTTCTGCTATAGCAAGGGAGCTGGCTAACTAGCTTGCTGTACGGTGGCTGAGTGGATAAGTAATGTGATATGCAGTACACTTTGGAGTAGGAGCAGCAAAAAATAAAACTTAAACGCATTTTAAAATTGATTTTTGGGCATTTTGAACCGATTCAGTATTGGGATTCTTTATAGAATCGATTTCTTTTAGCACCCCTAGTGTTCATTGTTTACAGAATATTTCTGCAGGCTCCGGGTGTCCATGCCCTGTCATATTTCTGTAGTCCTACACGCCTACCGGGTATTATTATTTTGTGAATTGCTGTTCTATTTATTTTTAATTTATTAGATGTAAAGGTCAGTTCCATCATCCCAGTCGGCATGAATGAAAAAAAAGTGAATTCATTTAATATTGTTATCTTTATAAATCATAGTAATAAATTGTGGTCCATATTGTACTTTATATCAGCATCAGGGAAAATACAGACATTAGTTTATGTTCAGACATGATGATATCCTTCATCATTATAGTTCCATATTATGATGATAAACAGTTTATTACAGCCATGTACAGGCCTGTTAATCTGTTCATGATTCAGCTGTTGACATGCCCATAAGCACACGTGCTAATGTTACAGTGGTGACACTGTGTGTGTATGTTAAACACTTATATTTGTATATGTATGCATATGTATATCAGAAGTCAGTTCACCTCAGGCCTCTCACCTGCAGACGAACAGATGCCGTGGCGTCACTGGCCTCACTCTCACCTCTCTGCTCACTCTGCTTGTACTCTGGCACTCTGCTGTGATTAGCAGGTGAGCCGAGCTCTTAGCTGCTAAACCCAGCCAGGCCACACTTAGCCTTCTGTCTCAAACCAGTCAGCACATTTGGCCAGTTCGGTGCCCCTTTACTAGAGTTCATCGACAGTAAGCCACTCACAGACACTGTCTGTATATTGCAGCAGTGAGTCAGGTTTATCTGTCATGGCATAGTGCCCTAACACAGCATGGGCAACGGTTATGAGGATTAAGGAAACAGATGGACGCCATGCTGACTGGTGCAGGTTCATTAACTCTCTTTGCGGTTGCTCTGAACTGCACCACCCCATCCCACCTCGTACTGTCTCGTCTCATTCTGCTCACTGAATAGCTCTGTGAAGGAAAACGAGCTGCAAGGGCAACTGCCGGAGTGGAAGCCGTGAAGATGTCTATTGATCTGATGGCTGAAACATCATTCTGCTTGATCGATTGATCTTGAAGTGAGGGACTTTTAAAACACTGTTGATGTGTAGCTGTCAGAGTGCATCTCCCATCAGGGTTTGTGTATTGTCATTGTTTGAATCTTTATCAGTAAAGGGGCTACTGCATTGGGTGAGAAATTAAGTTTGATCTGGAGAAGGATCCTGGTATGGGCTAAAGAGCATTAACCACATAGACAAATCACTAAGTCATTTTCCTCTATACACACAGACACACACAGTTGCTGTAAATGCTTAAAGGATAGATTAATTTAACTCTTGTTTCTCATGTGTAATGAGCCCTAACATCTTCCCCTGTGCCATCAACGGTTTTCATGCACTTGTTTATCTGCACAGTATGACATTTCCTTTTTGTAAAGAGCACAGGAAATCAAAATTGGTATTCTGCAGACAAAGTCTCATACATTGGCTGCATTCCCAAAAATCTAACCCTAACCCTAGATTAAAAATCTCAGGGTTAAAATAGTAATAATAAAAAAAACAGAAACATTGTAACCAATACACACTATATTAAGTGTGTGGATGTCTGACCGTCATATCCATATGTGTGTGTGTGTGTGCACCTGTTGAACATCCCATTCCAAATATGGTTGTTGTAACAATGTCCACTCCCATGGGAAGGCTTTCCACTAGAATTTGCAGTGTCGCTATGGGGATTTCTGCCCTTTCAGCCACAAGAGTGTTAGTGAGGTTGGGCACTGATGTCAGGCAAAAAATACCTGCTGTAAGTTTCAGATTCCAGTTCATCCAAGAGGTATTTAATGGCTCTGTGTAGGCCACTTAATTTTTAGTTTATGTTGAAGTACATGTTTAAATGCTATTATTTTAGATCACTAGAATACCGTCTCTGAAATTCAGAGGTATGAGACAAAGACAGTATATACAGAAAAATATAATTTGTAGACACCACTATTATACAGCCTCAAGTTTCTTGGAAATAATAAACGAATACTGATGACTCAGGTGTCCCTTGGGATATACTAAAGTCCCTAGATGGTGTATGTCCTACCCACATAAATATAAATTCTGCTAGCAGCAACCTGAACATAGAAGCTTGCTAAGTAGAGCATGGAAGGCCTGTATGTATTCTTTTCCAACACTCCCTCCATTGCCATTGGCTGTTCCAGCATAACTTCCTATTTCAAAATGAAATTGGAACATATGGAATTAAATCCTGACCCTTAAGTCATTTCACGGGCGCTTTAACAGTAACTGCTCATAATGCTTGTTAATATAATGCTTTATAATGGGATAGCATAAGGCTGCATTGATTGATCTGGGCCCTGAGTGCAGGCTTTAAGAAGACGTGCAGACACACGGACACGTAGCCAGCAGACGTTTTAGCAGATTGTGATGATGGCTTTGTGTGGGTCCCCGTGCTCCTGTCAGTGGAGCTGTCTGGGCTGAAGGCTGCTGCCTCTTTAACTAAAGCATGAGCAGGTGGTCACAAGCACATGGGACAGGATATACTTTACATGCTCTGTTTATATGAAAACAAAAAAGCATTCCTCGAGTGTACTCGAGTATATATATGCGTGTGTACAAGGAGGCTCAAGTGCTTAGTCTTGCACTCCAGATCCAAAGCACAATTCGTTCCCTGCTTTAATGAGATGTCATCGAAGTGCCACCTGTGAGAAATCTTCTGACGGCACTTTATGATAACATCACAAAGCAGTTGTGCTCTGTTTTTCTTGATTTGTTTCATTATGAAACAAATCAGAGGTTGAAAGGAAAGAGAGACATGGTGAATCACTATGACAGCTATTTCTCAGTCATTTGCAGCTTGAGCACGAGAGAGCGGTAGCTCATGATTCTGTTGCTGCCTAGAAGCTCTTGATTAAGTGCCGGGCTTTTGTGTTCTTGATTTAGACTCCTGAGTGTGAGTGACAAGACTTTATTGAGTGGTCGTGTATGTGTGTATGTGTGTGTATGTGTAAAACCGTGTGCATTTGACAGCATGTGTGCACTGCATTTAAGTAAGTGTGTAGCTGTGTGACTGACAGTTATACACTGGTGTAGAGTGTGTACATCTGGTTGTATTTAAAAAAAATGTCGTGGCTGCACAGATGCATTAGCACAACAATTTACACTTCTGTTCTAGAGGCACAGACGCTCAGAGAATAATGAAGTCCAATTGACTGGAGCCACTGTAACTGCCACAGACTAGACACACAGGGAGGGAGGAGAGAAAGACAGGGAGGTGAGCCACAGAGTAAACAGGATATTCACAAACACTCGGTCTCACCCCTCCCTCTGTCTCTTTTCTCATGCTTTCTTTCCTCTTCATTCAACAAGAAGGGGGCAATTACATGGCTGTGTCTTGCATGTCTTTCATCTGCTGTGGGCAGCAATGGTGAAATAAAGGATCTCTCGCATATAATTACATAGAGACATCCTGGAAGAGGGCGTCTGTCGCAGTGCACAACAGAAAGGAGCCCTAAATGCCTTTGATATATATATCATGAGACCAAAAGACCAGTTAGACTTGTTTGATCCTGAGAACTTGTGTCTTCTGTCTCAGGTCTTAGCATGATGATGCTTATTTCACCTGTCTGGACAGGGCAGTAACCAGAGCACATTCGTCAAAGGCTTACCAATCTCTCTCCTTAAGCAAATTATAGTCTTTATAGGCAATTTAGTTGTTTTGAATTTGACACGGCTTTCATCTGTTTTTTTTTTTTTTCAGCTTACCCCATGAATGCAAAGCATCTTAAATATGATTTTGCAGCAAGTGGACTGCCACTGCTTTCTGAACTTGTGTGTGGGTGTAACCTCAAATTATAAAGGGAGGGGCAAACAATGTTGGAGGAGATCATAAGGGGCAAAGTTCATTCAGTCATTACCAAACATATCCTGAGTACACACAGTTGTAACAAGTATCCATTTTTGTCCGCAATCATATTAGATATTTCTGCACATGGAGTATGTGTGAAGAGACAGAGCACACATTGCACTTCATGTCGCATGAATAGAGACCGTGCAGCAGAGTTCAGCATGGGTCTCAGATGAGGTTTGTGTGGTAAAACACTGCTGCTGGACTTTTGTGTCCTCACTTCAGAACTTGTTTAACTTCCGACCCTTATAAAGAAGCCGAATGAGGAATGGAGTGCAGGAGGAAATAAATATGGAAAAGATTAGTATAATTCTGTAATTCTCAAATTTATTATTGGATTTACTTATTTAATGGAGAATCAAAAAACAAAGGTTGTCAATCCAAATCTTGTTGGATGTGTCACCATTGACTACTCCCACTTATTCACTCAAAGCCACTTTATGTTTCCTGGTTATATCGTGATATATAGTCCATAGCCATCTGCATTCATTCCTTCATCCATTACCTTTGGGGGCTTTTTAGTCCTAGATTTCAGATGAGCTTAGAGCTCAAGGGGATAAATAAGAGAGGAGAGTGGACCAGACAGGACTACACACAGCAGAGAAAGAGACTGGCTCATGGATTAGTGCCCTTTTAATGAAATGGTACTGTCCACCTCAGAACTTCATCATCTACAAATGCACACAAAAACAGGAGTACAACCCCATCTGTTTTTTTCCCCCTCACTTTTTTTCTGTTTATTCACAGGATTACAGTGCCCTAAGCTCTTTCAACCATAATTCAGATTAGATTTTGTATTTTTTTTTTTATTATTGCTAAGCCTGTATCCAGCATTCCCAGAGGATTGTTTGACTGACTGGGCAACCGTACCACTCCGAAAATTGATTAAAACTCACGACCATGCCCTAAATTCCAAGGACACTGACAGTAAAGAGATGCATAAAACCAGTATGTGATGATAATAAGGGGAAAAAAAACATTGTCTGCTCACATGGATTGTTGCTCTATTGATGCCATCGTAAGTGCCTGTGACATTAGAAATGATTGCTTTTTTGATGTGTGTGGCCCTATGACCTGATAGACGCAGAGACAGTGGAAAAGCTGGTAAATAATGGAGAGGTAGAGGTATAGAGAACCGATCTTGAATAGATAGGTCATGTGAGAAAACAGACAGAGGTCAGGAGATGAGGTCAGTTCAGTTCAATAGAGCTTTTAACAATAGATAACCTCACAAGGAAGCTGAAATCTGGATGTAGATTTAGATTTAATAAAACCAGAGGTGACTGGGGCAAGGAAAAACAATGGAAGGAAGACGAAAAATGAAAAAAAAAATGTATTACATATCTGCCTGTCTAAAATAGCTCTGACCCATTGTGGTATGGACTCCACCAGACCAATGAAGGTGTACTGTGGTGTATGTACCAAGACGTTAACACAGGATCAGACCAGACGGTCTAGCCTTCACCTTCTGCACACATCAGTGAGTCTTGGGTACCCATCACGCTAGTTCAGTGGTTGTGCTTCCTTGGACCACTTTTGCTAGGTAATACCACTGTATATCAGGAACACCTTATAAGACCCACTGTCCGTACTGTTCTACCGTTAAAGCAGTTCCAGTATGTGAGCGTGCAGTATGTACACAACCTCGGACGCACGAGGTCCGCCATCTCACCAATGTCATGTGACATGACATCACATCACATTCGTAAGACTCTCACTGTTCATTAAAAGCCCACTCCCCAATATTTTAGGTACTTTTTTCTCTTTTTTGTACTCTTTTTGAGACAGCGTCAAGCAGTTGATCAGAGAAGACAAACTACAAGGAAATTATGAATTTTTTTACCTCAGAAGAAATATAAGTACGACTAACCTTATTAGCAGCAGTAATGTTACACAGTGAATGTTCTGAGTAATTAATGCAGTGGAAATAAATGACATCATGACAGATCAGTCCATTTAAATGACAAATTAGAAAAAAAAAACTTCTGGGTGAGGATGTGCAAAGCAATTTATTTTCAGTCAGTTTTTTGGAGATACGTATGTAAACAAAGCAATAACTGTAAACGATTAAACTAAACTATGTACATTAATTCACAGTTCGATGGAAGTACGTCTGATGGTCCTGATGCAGTACGGCATCTATGACCCTTGATGCATACTGCACATTCAGACACGCTGGTCATCCTGGAGTACTGCTTTCGCCTACTGTTCAGTATGGAAGTACGTGATTTTGGACCAGCCACTGTTTATTTATTGCCTAATATATCCCACCCCTTGACAGGTGGCTATGTAATGAGATAATCAATGATATTTATTTCATATTATTTCATTCAGCTGTCAGTAATTTTGTGGTTTTAATGTTACGGCTGATCAGTGTAGGTGTAAAAAAAAAGGCAGTACAATGCATGTTAAAAGTACAGGACTGACATTAAACATCCTACACACATTTTCAGGAGAATGATTGAGAATTGCAGAGCAGAGGAAAGGCACACAAAGAAAGAATGTCTTACTACTACAGACTACAAACTAAAACTAAATAAAAAAAAATAGTAGAATTAAGTAGCAGGCAGAAGGATGATGACACTGCACCCCAGTAGATCAAGGACAAATGGGTCAAGAACCCTTCCTGACAGGGAACTTCACTAGGCTCGAGAACGATGTCCTAGTGAGGGGATTAAAGTTTGTGATTCCACCCCATCGCATCCCAGTAGTGGATCTCATCACATCATGAATCTAACACCTGCAAGAACAGCATGTCAGATACTGAGGCATTACAGCACCGGTTGGGGTTTCTGCTCCCCTAGCCAGCACTAAAGCGCAACCACGTCCAATCATACTCAATCCTAAGATACACAGGAAAGAAGCCACCGAGCCACTCCCAGGCCTACTGATAGCACCATCAACTCTGTGACATACAATACTGCCAAATCCTTGACTCACTCTACTACTTTGGGATCAGTGGACAATGGATAACACCATGGTGACATTCAAAGTTATATCACTGATTATGTATGTATCAAACATTCGTGGCGGTTGAAGAAAAAAAAATCTTTCAGTAGGATGAAACCTGAAGGGAACGTTGAAAATGGTGGCATAAGCTCACTACTACTACTGCTACTACTGCTCCTACTACTACTACAGGCTATTATTCCCTCTTTCTGTGGTTATTGTTGTCTGTTTATGTGTCTAATAATATAACAGGTTTAAAGCTGTGGCTAAAGTCGACAGGGTTTTTTTTTTCTGTGTGCATGCCCAAGTGATTATCCATGCACTGTATCCTAGATTTCAGGAAGCATATCTGCCGGTGGAATCGCACTTGTCTTCGTTGGTTATGCAACAGAACTCCTCTTGTGTCCTGAGAAATGAAGTGTGCTGTGTTTATCTTGCCTCAGGTATTGCGCCGGGTATTACAGTATGCATAAATGCACCTTTCACCTCTCTCGACGGAAAGGAAAAACAAACATTCAAGACTTCTTTTCCTCTCTCAATCACGCTTCCTTCATAAATACTTTCCCCCATTGCGCTAAAAACAAAACATCCAGGTGTGGCGTTGCTTGTTTGTTTTCCCTCATTCAAGATGAATTATGAAAAGAGGGGCGAGAGCTGGAGTGAGGAAACAGAGAGAGATGCTTGGCTACATTCAAAGCACCACAGTGCTAGATCAGGAGGACTAGGGGTATTTTAGTTTTATCCCCTCTCTTAATAATACATCAACTCTCTCCAGATTTTGTAGAACACACTAAAGCTAACAAATGAAAGAAAAGGCCTGCCTGGATATTAAGCACAGGTTGTTTAGTCGATATGAAGAGGATGGAGGGGCCTCATACATGTTTGCGTTAGCAGCTCATGAGCCGGGCCCGGGCCGTAGCTGGAGTGTACATTTCATTAGTCTTGCCTCCTCTGGGGAGCGCTTGAAAGGATGTGGTGGGCCGTTCTGAAGAGAGCAGTATTAGATTATGAGGCGAGAGATTTGAGAGCACTAGCACGTAATTGGTAATTGGTCACCACTCCTTTTAATATCTGCACCTCTGGCACGTGACTGGTGGGAGAGTGCGGCCCACGCATTATCCAACTCCCGGTCCACCCCTCTCTCTCTTTCTTTCTCTGTTTTTATTCCCTCTTTCTCTCTCTCGCCCATCCTCCTTAATTTAGCCATCTGCAGTCTAGCCATTCATAGGTGAGGATAATAGAGGTTAGACACGGTCTCTTTGTGTGTGTGGGTGTGCGTGTGTGTGCGTGACAGAGAGAGGAGTTCGGCTTTATCCTTTAATAATGTTTGAACAATGCATTTCTGGGTGAAAGTGTTTCATAATCTGTAAAAATGGTGACTTTTTTTACAGCATGTATGAGTCACAATACAGTAACGATGCCTTGTTTTACTCTATGCAGGTTAGCTTGGGGCACTGCTATAAATGGCTAACATATTCATAAGTAACTCGGAGCTGTCGATAGCTGGTTCAGGAACGCTCTTGCAAACTTTTCTTCTGGTTTCAATTCCACATAGCTTTATTTTTGCAGGATTTTTTGCATGTTAGCAGCATTTAATAGCTTATGCATTACATTATGTTGAATGCAAGTCATTGTTTTTTGTGGATAATTTTCTGTAGCTTTCATGGGCATTTCTTAGACATTTGCTCGAGGCTGATGTTTGGCACGGAGACTATAGAATAATCTGCGAGCACTTTTCCACCCACCTCTCGCCCACACACCTCCATTCATTTCCACCAGCTTTAAAGGCAAGCACACCAACCCTAATATTATTGGGATTGGCACGTTAGAGTGGGCTTTTTGCTTTTTGTGTCCCTCAAATGATCCAATTGACTGGAGCCATTAGGGGGTCGGGCATGGCCGCCTAGTGTGGCCTTCAGCCATTCAGCTTATGTGCTGTGATTACTCTGCTCCGATGGTCTCTGTGTGGCCCTCACACCTTTAGAGCACCACTGTACATCCGGTAGCCATTAAAGCAGCTGTGGTTTTGAACAGATATGCTGCTGGTGCTTCTGTGAGGCTTGTGTGTGTGAAATGGGCTGATTATAGCACTCCAGAGATTTGTCGCAGGCAATCTTTTCCCTTTACCATTTTACTGCTGACAGGCGTTCAAGCAAGGGTCTTTTGTCCCACTAAGGAAATGTTTTCACAAAATCTAAAAGCTTGAGAGCGTCCCAAAGGGACCTCATGGTAATAATGTTGGGTTTTGGTCTATACTTATTTGTGCATGTATCCTAATGTAGTTTTTAATGTGATAATCTTGTTTTCTGTCCCCCTCCCTCCCCATCTGTCTGTTTCTTTTTCTCGTTCTGTCTCTCATTATTGAACCTGAAGTAGGTTGTAATTTCAGCGACATGTGATTTAGCTCTGATTTCAGAAATGATTATGTTAGCTGAAGGAAACATGCTCTATGATTAGTGCTTTGCGCTACCCAGGGAGTTGTTGCCACAAACAGTCTAGAGCTATGGTCTAGCCTTGCTGCACTTATAGACCACCCAGGCTATGACATTGAGGAAAGATGTTGGGTAATTCGTTTGTAAAATCGTGATAGGTCCGCTAATGGACGATACACACAATTCAATCACTGGCCACATTTAAAGGAACATCTGCGCACATCCAAATTCATGAAATTATTCAATCAGCCAGTCATGTAGCAGCGCAATGCATAACACAATGCACATACAGCTTCAGTTAATGTTCATATCAGACATCAGCATGGGGAAGTAAGTGATCTCACTGACTTGGCATGTTTGTTGGTGCCAGACAGGCTGGTGTGAGTATTACAGAAACTGCTTATTTCCTGGGATTTTTGCACACACCAGTATCTAGAGTTCACTCAGGATGGTGCAAAGGAAAACAAGAGAACAGAACAGGGGTCTGTGGCTACAGTAGGTACAGATTCACAGAAACTAGACGACTGGATCTACATTACAGTCCAATTTGTCTTATCAAGTGTTGTTTTTTTTTATACCAGTGTTATGCATTAACGCACTGCAGTGAGTCGTGTTGTGCTCTGTTGAATGCACCGTAATTTGTCACTGTGAAAAGAAATGACTGACCCAGACTGTCTGTGTTCAGTTTGATCTTAGCGTAGAGTACAGACAAATAAAAGCGATTCTCATTTTTTTATTATTATTATTTATGTTTATTGAATGGATTGGATCAATACCCTGCTCCTGAATCCATGTCCAGGGGAACCTGTATCATTTCCCTCTATAATCTTCCCCTACATAGCCCTTATTTGTCTTAATCACACCTTTTATTTTGAATATACTCAGTGAAGACCTGTACACATTGTGCTTTCTGTTTTACTGTGAGGAACAAAACACACTCAGCTCTATAAGAGACCTGTCTGAGAACACAAAAAATTGACTTGGAAGCAAAATAAATTCAGCAGTAAGAAAAAAAAAAACCCTTTCCATCCTCTCCACCCCTCCGCTCTCTAAAGTTCTCCAGTGAGCCGTTGCACATCAACTGGTTGGGCTTGTAGGACACGTTTTTACAGGTAAATCTTGTGTGCACTGTTAGCCAGAGGGAGTTCTTGATAAGAAGCCTCTTTATCATGTTAATGCAAGTTCAGAGCCAGCCTTCAAGTGCCAGGGGACTGCAGTAAGACACAGGGGACTGCGGGCACACCCTGGCCACCGTACCTGGAGAGCACAGCTAAATGCAAACAACTGACCCTGAGAGGAGAACGGCAGAGCATATCGAAATCCCAACCCCTAGGCTTAATGTGAACAGACTGCTTTAAAGATTACAGAATTGGAAAGAGACCTGTTCCCGATAGCAACACAACAAATTATGACTCTTCGAGACTATTTTAGAGAACGAAGATTTCAGCAAACAATGTAAGCTTGCAACAGATTGCTTCTGCGACATTTGGAAAGGTGAATGGAGATAAAAATGATAACATTTGGCATGCTGTCAGTGTCTCTGAACAATGCTGTTGAAATGTTAAAAGGGCTTCAACACGGGCACTGTTTCTTCTGGTGGAGGTGTGATGAGGAGAGTAGCAGAAGAGCAAAGTGGCAATGATGAACTGGAGGATGAGGAATGACAGGAGTTTGGAGGTGTATTATGTGGTCTATACAGAGTGGCTGAGTGAGGTGATAGAGGTCTGCGATGTAACATGTGGCAGGAACACAACAAGACTTTTCCTATTGTCCAGATACAATTTATGGCCAAAGAGTTTTGGACATCTTTCTATCACACACATTTTTTAGCAGTTTTTCCCCCAAACTCCTGCAACAAGGTTTAAAGTGCACAGTTGTATATTATGTCTTTGTATCCTGCAGCATTACAATTTCCCTTCACTGGAACAAGAGGCCCAGTCCTGTTCCATGGTAATATGACATGCTAATACCCTTTGTACAAAGCAAAGGTTTGCCAAGCTTGGAGTGGTAGGATTCAAGTGATCTGCACAAAGCCCTGACCTCAACCACACTGAACACTTTTAGGATGAACTGGATCGCCAAATCTACTCAAGTACTCCAAGCACTGGAAAGCCATCCCGGAAGAGTGGAGGTTAATTAGGCAGTAATACATGAGAGGGAGTGCTGTATCATGAGATATTGGCACTGAGGTGCTGCGGTCATAGGTCAGTACACCAGTGGCAATATCTCACGATATAGCATGCACCCCGAGTGTATTATTGCAATTATACCACAGTTCCGTTCTTAGCGTTTATTTGTTAGATTTTAGGTTAAAGAGGACAGAAAAACTCAATTTGTTTGTTCATTAACATCCGCTAGATAAAATAGTTCCATTCTATGGCCCGCTGCTTAAACATCTAGCATTATATATCTAAACAGCCCGCTGCTGAATCATCAGACTATAACAGTCAAGGAGCATTATTAACTACCAAATAATTATTATACAGATAATAAACACAAATGCATCCATTCATAAAATAGGATTTATGAACTCACTATAATTAATTTTGGCAGATGTTTCTGGTTTGTTTATGGCTGCATACACTTTTACACTTTGCGTACACAGTTGCCGTACACTTCTGGCCACAGAAAGTGCCCTGAACACTCTGATTAGGTGTAGGTGTGGATAAATTCTAAATAATTCAGTAAAAGCTCTAGTGTGCTGTCCAGTTGCCTAAAAAACATTTTTTAAGTTTTGAAAGTGTTAGGCATACTGAAGGGGACAGGGGCTAAATATTTTTTTTTTAATTAGCGAAGGGGGACTTGACTGAGAATAACTAGTCTTGGCTAGAATTTGGTAGCTAACATAATGGAATAATAAATGGCAACCTAGTTAAAGTAAAGCTTTAATACAGGCTAAGTAAAGTATATTATCATATACAATAATTCTTCTTCTTCTTCTTCTTATTATTATTATTATTATTAATATTATTATTATTAATATTATTATTATTGAATGTCTTTTTTTACCTGACACCTGCGCACAGGAAGTTTGTAGAGAAAACAGGCGAGTTATATGGCAGCTTTGTGTGGAACTTGATTATGCTCACTCAGTTTAATCAGTGTTTCCCTATACCTGGGGGTAGCAGATTATGAAAAGATCATCTGTCATCTGGGTACACTAATTAATCCATATAAAAAACACATCAAATGTGCGTCAGCAGATAAGGAGTGTTGAAGAATTTGAGTTTTATTGTTAAAGTAAATAAGGGGTGTTGTGTTTTCTCATTTTGGTTAATAAACAAGACAATAATAAATAAAGAAGATTAAACTATAACATTAAAACTGTTTTATTAACCATGCAGTGGAATAGCGTCACTGTATTTGATTTCTGGAAAACAGTTAAATATTACATTTTAAAAAAAGCCTTTTTTTACCAATAAAATTCTGATTACACTGTAATAATATATTTGTGGCATAACAAATTCGACAGAATCAATCAGTGATTATTTCCTCACTGATGTAAAATCAGAAAGTGATCAGTCTAACAAAGAGACAGCGATGAGTGTTGTGCTTAAATGCCATGACTTTTACCTCAGGTGATGAGACTGATGTGGATGATACTGATAATCAATGTGATTGGCAGAAATGTTTTTGCACAAAGAGATTTGTTTAGAGACATAGTGGTGGGCGGGACATTTGCTGGTAATAATAATTCAAACTGAGGTGACATTAAAGGCTCCTGGAATAATCTATGGTGTAATGATTCAGATTTCTAATAGTCTATGAATGTTTGGTAGTTGAGTTTAGACAGTCAGGGTGTTGTTGCTTTCAGTGGAAGTAGATTGAAATCTTTAAATGCATTTTCTCTGCATTTTGCTGTAACTTGTGATTTAGTTATGCATAAATAAGACACCAATTTCAGTTCAGGAACACAGCTATATATAATATATAGAAAATGTCCAAATTTGATTATGTGACAGGTTTTGCCCGGCTGCCAGAAGTATTTTCTGTCTGTTAGTTTCTGGCACTTTGCCATACAGTTGTTTTTTTTTGCCGTTTGTTTGTTTGTTTAGTAGTGTGTGTGTGGAGACTATTTTATAGAAAATTTATTTTTTAAGAGTCTTGTCCAAACTAGCTGAGAATACAAGTCTTTTTTGTTTTTGTTAAAGCCATTTGCCATTTAAACACACACCACCAAAATGCCTGTGTTCATCTATAACTATGTGCTCTATTCTACCTTACTGCTCTTCTTTGACAGCTAAGATCCTCATACTGTTCTTAAAATATTGAATGCTCCAGAAGCTTTCAGAAGATTGTCAAGGTCTAGGCTTTAGCATAATCTCTTTCCAGTCTCTTTGTCTCTTGTTTTTTTTTTTTTTTTAGTATTTATAGTTTTAGCAAGTCCAGTCTTGCACCTTGCACCCTACTTTACATTTGGTTTTACCTTCTCCGTTTTGAGCCAAATGCCAAATCTGTCAGGACTCCTTAGCATCGTAACAAGGCTGTAATGACTTTCCCGATCCATACGTACAGGCAGAAAGACTCCCGTATACACACGCACAGACAAACACACACAGCGTGCTGAGATGACAGCTGTTCATAAGAGGGGAAGATGCATCAGCACCTCAGTGGCTGTTTGTGAATAATTTAAATGTGAGTGCTTAGTCACACCACTGGGAAACAGGCAATAATGTGAGCAAACATCATTTAGTCTTTAAGAGCTTTTTTATGGTTGCTTTGATGGAGATACTGGGAGAGGAACACGAGGGACGTCTGCATGTTGAGGTGAGAAAATGTGAGGTTAGGCGTTGGTCAAAGATTAGGGCTTAAAAAGGAGGATGAAAGAGAGGTTAGGATGTCTGCACAGAGAGAAAAGCGAGTGGGAGACCTGAAGGGAAAGAGCGAGAGAGGGGAAGAGATAAAGGATGAGGACAGCATTAACCTTAATTAAGCTGAGCAAAGGACTTGTTCACTTAGCCCTGAGCTAATGTAGATCGATCTAACACTTTTTTGCTCTCACTTACTCAAGTGTATATACTGTATAATATTTTTTCCAGCAATATGACTTAGACT
>JAOVVF010000039.1:15939395-15965188 GCA_028565595.1 Duopalatinus emarginatus | reverse complement strand
AAGCAAGCAATATATCACTGTCGCTTTGAGTAACTCGGTAACTGCACCAAGAAGACTTTCTTTCTCCATAATAATCAGTAGTGGTGGGAAAACTCATCCGTCATAGTTTTCCAGTCTCATTATCCTAAAAGTCAGTTGCTTCCTGTATTTTCAGGCCCCAATTTTGCAACATACAGAAGAAGATGTAAAATTTCCTTACACTGTGTTAGCTGAAATGTGCAGCGTTTTGCTCTCAGCTCGTATTTCGAGGAACATTTTCGTGTCTGTCATTCGGCATCTGTTACCAGTTAAAACGTGTCTTAAACATATGAAGTCTGGAAAGAGTTTTGCATATATGAGAAGGCTGTATGGTTGTAAATATGGAAGCTGTTACATGTTTTTCTGGAGATTGAATGAAATATGAAATCATTTTTCTCTTGTATATCCTGTGAACACATGGTTTTTTGCCGTAGGACAGAGTGTGTTTGTCTCTTGTCTGGCTGGCCTCTGTTGCGAGATGCTTGCTGCAGTGGGGTTAGTAAGGAGAGGGGACAGACGGAGGAGAAGAGTGTTTGAGGGTAATAGTGAATCTGCCCCGAGGCCAGGAAGAGGCTTTCAGCAGTATTTGGAGGTGGAGCTGCTTCTGCTGCTGCTGTGCGCTTCAGACTAAACATACTTGAAATTTGATGAAATCATTTGAAACACAGTGGGTTACCTTAATAAACAACTACAACAGCTAGGGACACTGCAATAGTATAGACAGTATATAACATCAGAGGTATTTTGACTGTTGTATGAATATAGACCTAGACAATGGAAATCAGAGAATAAATGCATTACATTCTTTAAACTGCTGGTCAGAATTTATACATAAAGCTATTTTTAAATATCTAATTCCACTAAATCAGTATCCTGGACAATCTGGACTTAAAACATAAGCAAAAAACATGATTGTAAGATGTAAGAAACAGCAGACAGCCGACAGGAAACAGCAGACTTTTGCCAGTCAGCAGACATCAGGGTCAAGGATCAGCCAGAGTTAGAAAAAAGCGTTCATTCTGTTAACAGAATTACTGAGTTAAATTGCTCATCAGTGACAGGATTTACAGTTCCATGACAAAGTGACTTTCATTTCAACTGAGCAATGATGAAATATCCAAAAAAAAAAACAAAAAAACTTGAATGCACTAAAAGACTTGATTTAATACTTGAACATTTCTTTGCTGCTTATTGTACCATCACTAAGAAATTACTAAGAAACTAAGGTTGTAACTCAGTAGTTAAGACATTGGGTTTTGGATCAGAAGGTTGTATGTTAAACTACCACTACCAAGCTGCGAATGTTGGGCTTTGGAGCAGGGCCCTTAACCCTTAGCAGCTCAAGTGTCTAAATATTTTTTCTATTATTTTAATATTTAAAATAATATAATATAATATAATATAATATAATATAATATAATATAATATAATATAATATAATATAATATAATAAAACAGTAATAATATTTATAATAATTGTTTAATAATTATTTGCATTTATTTAAAATCAGTTCATTTTACAGCACAAACTTTTCAAATGTCTCTCTATATGTAGGTGACATTTACATCAATAGACTAAAACCATAGTTTATTATAAATAAAGCATGAGCCTTTAAGATCAGCTTCACACCTGCTCATCTATTACCTGAGTTTAACTCAGGACTAATTTATTGTGCATTTTGCGCAAAAGGGAAAATGAATCGTTCGTAAGTGTGCCAGCTGAGCACGGAAAAACAAGGAGCTGGTGCTAAAAAAATGATTCAATTATAACAACAACTCCTTCCCTCTAATCTCAATATTAACATAATAATTTCACAGCACTTCAGCTCTGTTTTTTCGGCTCAGGTTGTGCCTCACGGGTGAGTTTAGCAGCTTACATAAAAAAAAAGCCTGCAGCTCAAAATACATAGCAGTTCACTTTATGCATTAGGTCAAATGTCTTTCTCTCTGTCTTTTCTTGTTTTGGTGTGATTCACAGTGCTCTCACCTGTGCCAGTGAACTGCAGAGAGGAGGAAAACACACCAGGGTTTGTTTTAAAAATCTACATGCTTCTCACAGAAGTCATTTTTACTCAGTGTTTATTATACACAGGGATGTGTATGTGTATTTGTGTACCTTGGAGACTTAGTAGTGAAAGAACTTGGTGTGTTTGTGTTTTGTCCTCTGTGTGTCCTGTTGAGTAGTGTTGGGCTAATCAGTTAGAGTGGCATGTAGAGGGAGAGAGAGCACAGCCTTTTGGCCCTGATGAGGAGTGTGTGTGTGTGTGTGTGTGTGTGTGTGTGTGTGGACAGGAATGGGTAATTGTAGGGAGTCGAGAGAGAGGGGCCTGTAATCACTTTGCCCTAAGCAAGGAATGCTGCTCATCTTCTCATGTAATTACACCCATTTAAAGCAGCCTGGCTCCAGAGACGAGAGCAGGGGGAAAGGCCTGGCTCCACATTTGCGCGTGGATATTTAGTGGAAGAAGCTGAGAAGGTTCATAAAGTTCAGCAACACAAAGTTAGAGAATGAAAACGATTTTTCAGTGCACTTCTCCCACAAGTATTATTTTGCTTGGTCATAACTGGCATTGTGAGGAAAGCAAGGAGGAGTGAGTGGTGGGGGAAAAAAAAACAGAAGCGATGCACTCCATGGTGATTTGAGTGTAGACCAAAAGCCTCTGGGGAGATCAGTTCCATGTGGCACACCGAGCGTCATGACAACCAGCCACACACACCGAGAGCAGCTCTATGACATTAGCATCACAGCTGTGCAGAGCGTGCACGCAGACACACGGGATTTGAGCGCTTGCTTCCCGACTGTGTCCCCAACAACCCCAGGATTATCCATTTTAGATTTCTGTCAGGTCCTATGTTGCTGATGAGGAGCCTGTCTGACTCGCCTTGTCTGTCTGGCAGTGATGAAGAAGCCATCCTAAATGACTCGCATTAATCTTTATAATTAACATGTGTGTGTTCAAGATATATTTTGTAAAAGTAAATGTATAAAACATTTTGGTCTGTTGTCACTTTGATTAACAGTTTCCTACATTACCCACAATGCCACTTGATTAATAGTCAAGCTGGGATGATTCAGCCTTTAAACAGACAGATGCAGCAGAGCTTTACATCTTCAGCCTGCTCAGCTCTCTCATCTCCTTATATATATATATCTTAAATACTATATGCATCATGAATTTCTTTTAGGGATTTAACCTGGCTGTGAAAATGAAATGTTGAGTATGGTTAGGAGATAACTGGAAAATTTTTATCCGTCATGTTTGAGATCAGTGAAACGTTTCTATTATTAAACACAACTGTGTCTGTGCTAGCAATATCCCATTGTGTCTGCAGGACTACCCAGTCAAGGGAATCATAAAAATACAGCACCAAGCAACAGACTAGCAGCAGATAAACGTATTTAATGTGTTTCAGGGTGAGGTTTTCCTTTAAGGCTCTAAACTCAGTGTGGCATTTTAAATCAGCATCTAATGCCAATAATGTGAAGAATTCTATTCATACTATTCATAATCTCTCTTTCTCTCTTTCTCTCTTTCATTTCTTATGGCTGTGTGTGTATGAGTGTGATTGATGGCATTATGGGCCTTGTGCTGTGTTCCCAGGCCGTAGGTGGTGTGTGGTGTAGAGAGAAGTGTGGAGGGATGGCAGTGTGGTTCGGGGCAGTTATTGATGGGGCTGATAAATGAGCTCAGTGGGGGGTGGCGCCCTCTAGCAGTGCTCTGACACATAGTCTGCAACACAGGGACACCACAGCCCAAAATTTCTGATCCGCTTGCATATAAACATGCAATATGAGGGCTTAATTAAGTTGATTTGTGTAGCTTTAAAATAAAGGCTGTGGTTTTCTGAAACACGTTTTAATTAGTCATGTATAACTTGGAAAGGGGGATATAGCGACATAGACACAAACACAGACACGCACACACTTGTGGTCTTCACTCTTTTGTTCACACTTACTCACTTCCCACCCTACCTGCCAAGCTGCAGTGTTTTTCCCGTTTCTCTTTCCATTCACTGATGTCTCTTCTGCCTCATTCAGCACTTCACACTTTGTCATGTGTTATTGACATGTGTGACACACTGATTTTTAAAATCCTCATTCCATTTTAATAGCTTATAAGACATGCAAGACTATGCAACCGCAATAAAGCTGGGTCACATTCTCGAGCAAAGAATTGTGTTATTTATTTATTTTTACTTACAGAAAGTAAAGATTTCACTTCACTGATATTTTAACTAGAGTTTCCATTTTTAGGTAAACCAGAAGCCATGTTATAATCTGACATCTTCAACTCACATAGACAGGGGAATATAGGTCATATATAGGAATATATTTTCATAGCTTGTTTAGTTCCCAGATGTTGTACTTTAATTCTTAACATACAGTTCAGGAAACTAAAAAGTGTACTGTATGGCAATAGGACACAATTTGAAAGCTCATTACTTAGATATAAAAAACTAATTTGGGCATTCAGTGTATCCCAGTGGTCACGGGGCAGAAGACACCCTGGACAGGTCACCAAAAAATCTCCATAATGGTATGGGGTTTGTTAAGTTGCCATTTTCATGGGACCCCAACATGTTAACAAACGTCTCTAACAGGTGAACACTATGTGTGCCTCCTTTCTGACAAGATGTATTGTATGACATGTATTTATGTCTATTCATTCTGATGAGTTTGGCCTCTTCCAACAGGATCGCCACACATGTCTACTTATTGTTAGAGGAATACTCATCTGGGGGTGGGGTTTTTAACATTCCCACCTAGTCACCAGATCTCAGCGTTATCGAACACATCTGGGATGCCATTCAATGTGCTGTAGAACAGAAATCCTACACCTTGTGGACCGTTCTGCGGATGGCATTCATTGCCTATGGAATATTTCCACAAGTACCAAGTATTGGACTGGTGTACCAGTTTAATTGGTACTTAAGTGTATTATCTCCAGTTCACCTGATCTCATGTCTTGTCATGTTGGTTAAGATTCTGTTACAGCATGGCTCTGGATACAAGATCTGGCCTTGTAAGAAATAATACAGTGCTAACTTAAATACATATCTTAACATTATATTTCCTTTTTCCTGCACGATATAGAAGGGTTATGGAGCTATAACATGGGGGTTGGGTGAAGAAAAGTACATGTTTCATATGTGGGTTTTTCAATTTGAACACCAACAGTATTCCAACAGTAAAATACCGTCTGAGATCACAAGTGTGCACATCCCCGAATATGTAGTCTGAATAGCCATCACTGCTAAGTGTCTTTTTAAGAGTTCAGAGTTTTATAGGACTTCTAGGAGTTATTATATCTATTAAACATCTATCAGTCTGGCACTGGGTCAGAGTGTGTTCCCCTGTGCTCCTGATAATGAAGGTTAGAGCGCACACACACACATGCCCACACACCATATCGATTAAACCTTTATGTTTCCTGTTGAAATGATGAAGATCTTCATCTTCAGGAGAGAAAACCCACCGCCTTTGACTTTTATACACTGGAAGTAAACAGTTCTCAGTATTTTCAGTACGATTCCACCAATTCACCACACGTCATAAAGGTTGAAATGCAGTCAGTAGAGGTGTCTAAGTAAAGTGTGACACCAAGCACGTCTGTTTTTTATCACCAAGTGCTGGGTGTTTCTCTTCCTCTGTCTCTCCTGCCCCACGATTCTCTGCACCAGTCGTTTCCAGACTAGGGGATGTGGCTTCTGTAGCCAGTGTAGAAATCTATTAGACACTTTTATAGTTAGGAGATGTGTACGCTACATCGAATGTCATTTGTTTTCCCACATTTGTGCACGTGTGTGTAGAGAAGCAGAGGGAGAAAACGCTTTCAGGAGCACAGCTTAATGTGCAATTTGCAGCCCTGCATTAATATTTACAGCAGCTAGAGAGCTGACGTATTTGAGTCAGTCGCTTGTGCTTGCATTTTTATGAAAATCTTATAAATTTATCATCTGGCTGACCTTTTTTATTTATTATTTTAGATTATTATTAACCAGCGTAGCAAAAAACGTGTCACTCATTTATCTCTCCGAGGAAACATCTACTGCAATCAATACAAAATTATTCTGACTGATCACCTTGGTCCCATTTGCACTGCGTTTAGTCAACTGGATGCTCTAAATGTCTAACATAATGAGATGTGCATTATATTGTCTCGGATAGTTTCATACCACTATTATACAGACTTGTCATTCACAGGTGTTTATTTTTAAGTTTGGCACCTCTCCATAGTGAGAGCCTTTAGCTTTTGCAAATCCCAAACAACGTTTTGAAGCTCACATGCATTTTTCAATGTATAATACTTTCAGTCCTAAGCTCAGACACACACACACACATACACACACTGCAGTGTGCGTGGAACTGTCACATAAGCGTGGAGCACGTCGTCAAGTTTTAGGGTGTGACTCTGTCCCCCTGGGTGCTGTTAACACACGTCCATTGATTCATACACACACACACACACACACACACACACACACTCAGACACATCGTTAGTGCACTCGCGGAGTGGCTGTGTGTCTGCACGATGACGTTTCATCACATGCCTCTGTGCTCACAGATACAATCAAAAGTGTGTGTGTATATTTGTTTGCTTGCCTAGCTCTATGTTTATGTTTGCACCCCACCAAGAATGTTTCCTGTGTGTGTGTGTGTATGTGTGATGTGTGCTTGAAGATGTTTATGTGTACTGTGACTTGAGGCTTGCCTGTCAATAAAACATGCCAAAAAATCCGGGAAAGCATTTCTGTCACTGCACCGCTGACACACACACACACACACACACACACACACACACACACACACACACACACACACACACACAGACAGAGGACAGAAATAGCTTGCTAACATGCGGGTTTCAATCAGAGGCGTGACATTTCGTGTGTGTGTGTGTGAGTGTGTATGCATGACATGGGAAGAGAGAGAAGTTTGAAGTGATAATAAGTCTTATCATTGCACTACATTTTTCTGTAAGGCTCAGTGTGAAAGAGAGTCAGTGGCGGATGGAGGGTGATACAGAGGAAGGGGACAACATGAGAGAGAGAGAAGGAGAAGGGCAAAGTATTGTGGGAAAAGTGGACGTCCATTACGACGCACACCATTTAAATGGTGGCACTGCATATATTTGAAAAATGTAAATAACTCACCTTGTCCTTATTCAGATTCTGCTGGTGTGTGAAGAGCCTGAGTGCTGGAATATTATAGAGGATGTGTGAGCGTGTAGGTGTGTTCAGAACCTGCATACAGCTGTATATATTCTCGACCTGTCAGAATTCTGTACAATCCCGTAACCCTAAGGCTTTTTATCCAGGAACGGAAAAGCAAAACGCTTGCATTTCAGTGATGGAATTTATCCTAAACATCACCATGATCATACCTGTGTAGCAAATATGATAAAGCAACCCAGGAGAGGCTGACAGCGAGGTTGTGATTGTTGTATGAATATGAGTTTGACATTATTGTAGATTTTTAAAGCAGCTGTGTGAATTTCATTGTGAATGCGCTTTACACCGCCTGCCTGTGCAACTGTTTTGACTCACCGCCGCTGACATTAACAGGCTGTGTTTAATTAATTGCTTGTTAATTAAACACAGAATTTAATCATTTCAGGTAAAGGGGGTTGTCACCTTGCGAAGCCTGCATAACAACAGTATGCATCATGTGCGAGCACACACACACACTCACAGTCACACACACACACTGATGTTTGTATTACAGTATTTCACTGACATTATTATTAGTGCAGTTAAATCATGATGTTCATGCAATCACGTGTTGCTGTCTAATGATAATGATGGTGACGATGATGGTAATGATGATGATGATGATTATCATCTTTTTGATTATCACTATCAACTTTTTGATAGGCTTATTTGTTTTTTAATCACTTAATTTTACCATAGAGAATGATTGGAGGAATTATTTGTCTCTAGTGGTATGCAGAGGGTCTGCAGTTTGATTAATTCACTAGTTTGGCTGTACTCGGTTTCAGGTTACATGGTTGTAAGTATTAAATAATAACTTTGGCTCCAGCTTGGTTGTATTAACATTTCCCTAACGAATGTAGTAAAATAAACCTAAACATATAAGAACCAGAGGGAATGGGAGTTGCCAACTCACCCTGTGGATTAGTTACAGCCTATATTTCAGGGACATGCATGCTTTCTGATGAATTTATACATTTACCCAGTGCAGCTGTGGCCTAGTGGTTAGGGAACCGGTCTCTTGACTGGAAGGTTGTGGGTTTGATCCCCGCCCAGGGCAAGACACGACTGAGGTGCCCTTGAGCAAGGCACCTAACTCCCCCAACTGCTCCCCGGGTGCCGTGGTTTGGGGCTGCTCCCCGCTCTGGGCAAGTGTGTTCACTGCCCCCTAGTGTTCACTGGTGTGTGCTTGTGTTTCACCGCACGGATGGGTTGAATGCGGAGGTCACATTCCTCTGTGTGCAAGCACAGTAGGCAAATAGTTAACTTTCATCTTTCAGTGCAATGTGTTGCAACAGGATGACTGTTTTATTCACACCACTAAAAGCCAAGGATGAGTGAGGAAGCAGAATGAGAGAAAAATATAGAAAGATTGTTTGTGGTGGTTTAACTACAGACACTCTGGAGCTTGCAAAATGGCACTGTCTGACTACCTCTAAGGGGTGTGTGTAAGTACATGTAGCTTCTGATTATTTCTTTAAAAATGTGTGTTTGTGTGGGTGTGTATGCATCAGTGCACATGTTTAAGTGCATTATTATAGTTGCATGTGTGCCTGTTGTTGGCAGCCGGGAAGCTGTTCAGCCACTTTGCTGACTGTCATTACGGTAATAAAAGACTTGCAGTGAGGCCTCTTAAGAGCTTGTCTCTATTCAGAGAGCTTCAGCCATTCCAGCCAAACAGTGGGCCGCTAGTCGGGTCTGTGATGGATATTTGTGGGATTGTGGCTGCGCTCCAAACCATGTGTGTTCTCCTTCGGCAGCCAGGAGCGCCTCTTTTTCTGTCTCCCAGCAGCGGGTTAATTAAATTTGCTCCCATCTACAGCTATGCTCTCATTAGCATCAGTTACTTTGCTCAGAGTTTAGCGTTGTCAGTCACAAACACTCTTTTTGCAGAAAGATTTGTGGGATATTTGGGATTTATGATCCATTAGCATGTTGAGACATGATTGCTAGGGGTGCTGAAAAAAAATTAGATTCTTCAAAGGGTCATGATTCCTAGATCTGAATCGATTCAAAATGCCCAAAAATCTATTCAAAATGTGTTTAAGTTTTATTTTTGCCGCTTTTACTCCTGAGTGTACTCCATATCGCATTACATGTCCACTCGGCCACCGTAGAAGAGGGCAAATTAATTAGCCAGCTCCCTTGTTAGCGGACTCCATGCAGACAAAATGATACAAAATATAAATGCAGTAATGCACTATGACTTTAAAGTCTGTATTTTATTTTCAAAGTCTATGTTTAATATATTTGGAGTTAACGCTATTTGTTTATTGATAGATATTTTATATTTAAGTAAAAGCCAGGCAGCTAAGCTAACCTAATACTGGTCATTTAAGTTACAGAATTTCATGCACCATTCTACTATTGGTATAAATATAAAATTATGCAAAGTGATTTGATACAGTAAGGAACCTAAAGTATTGTTTTAAATAAATGTTCTGTTGTTTACATTGTCTTTTCATCTTGTTAATCACACAATTTAAACAAAATTTATAGACCATGTGAATCGAAAAATCGTTCCTGAATGGAAAATTGATTCTGAATCGAATCGTGACCCCAAAAATCAGAATCAAATCGAATCGCCAGGCACAGAGAGATTTGCACCCCTAATGATTGCATGATATTTGAAGATAGCTGTTTCTTGTTACAACCTGAAAAATTGTATTGCAACATTGTGGAAATATCTTGCATATAGTCAAATGTATGTAGTATACGTGTCCTATTGTAAGATTACAATAAACTAGATTTAAGAGAACTAAACTAATGTTTGCATCTGCTAGTAAATTTAATCATTTTAAGGATTTACTTCTAGAAATAATTAATTTTATTTTGCAATGGAATAAAACCTATAAAGCTTAGAATTAATCAATAGGTTTAATAATTGTATGTTTGCTTTATTGTAATATTATAGTGTAGTGTCTGTTTTGTAGTGTAAGCAAATGCTGTACTCCTTAACCTATACAAATTTTTAGTCAGGTTGTTGACCGGAAAGTTCCGGATTTAATCCCCACACAGGGTGAAACACGACTGGGGTGTCCTTGAGCAAGGCACCTAACCCCCCAAATGCTCCCCGGGTGCTGTGGTTTGGGGCTGCCACCTGCTCCGGGCAAACTTGTTCAGTGCCCCCTAGTGTTCATTGGTGTATGTGTTTCACTGCACGGATAAGGGGTTAAATGCGGAGGTTAAATGCGAAATTCCTCTGTCTGCAAGCACAGTAGGCAAATAGTTCACTTTCAATTTACTTTCACATGTACATATACAGTAAGATCAGCCTTAGTTTACTTTTCAAATGGAGCATTTCCAGCTCGGCATGAAAACTAAATTAGAAACAGCCACTTCCTTTTCCACACTGGTTGCGGGTTAGACTTGCCAGAACGTAACTAAGTGGTGTTCAGTCATGTGTAGAACCCACACAGACAAGCCCAGTGTTAGATTCAGTGCCTGCTGCTGAATTGGTGCCAGACAACCACATATATGTCTGTACACACTCAATACAACGGCCAGCACTCATCAACGTCTATAACAAATGGATCAAAAGATGCAGTGATTCAAACGCAATTTATAAATCAGCGTCATCGGTTGCAGCAACTTTGCCATGTGTTTACACTGATTCACACCCTCTACTTCACTTATTCACACTTTTCACTCCATCTATTCTTTTCTTGTCATCTTGTGGTTTTGTCTGTGTGTGCATGCATGTGTGTTTGTGTGCACATGTGACACTGTGTGTTTTGGGGCACATGTTTTAGTGCAGCGATCAATATGGAGAGAGCGAGAGCAAAAAGAAAACACAATTACTTATCGACAGAGAAGCCGATGTCTGAGAAGACACAGAATGACAGTTGATGGCAGAGGATAAAGAAAAAGGGAGGGAAATGAGAAGAGAGCAAGAGAGTGAAGAGGCTGAGTCAGTCGCTGACACAATGCATGTTTGTGACATGAAGTGATTTCAATTGACTGTGTTTCTTTGTGAATTCCACCTATTGTACTTTGTGGTACATAAGTGTGGCTCTGCGGATAGGGAGTTGTGACAGGTTTGACCAGACAACTGCGTGGAGGGGGAGATAATGTATTTTTGTGTAGTGCCATCTTGTAGCTGCTGTGTGTGTGTGTGTGTGTGTGTGTGTGTGTGTGTGTGTGTGTGATGTGTCACATCTCCTCGACTAGTCCGTCAGTGGGTGCGGTATAAAGGACAGTGCTGTCACATGTGGAGATATAATGGAAATGACAGTTCCAGCCAGGACCTTCTTCTGGAGTTACTGCTCTCCCTGCAGCATACACAATACGATCACATTTTACAAGCCTGCATTACGCACTGTGTTATATATTGTTTAAATCGCATAATAAATATAAGTTTTATTTTTCTCAATTTGGTCATTTGCAAATTCCAACCCACTTGTCTAGCTCTCACCAAAACAGCTACAAAACAGGCCAGCTGAAAGCTCCCAGCTAACAATGTTTGGCTTCTATAACATTCTGGGAGCTTAATTGTTTGGTTACAGGACGTCCTTGGTTCCCTGAAGGTTTCAAACATAAATATAATGTTTAATGCTGTTTTGGTTTATGGAAGGTTCCCTAACATTTGTAATTTGTCATCAGAGAACCATGTTTCTCAAATATTCTGTGGTTTCTGAGCTAAAATGCATCACAGGGTATCCGAACACACAGTTTCCACTCATTGGAAATAAGGAGCCCAAACATTTTCCCAGCCCATGACAGTGTCTCTGGACATGGTTTGGCAAGATTGTATTGGAAGGAATTAAGTGGGCACCACCAACCCTGCTGACCAACCCTGCTGACCAGTTGCAGGATGTATATGTGTGATGGTCAGGTATCTAAAACCTTTTGGCCACATAGTGTATATGCTGTGTATTGTAAAACTGTATTCAAGTCTTGTGATATGATGTTTCTGTCATATGCATCACCCCTCTGGGCGTTTATGGTGGTACCTTTGATTCCCAAAGACAGGATGTTGTAGTACTCATGAGCTGGTGTACTATATTCTATGTACATTTTTATCCTCACTTTATCTCATTTAATAACGTGTCTGTACTGTTTCATTTAATTGGTGTACATATATTATGTGACCAAATGTTAGATTTTTACTGCCTTGTCATTTAAAGGTGTAGTCAGTAAATTGGTGTTAACTTATGCATCTCCATCCTCTAAAGGAACAAACCCCAAACCACAAGCATGTAAATTCTTGTGTGAGGAGTGTCGGTAGAGGGAGCAGACAGAAAGACAGACAGGCAGGTCTTTCCTAATAGACACCTTTTTTGTCCTAATGATTTGGATGTTGGTGGTCCACAGCAGTCAGTGAAGAGTACAAGGATGTCAGTGTTCTAGCCCATGTAAAAAGGATTTGTAGTAGAACTGGGTATTGCAATGGCATTAATTTATGTATTTTGCAACTAATTACAGTTGATACAATAATCTTTTATAATAAGCTGTCAAAAGTGTTAAGTGTTAAGGTACTCTTGCATGCAGTATATCAGCGAGACAGATTTTCCCTACTATATCATAGTGAGCATGTACTAGAACTGATCTGGGTTGTGTGTGTGAGAGAGAGAGAGAGAGAGTTTGTGTGTGTGTGTGTGTGTGTGTGTGTGCGTGTGCATGTCTTGGCCATTGGCTAAAAGGTTAAGAGCACTGTGGTGCTGGATGTGACAGTGCTCAGCACGTTGCGGCTCTGCCATGCACAGCACCCTGGATGAGCTGCACTGCTGTGAGAGATGTGTCACTGGGGAAATGTCAGGGGATAATGTGTGATCACTGGGGCTTTCAGTGGAAGGTCAGCCTGTCCGTCCCATGCTCAGGGCTTCTTTGCACTCCCCAGGGACGCAGAGCCAGAGAGAGTCAGTCGTCTGACGCCGATCTACAGTAAAAATGTCAAACCCAGAGATACAGACTCACACACCTTTTTATACTGGTTTACTTTTTTTTGCAATGTGACCAGTTACACTCCGGAGAACTAACATACAGTACGCTTACATTTCTTTTTGCATATTGTAGCAAGGAAGGAGTCTAAGGTCAGTGTTTTGGGTGAGTACTTTAGTGACTTGTGTCTCAAGGACATTTTGGTATCCTTGGTAAACACACGCCACTTGCCATTGACATCAATAAGAATGATGTGTAGACAGACAAAATGCACGGCAAAGCAAATCATCCATTAGGAAGCTGTCTGGGTTGTGCTTGTTGAGCAAGATGGAGGAGAAATGATTCATAGTTTTCAGTTCACATTCAGAGCTGTGCAATTTGAAGTGTATGAGAACAACACTTTGATGCACTATGCTTAAATTAGATAAATGTATGCGTGTGAAGTTGTACAGGTGTTCCTAATAAATTGGACAGTAAGTGTACATTTTATTTAAATCTGATCCCAGGGCTTGCTTGATAACATCATTGCAGAAGTATGGTGGAAAGCTAAATAAAATTCTTTTTACACGTAGACACATTTCTATTTAAAGCAGCACATTCTGTTCTCAGTCTCGGTCTCAAGGATCTGACTTACAGCAGGTTTTCTGATGGATAACATTAATATCTGTGAAAATGAGTAAGGAGACCTCTTGTGCAAGACGCAAACAGTGGCCATCAGGCGGTTCTGAGGTCCCTCATAATCTTCCCGTCACTAGCACAGAACCTTAACTGCTTCTGTGTTCTTCCAGATGGCACAGACTACACTGAAGTTCTGCCAGACTCCTTCCCCTCCGCGCCAGCTGAGCCTCTGCCCGAGTTCCAGAGCGAGCCGGAGGACACGTTTATTGTAAAGAACAGACCGGTAAAACTCTCATGCAAAGCGTCTCCCGCCACCCAGATCTACTTCAAATGCAATGGCGAGTGGGTCAACCAGAACGACCACATCACCAGAGAGAGCCTGGACCAGGTCACAGGTACCTTCCACTCTTATACTCTCTTAAAATATATTGCTGTATTCTCAAACATATAGGTTGCGAATATATATATATATATATATATATATATATATATTATATATTATAGTAATCTATATATATATAATATAGTAAACAATAGTAATCTACTGGACTGTGTGTAGATGTGTGTAGCACGCACTGAATTAATTGTGGAACAGTTGTGCTTCGTGACATAGTGCATTATCATGCTGGAAGTAGGCATTATAAAGTAGGTCCGTCATAGCTGTAAAAGGGTAAATATGGTCACCGATAGGGCTGGGCAATTAATCGTATCGCAAATAATAATATAACCGAAACCGTCATTGATTTGAGGTCATATTGTCCAGCCCTAGTGACTGATAATTCACAGATAGCCTGTGACAATTAAATGATGCTCGACTGGTAATAAAGGACCCTAAATGTGCTAAGGAAACATACCTCACACAGATATACCACCACCACCTGCCTGAACTGTTGACTGGTTGGGACAATGGATTCATGCCATCTGAAGTTACTTAACACCAGTAAGATATTACTGCCCTGCAAAACCGCTGCTCACTGGTTCTGTTTCTACCACCAAGTAACTGTGTTCACATTTTTCGCCCTTTCCAACATTTGATGTTAACATTAAACGAAGCAGATGTACACTGAAGTCCACCCATCTAATACTTGGTAGGTGCCCACGGGAGCATAGGACTGCAGAAATCTGGAAATATTCTGTAGGCAATGAACAGCATACTTTCTATAGACTGTCACAATACTGTTATATCTGATGGCTGAGATTTCTGTGTTCCACGGCGTGTTGCCTGATGTGCTTAACGCTGTTGAGATCTGCTGATTTATGTGTGAATGGCAAAACCCAAAAATCAGATGAGTGATCCTCTAACAATAATTTGGCACCTCTAGATATGTGTGGTGGCACATTGTCCCGTTGAAAGAGGACAGACCCATCAGAATGAATACAGGACATAAACGGGTGTAACTTGTCAGAAAGGAGGCACACATAGTGTTCACCTGTCTGAGACATTTATAGATGTACCAGGGGTCCAATGGAATGCCAGCTAAACCAAGATCGTACCATTATGGAGCTATTAATCTGTTTTTTTTACAGTCCGTACCAGTTTTTTTCTGGCAGTTCTAGTACCTGTGTTCCAAATAAAACTAATATAATAGATAATAATATGTACTATTCAATTAACGCAGACAAATAAAATCAAGGTCATAAGTATTATGAGAGTTTATTACTGATTATGTGCGGCTGTGTTGCTCAGGTCTTGTGGTGCGTGAGGTAGACATCTCAGTGTCCAGGGCTCAGGTTGAGGAGCTCTTCGGCTTGGAAGATTACTGGTGCCAGTGTGTAGCCTGGAGCTCTGCGGGTACCACCAAGAGCCGCCGCGCATACGTTCGCATCGCATGTAAGTCTGTCTATAATTTGCGATTTATCCTACAATTATGTATTTTCAGTCCAGTAATATTAAGTTCCGCTGAAAAAAAATGTGACAGAAGTTTGGAGAACCTTTTAGCTTGCTTGTACGCCAGTGTTGTTAAAAGCTTGGCTCACCACCTGTCTTACTGTGCAGACCTCAGGAAAAACTTTGAGCAGGAGCCACTCGGCAGGGAAGTGCGTCTGGAACAGGAAGTTCTGCTGCAGTGCCGCCCACCAGAAGGAATCCCACCTGCCGAGGTACATTAACTTAATTCCTCTTCCTCCTCTTCTTCCTGCTTATTCCATTTTCCTCTCTCATTTGTATTCTTTTAGTGTCTCCAGTGCCTGCTATTCTGCTGGGTGTGCAGCTCAGAGCACACAAGATAATACTGTAATACTGAAACATATCTCCAATGTGTTTCAAGCACCTTAGGCTCACGGATGAATTAATGTAGCCAAACTGAGCAGAATATTCATTTCATGCATTCTGCTCAGTTATACATTGCCTGTTAAAAGGGGGCAGTGGTCTGCAATAACTTTTATTTATACCACAAATTGTAGCATGGCAACTGCAGCATAAAGGATAGGTTCATATCAATGTGCTCTTTCAGTTATTGTTTCTATAGTGACGGCTCATACACAGGGCCTTAGATGGTGGATACTTTATAATTTTAGACTAATAATAAAAATGTGTGATTTGTCACTCTTTAATAATCTATACTTCAATCTCCCTGGCAAATCTGTCTTATAAGCAGTATAACACACTCCAGCTGTGCTGTTATATGAAAAAATGCACTTTAGTGATGTGGGGGCATTTATATGTCTTTCTACATCGCACTTCGTTTTAAAGTGAACTAATCTGTAAGCGTAAATTTACAATTTATAACCTTAATTCACTGTTCATAAAAAACACTCCCCTATACTCTCCTTCTCTATACAGATTGTTTTTCTTTGTAGGCCTTTTGTAGAGATACTCTTCTGTGCCTTTTGCTTGGCTTTGCAGAGGTTTTTCCGTTAGCTGAACACCTCCTTTATACCATTCAGTACAGCTCGATTCGGTTAATTTTTCGTGACAGGTCAGGCTATTCCATTCAACACAGCTCTGTCTTCAAATACCTCTCATACAGGTTTGATGTGTGTCCAGAGTTGCAGACTTAAACAGATGTACCATACGTTCTGCCAGACAACAAGTGTTCAACAAGTGAAACGAATAGTAAAGAATGCACTAAAATGCCCCTGAACGTATTCTTAGATGGTGCCATTTTTAACCCAGTAAACTGCAGCAACATTTTCTTCCCATAATTCCACAGGTAGAATGGCTGAAGAACGAGGAGCTTGTTGATCCTGTGCAGGACTCCAACTTCCTTATAACCATTGACCATGACCTCATCATCAAGCAGGCACGTCTTTCTGACACGGCTAACTACACATGTGTGGCCCGAAACGTGGTTGCTAAGCGACGCAGCAGCACCGCTACACTCATCGTCTACGGTAATGAACTAAAAAAATAGCCTCACCTCTAAACTAAATGTCAGTTTTGTTCAATTTGGTCATATGTGGTCATATTTGGAACTAGCTCACAAATTACCACTAAACCTATTGTTTGACTGTTTTATTTATTACAATAGTGTTCTTTTTTTATTCATAAGACTCTTAACAAAGTACATCAAGCTCTAATAGACACATATGACTCATATTTATGGCATGGAAAGGCTCCGTGTTCCATTCGCTGTCCAATTACTGTGTTTAACTTGGACCATTTGCATCAGCACATTGCCAGACCAGCTGCTGTTTTGACAAGTCTAAGTGAATCTAGAAAGTTCCATCATTGCATGCCTCATAAGTATATATATATATATGTGTGTGTTTGTATGTGTGTGCATGTTCTTCCTCAGTGAGTGGAGGCTGGTCATCCTGGACAGAGTGGTCAGAGTGTAATGCACGTTGTGGGCGGGGCTGGCAGCGACGGACACGTAGTTGCACCAATCCAGCACCACTTAATGGAGGTGCTTTTTGTGAGGGCTCACCCTTTCAAAGAGTCACCTGCACCACCCTCTGTCCAGGTGAAACGGACTGACACTTCTTAATCATTGACTCACTTGCATATACACAAAAGAACGACATAATGACACTCACTTGTGCCAGATGTCCCATGCTCAAAGACACACCTAAACTGCAGCATCTTCATGCATAATTATTTGTGAGGTAATATAAGATATGTTATGTCTTCATAATTGTGTTGTGTGTCGCCCCCTAGTGGATGGAGGCTGGACTGAGTGGGCTAAGTGGTCAGCGTGTGGGACAGAGTGCACACACTGGCGCAGCCGTGAGTGCCAAGCTCCTCCCCCACTTAACGGAGGACGCCAATGCAGCGGCAGCATGATGGAGAGCAAGAACTGCACCGAGGGACTGTGTGCCCGCTGTGAGTCACATGATTTTGGTCTGATCAACACTGATCTTCCACTGAGCCACATAAGAGAGAAGAGCCAAGGCAAAGAGCTATATAGAAGCTTAGCACTTAGGGTTTTGAAACAGGAAGTCAGGGAGGGTGCATGGAAAAGGTTTCCACAACAGCCAGTAGCGTTGATACATTAGACTTCACTACACTACCTGCCAAGTGTAAACAGTCTCAGCAGTACCTTAGCAATCAAACTAAATATGCAGCCAAAAGTTTAAAGAGAGATGTGTAGGATTTCACTATGCCAGTTTGCCCACTACAACGTTGTCATGTTCAGTCAAGCAGAGGTTTCCAACCACTGTGCCTCATATTGGTACCATGCCATGGGTCGTTTGTTATCAGCCTGCAGCACTGTTTTCCCTCTCCCTGCAGCAATAAACGTATTAGTCTCCTCATGGGGGACAGGGAAAATAAGGAAAAGCTATTTAACAATAAAAGGCAATAAAATAAAAAAAAGAGAAGCATGTTGAGAAACAAGCTTTGTGGACAATTTCACACATGCAGCACACTAACATGACTCAAGAATTAAATCCTCTCCCACATTGTGTCTCACACAAAAATTATAATGATAACTGCACCAGACCACAACAGTTAGTGTAACCCCTGATGTTTGAGCAGGTTTGTGATGAGATCAAGATTTTGAAGGGGCAGTGAGTGGAGACACACACATAATATAAACTCCATCCATCTTGTCAGCTCACAAGGGATAGTTTGAAAGGGTAATTAACATGCAGGATGATGCACAACCGGGATTACATGAATTACTCATGTATTGTGTGTGAGTGCATGATGAATCAGAAATGATATGCTGAAAAATTATTACAAGGACATTGACACATCACATTTTCTGTAACTTATAAAAACAACACATTTTTCCACCACCATTAAGTAAAAAACAGTTCTTATTGCACATATTTTAATTGTAAATCAACAAAATAATTGTATGCTGAATGTGTAAATGTTCACATATTTGTACAGTATATCAAACACATGTACAGTACGACTTAATTTATAATAACCATCTAGCAGGAGAAAAAAGGGTTAGCTTGCTCTTACCACCAGCAATTCAACTGACTGGAATTGCTAATCACAAGGGTCAGTATTTAACCACTTAGCCAATATAGCCCCAAATATATGACTATATAACTGTGTATCGATTATATTGTATCATCAAACAATATTGGACTGTATATAATTTATAATCTGATAAAATTGTGTCTTCGGATTAAACCAGCATTAATCTTTTAAATGCCGAACAAACGTAGAGTATGCAGGGAAAACATGCATTTCTTGTATCAGCGTCAATTGTATCAGAATATTAGAAACATGAGAACAAACAGTGAGTGTGGGAGAGTGTGCACACATAAAGTTTGTATTTCCAGTGAGATTTTCACCTCTAAATCTCTCTGGCATTTGGAACTCGCCTAGAAAGCTTGGATTTGGCCTGAATTCGGAGTGTACATTGCTTGAGTAGGGCTGAAATATTGAGCAGATATTGAGTAAGGACATGGCTATGCATTCAGTATTTCACTATATTATGTCTCCCGAACACATGCACCACTGCCTGCAGGGTAGACTTTATTTGTCTTGTGAAAATGCTACTTGATTACACCACATTAATTTTATCTTCCTTTAATTCACCAAATATATGTTCATTAATTTTTTTTTTACAGTTATGTATGTCAGAGTCCCTTCCTCAGCATAGTTTAAATTTGGAGATTATAAATGGGAACCATTTATAAAACAAATAGAGTGGTGATAAAATTGCATATCACCTTACTTGCTATAGTGGTAGCACATGTGTGGGTGTTTGTGTTGGAGTTGATTATGCTTACTTCCATAAGTTAGAGCGCAGATGGTGAATGGGATAAATGCTGATATTTTAGGAAGCAAGGTGCTGAACGCTGAGGAAATGAAGCAGATTTATTCTGATACTCAGTTCTTAGTCGATGAACCAATCTTTTACTTCAGAACAGTCTCACTGAACATGTAGGCAGGCTGTGTGTGTGTGTGTGTGTGTGTGTGTGTGTGTGTGTGTGTGTGTGCGTGTGCGTGTGTGTGTGTGTGTGTGCGTGTTTGTCTAAGCACCAACTTGAGAGTTCTGATTTGCTTCTAGGCGCCATCATTAATAATGCAGCCCACACACTCACTCACTGTGTCATTTACTCACTGATTCCTTCACCGTTTACACATGTTCGACTTTTATTTCAGCTTAGTCAGCTCTGTTAGATGTGCTGCTGACGATTTATTTGCTAAATGTGTTCACATACTTCATTCATTTCATTTGTTTTATTTTAATTAAGCCCATCTCACAGTTTCTGAATGCATGACCCATTTTCCCTTTGTTCATTTTCTTTTGTTTTCTTTCAAACAGATAAAAAGGTTTCTGTTGAACAAACAAACCATCGTAAGTTCATCTTTTCACATGTTTGTCATCCATTTCTTCACTGCATGCATGTGACTGTGATTTATGTGAGGGGCTACAACAGTATATCTGTGAAATATTTCTCTTCAGTGTGCATGTATGTGTATTCATGCACTCGTCTCTAATCACGATCCATGCTGCCCTTTTTCCCCTTTGTTTCCTGTGTAATCGTAGAACGTTCTCTTGTATTGCATAATTGTAAGGAGAATACTTCAGATGATGGTATTCATTCCAGGATTTGGAAAGGTCAAAAATATTAATTTCACAGTCTTTCGAACATGGATAAGCTCATATAAATGGAACAGTAGGAGGAGATAAACTAGAATATGCTGTTACAGTAAAAGGCACCACACCCATCACATCCTTTCCACAGGGTAAAGACAAGCAAAAAGCTAATTTTAGTGGGTGAGTAAGATTTAGTCGTAAAATAAACATTAACTACAAACTCATTAACCATTCCGAGGAATAATAAATTCTCTGCCTAATGAACTCTAAAGGAGTAATGGCAATAATACGATTAAATTCTTTCTCCTGTAGACAATGCAAAAAGTAATTACAAAAACATTTGACCAAAATTAGATGGTTTTGTAATATCAGCACACTACCAGGGACTGAATCACTATTCGATGAAGACTGATGCTTTAAAAAAATGAATAAGTGCATATTTGGAAAATAATGTGTAATGCATATGTCAGCTTCAAGTACAGCTTGAAGTCATTTAGGAGTTTGAATGCTGCCCTCTTCATACAGCACTGTAGCTTGAGGCTGTAGTGATACTAATATTTAGATCACTGTGACCCTGATAGCGGAAAGCTGAAAAGAAATGCACTGAATTCATTGCTCTTCTGTCTATAATAATAAAAATAAACAAAAGTCTAGTTATTTGAGCCCTCTTGCTATTCAGTGTCATATTCTTTCTTTCTGTCTATTATTTTTAATGTTTTGAATGTACATTTTATCATATACATATAGGCATTTTATTTTACATGTAAGTCGTCAGACTTACATAATAATTGTATATTTCTTTTACGTATAGTATTTTGAAATTTACATACAGGCTTTGTCATATTCAGTATATGGCCAATAGTATGGATGCATGACCATAACTTCTATATGTGGGCCTTCTCCAAATGTTTGCCACAAAGTTGGAGGCACATGATTGTCTACAATGACTACAGTGCATCTCCTTTCACTAGCACTAAGGGACCAGGCCCAAACCTGCTCCACCATGACATGTCATCTAGTTGCGATGGTCAGGTCTCCACAGATACATATAAGGACCTTATATGTAAAAATGTACAAATATACATTGAAGTACCAGAAACTGGTACACCAATTTAATATTCGGTAGGTCCCCCATGAGGCTTGGACTCGGACAAATTCTGTAGGCAATAAACACCTTACTTTTTACAATTCTGTTGTATTCTGAGGTGCACGATTTCTATTTTCCACAGCACACTGCATGGCATCCCAGATGTGTTCGATAACACTGAGATCTGGTGACTTGGCAGAGAATTGCAAAATCTCACATAAGTGTTCCTCTAACCATAATTTGGTGTCTTTAATTCAGGACATGAAAGCGTCTAAAAAAAAGAGGGCCCTTAAAAGGAGGCACACATAGTGTTCACCTGTCAGAGATGTTTGTAGTCACACCAGAGGTCCCATTGAATGATAGCTAAACAAACCATTATAGATCCGCCACCACCAATCTATAACCTTTTTTTTTCAGTCTGTACCAGTTTTCTGGCACATCAGTGTACATTTATACATTTGCCATATACTGTATAAGTCTTTGACCTAAACATTTGAGCGAAATTGCCACATCATGGTCTGATCTTAACTTCACAATTACGCCTACGTTTCATCCTCAGCTTTCTTTAAGATACTTTCTTGTTTATATAATTATTTAATTATTAATGTATTTACTTACTTGCATTCTTATGTAAAAAAAAAAGAGACCATGTGAGTTTATTATAAAATTTAAAAACGAAGACAGTCATGAAGTCTAATGTTGTTCCATTTATTATCAATTTAAAAACAGTTATTCATATCACTTAATGGTAATGTGACATAATGTTATATACAGTATGTGTACAAATGTAAACAGAGAAATACTGATGATGTTTGGAGTTTTTTAGTCTAAAATGGTATGTGTGCGTGTGTGTGTTACAGTGGATTCAGGGACAGAAGTGGCTATGTATGCAAGGCTGGTGGGGGCTCTGTTGTTGTGTTTAATCCTCGTGCTCATTGTGGGCATTCTGGCTTACCGGCGTAGCTGTCGCCATTTCCAGGGAGATATCACTGACTCCTCATCTGCCCTCGCTGCTGCCTTCCATCCTGGCAAACCACCAAGACAAGGTGAGACCTCAATTTCTTCATATCTATATCTCTCTAGCTTATTACATCTCAATTTCAGTTAAACCCAGTATAAACTGCTTCTTTTTAAGCTTTATCTAAGGTTCTTAATTCTCCTCAGCTGCTCAGTCACATTTTCCCTGCTGTCTCTGGTGCTTTGTCTGTCTTCAACTTAATCACTCCTCTATATAAGCACTCTTTCAAATCCTTGCCTCTTTTTAAAGCTTTCTTTTCTCAGGCAGCTCCTGCTATAACTGGAAAATCCTATTACTTCTGCTCTGTCCTCAGAGAAATGTTCTCTCTCTCTGTTTGCCTTCCTTTTTTATTAGATAACCTTCATGTGCTGCACTCCTCAGCTCCCCCCGACCTAACTGCTAGTGCCGGAACATTCCGGGGGCCGATCTTCTCCTCCTTGCAACAGAGCACACTTGACTCGCACCACAAGATCCCTATGACCAACTCACCCCTGCTGGATGCTCTGCCCAGCCTCAAGATTAAAGTGTACGACTCTTCTACTATGTCATCGGTGGAGCTGCCTACCAGCCTGGGATATCCTGATGAAGACATTATGAGCTTGAAGATGATGGGCAGCGGACAAGAGCATCGCACACACACTCTGCCTGCTGAACCGGGCCACAGCACCAGTGCCACATTGGGCAGCCTTGGCGGGCGCCTTACAATCCCTAACACAGGCAATTCAATGTCACTTTGAACTATCAGTTTCACTAATCGTGGCTTTTTTCGAAATGGATTTCAACTTTCAGCATGGCTTTATAGTTTCAAATTCCTACCCTAATGAAATTACCCTCCTCTTTGTCTCTGTCTCAGGTGTGAGCCTCTTGGTGCCGCCAGGAACCATTCCTCAGGGGAAATTCTATGAAATGTATCTCATCATCAACAAATGGGAGAAGACTACGTAAGTCAGCCCAAGTAACAGATTTTTGTTTTTGTAGCCATTTTTCATGTCGACTTTCCTCTCTCTCTCTCTCGCCCTCTGTTGTCACTGTGCTGGGTTTTTATTTAGCCATCATTTGCACCTTCACTTGTTGCCACAGCCAACAGTCTAATTCACAAAATCATTACAGCAATAGCATGGCTGTTTTTAACAGCAGAAACACTGTTGCATAAATGACAGCATGTCAAAACCTCAGGAGGTGAAAGCAGGACTAATATGAAATGAAAACAGCTTTGCTAGGGCTTTTGTTCCAACTTTTCTGCTGATCCACATTTTTGTTTGGAAGTGTCTCATTAAGGCCTTTTATCAAGAAAGGCTTTGCTGGAGAAGGATCTCCTGCTATCTGCACTCTGACTCTGTAGAGCCTGTCACGGATGTTTCACTGTGTGTGTGTGTGTGTGTGTGTGTGTGTGTGTGTGTGAGTGTGCGTGCACCTACTGCATTGATTAATGTTGTCTTGCATTCTTTGTCATGGAGCATAGTTGGTTAACGCTACGTAGTCCTATCTTTTAGTGACATTAAATGACTATACACACACTATTAAATAGTAGATCATCATTCCACTCCTGTCAGTGAAGAACAGGAATCTGAGGCTACAGTAGGCACAGACACAAACTGGACAGTCAAAGATAGAAAAAACTTTGCTAGTCTTTTATTTAACTGTCTAGTTTCTGTGAGCCTGTGCACACAGTAACTCAGATTTTTATTCTTAACTGACTAAAAGTGAAATCATTCTGTCTTCTGCTGTTGTAGCCTATCTGCCCTATGCTATGGCATGTTGTGCATTCTGAGATGCCTTTCTATTCACTACAGTTCTAAGGAGTAGTTATTTGGGTTCCTTTTATTTTATTTTGCTTTTATAAAGATGTTTTCTGTCTTTTGATTTATGTATTATAACTTGAAAATCAGTAATAAGAATACATTTATGTGTGCCTTCTGTCAGGTTGCCATCGGAGGGTGGGCAGACAGTCCTGAGTCCGGTGGTGAGCTGTGGGCCCTCAGCCATGCTGCTAAGTCGCCCAGTTATTCTTACCCTGCCCCACTGCGCCCACCTCGAGACTCCCAACTGGAGCCTCACTCTCAAAACACAGAGCAATCAGGGAGTCTGGGAGGTAAGCATCAAACCTAAGATCAGTGAAAAACATCTTCTAGCTTCAAAGCTTCATAATTCTTAATTCATTTGAACTCCCTGCCACTAGGAGGTACTGACAATAGGAGAGGAAAGCCTGTGCTCACCATGTTACATGCAGTTGGAGGAGCAGTGCTGCAACATTCTGATGGAGCACTTAGGCACCTACGGTCTGGTGGGACAGTCAGTTCCTCCTCAGCCTGCTTGTAAGAGGTTGCAGCTTGCCCTGTTTGCTCCCCGAGCCCCGTGCCTCTCTCTGGATTACAGTCTGAGGGTCTACTGCATACAAGATACGCCATACGCTCTAAAGGTTATCTACTTCTCCCCCTCATGATTCATTCAAGCATAAAATTCATCTCTTATTTCCTGTCTCTTTACACAATTTTGTCTTGTAATCTTTGATTTTTCTGAAATGCAGGAAGTGTTAGAGTTAGAACGAACACTTGGTGGAGTATTATTGGAGGATCCCAAGTCACTCCTCTTTAAGGACAGTTACAACAACTTGCGACTGTCAATCCACGACATCCCACATTCTCATTGGAGGAGCAAACTTCTTGCCAAGTATCAGGTCAGTTGTTTGGGATGTTACAGTATAGTATGGTATGGTATAGTACAATATACTGTAGTTTAGTACAGTATAGTATAGTAGTTTTGTAGTATTGTTGTTTCAGTAAAACACAATAAAACATTAGCATATCATTTTGGTCATCAAACTCAAACAATTCCTGTCTGCCATTTTTATTAAGACATCTGGATCTTTTTGCCAGTTGTCTTATAATCTGCAAACACTCTTTGCGCAAATATTTGGCCAAGCTTAGTTGAGAATATATACAAACCGGATTCCAAAAAAGTTGGGACACTAAACAAATTGTGAATAAAAACTGAATGCAATGATGTGGAG
>JAOVVF010000039.1:15902347-15935149 GCA_028565595.1 Duopalatinus emarginatus | reverse complement strand
CTCTCTCTCTCTCTCTCTCTGTCTCTCTCTCTCTCTCTCTCTCTGTCTCTCTCTCTCTCTCTCTCTCTCTCTCTCTCCTTTTCTTGCTCCCGTTTTTATTTTTCATTATTATTTTAAAAGGAAAGCTGTATGTTTGAAATGAACTTGGAATGAACTTGGATTCTATCACAGTCACTCATAATTGTAGATGAATTATTAATGGATAATGTTATTAATTGTAATAAATTGCCAACCCAGTTTAACATGGTAAATGAAGCATAGTGGTGCTATAAGACATTTCTTGTGGCATACTTGAGGGAAAAAAAAAACATTTAAGTGTTAAAAGCATTTATATTTAAAAAAAAAAAATGTCTTAGTCTAGTATTTACAGCTTTAACAATTTGTTAAACTTTAACAAAAATTTAAAAGTCTCGAGCAGAGTAGAAAGCTTAGTAATGCTAGCAGTAAATATTAGCCAACATCTACCTACCTCCAATAATGTGTTTTTATTTCCTGCAGTAGCTCAGTGTGGAAGCAGGACTAAACATTAGCTAGGTCTAGAAATATTAAGTAGCTATAATACATGGGTAATAAAAGTGGCACCTACTGGGTTCACTGATTGTAGCTTTATACTTTTCCTAGTGAAATAGTTTTATCCCCTGTATTTTTTTACTGTATGAATGACTTCATCTAAAATTATTTCAGAAATGAAATAGAAGAAAATATAGCCCAAGTGAAAATACATTGATGTGGCATCTGTGTTTCAAAACAAATTACTGAACTGTAATAACATTAATAACATATCATGTTTTGGTCAAATACCCACTTTTTAAATATGTCAGGGGTTTGATAATGTACATGTAAAGCACCTTTAAACTCGACACTCTACTGAATTATAAATATGGATGTCACTACTGTAGCTTTTGTCCTCTATGCCTGACATAAGAAAACTGCTCTTTAGCCAGAACAATATAATAATAAGGTCACAATATGTCCTTTAATTTTTTTTTCCACAGCAATTTCTTTGGAAAAGTGTTGAGATATCCTCCAGAAAAAAGCAGTATCTGTCCATCTTTCTGGAAAAGTAATTTTTGTGGTGTGTGTACATGTGATGTTGAATGTGTGCTGGTTAAAGGGCCTCATTTTGTAGCAGTTTCTTTTACCTTTTTATGTAAATTCTATGCAAGTACAAAATGAGTGAATTTGCAGATCTTCTTAAAGTTTTTTTTTTTTTTTGTTGGATGTGCAATGTGTCAGTGTCAGTTTGGAAATTGTCATGCTGTACTACTGACACATGCTGGAACAGGCCTTAAGGATAAAAAGCTCCTCCAAGGCTCATCAGCAGAAACAAATAATATAAAATGACTCCAGGATGATCGGATTATAACTAGTTTCCGTGTGCTCTTTGCTGCTTTTCTGAGCTGTGTGGAGGAATTCTGCCATCAATAGACAAAAATAAATATCATTTCTGAGGAGGAGTACAATAGTTATCTATGAAAAGTACCTACAAAAGGATTGGCAGGTCCTTGACACTGCAGATTGCTTTAAAAAAGCTTGCAAGCACATGGATTTGTTTGGGGGAAACCTTCTAACCCGGACACAACCTTTCTACACCCTTCAGCTATGAGACATGGGACTGCATCTTGTCTCATCCTTCTGATATCAGCCTCTTTCTGGATGTTGGTTGCTTTTCACAAAGCCTGAGTGACTTTGTTCTGATGTCATACCAGAACTCTGAGTCTTTTTTGTTTGTTTGTTTGTTTGTTCATTTAAACACTGTAAATGTCTATTGTACATAAGTGTTTAGCCTTCTTACTGTAACTAAATATAATTTTTATGCAATAAATTATATTTCTTAGTTTAACAAGAAATATGGGTGTCTGTAATAATTTCTTTGATGTTTAAACACAGTTTATGCAGTTATGACGTGAGATGTGTATTATGTATAAATTGTGTGTGGTGGCGGGGCAACAGGTGGGGAGGTGGTTCAAATAAAAACTAGATAGATAGATAGATAGACAGACAGACAGACCTTTCTGACCTATTCTTTTTTTGAAAATTATTATAACAACAAATGGAGTTTAAATCTGGAACAAGATATTCACCCAGCAGATGTGATATGGTGGGTGTGATGATCAGCTGCCCACAATCCTTTGGCTATATAGTGCATGTAGTTCTGTGTTCATGTGTTTTCAAATCCTGTGTTTTCCACCTATAAACTGCCCAACTGCTGTTCTTTCTTTACCTAAATGCAGCAGAGAGATTGCAGCATGCTTAGGAGAAGAATGTTTTTCTATTTTTTATGTAGCCTCTGCTGATTTGAGATGAAGAGGAATGCGGGAGTGTGGGATTGATTAAGTTTAAACATTTATTGCGTCTCACATAATATAAGTGCTTTATGTCTACTTTATAGCCCATTTTATTAAGCGTTGAATGTAATGAATTACTGATGCGATACACCATATTGTCACATCCCAGATAGCTAGATGTGTTCAATAACGTTGAGATCTGTTGATTTAGTGGGAATGGCAAAACCCCAAACTCAAATAAGTGTTTTTTCTAACCATAATTTGGTGTCTCTAAGCATGTGTGGTAGTGCATTGTCCTGTTAAAAGAGGTCAAACCCATCAAAATGACATTAATGGGTGTAACTCGTCAGAAAGGAGGCACACATAGTGTTCACCTGTCCCCCTATGTCCAGGAGAATGTCAGCTAAATAACCCCATAGTGTTATGGAGCCACCAACCAACTATACCATTTGGTTTTTGCCCTTCAGTTTATACTGTAACTATAACATTCTTTTTCCTCTAAACTGACTTACTCTCTATAGAAAATTAGAAAGCTCACTGAACCTCGAATCCATAAACCTTCCATAGTGGTTATTTTTAACATTTTAACTGCCTTGCCTTCACATTAACAAGGCTTTAAGGAAGGCATTTGCTGGTATCAGTCAGATTGAATAGACGTCGGGCTGAGGATCCTTCCCTATCCTTACTGGCTCATTACAGAGAAGTGGAGAACAGACTCTTTTCCATTTATCTCTGTGATAAAAGACTTCACAGTACACCAGAGAGGAACGAGACAGTGATGGAGCAAGTGAACAGAAAAGCTTTTCTGATCCTGGGTCCAGTGGTTACTTCACACACACAATAGGTGCTTTTATGAAGAGAAAAGGCTTATTTCTTAGCTGCTAAAAATGGTCTCTGTTAGTGATCATATATTGCCCTTCTGCAGTTCATGAACACTGTTCATAGCTCCAGTGGACTGTTTAATGATTACTGTTGCATGTTCTAGCATATTCAATCTGATTAAATTCACTGTCTTGCTGGAAATCTCTCAATGAAAGTATTTTGTTGCAAGAGATATACATACATACACACAGACATACATACATATACATATGTGTGTGTGTGTGTGTGTGTGTGTATAAAACGAAGCAAATATATATATTTTTTTTCAGCAAACCAGAACAGCATGTAATCGGTTTTAATGTCCTTGTTGCCTTGTTGTCAGGTTTCTTTCTTCTCTCACCATCGGAATGACATAGTGGAACTAAATTACCACTTAATAAATTGTCTCTGTGGGAGTGAGGACCAGAATGAAAATCTGTCTTCCTGCTTCATTTACACAAAACATTTGCTACTCTACAAGGCTAAGATGCCGTGTTATTAAAAAAGCAAAACTTTACTGCCATCTACCTGATAGCAATTATGATAACAGGCTACTAAGATGCTGTTATGGGATAAATAAATCTTCAAGCTGTATGGCCTTGATGTTCATAATTATTATTATTATTAGATATTATAATATATATTATATAGTATTTAAATGCTGGGTGTTAATATCCCACAACTATACAGGCTGCAGTCTCAGCACAAGTACTTCACAAATAACACACAAGAGTATTTATTATTAGGTGATAAGTATTAAGAAAATAGCATACACAGGTGATTCCAGGTGGGCTCCAGACAAACCATGATCCTGATGGAGTAGGCGGATATCTTTTCCTCACTTCCTGCTGTTGGCCACTAGTGAAATTTTAGTATTATCTATTCTTATGTGCAAAATACATAGGTTGGTGGTATTACCATAATGGTAGAGAGAGATTTGTTTAGCTGGAAGAGTTACACCTGTTCATGTCCTGTAATCATTCTGATGGCTTTGGCCTCTTTCAACAGGACAAAACAAATCCAGAGACGTCAAATGATGGTTAGAGGAACACCAATCTGAGTATGGGGTTTTGCCATACCAACCAGATGTCAAAATTATCAAACACATCTGAGATGCCATGCAACATGCTGGGGAACAAAAATCCTACGCCTCAGAATATAACAACCAAGTATTGATGGACCACCAGTGCTGAATAGCATCCCAAATCTGTTTGATTATGTTGAGATGTGGTGACTTAGATGGGTGTGGCAAAACCCCAAACTCAGATGAGTGTTCCTTTAACCCTAATTTGGCATCTCTAGATGTGTTTTGTCCTGCTGGAAGAGGTCAAACCCATCAGAATTAATGCAGGACATGACCTGGTGTAACTAGTCAGAACGGATGCACACAGTGTTCACCTGTCAGAGACGTTTATAGATGTACCAGAGGTAATATGAAATTCCAGCTAAACATACTGCATACTATTATGGAGCCACCACCAGGTATTGCACAGACTGCTCTGTACCAGGTTTCTGGCACTTCAATGTACGTACATAGCAACCTGTGCTCGCTGCAAAGTTACTCATGACCACTAGATGGCACTGCTGTATTATTAACATTTTAAAAAGCGCATCCAAGAAAAAATACTTTTATGTTAGCGTTATGTTTGGGCTGAAATATACTACAGTATATAGTTGGTGAGCAAAACACATCATAAACCTTATTTTGTATTTATTAACTATTTTTTTAATTGTGAAATGCAATCCTCAAATTCACGCTGGATCTTTTGTTTGAGGACGTGGCTGCTAATTTTCCTCATGACCACTAGGTGTCACTGCAGCTCCACTGTTTGAAATTGTGCGTCTTAAACGTATACACTATTATACACAAACCTCTTATACGAACGTATCACGAACAAATCACACTCCATAATCTATTTCAAGACTCACTGACAAATGATTTGTAATAACAAATAACTTTTTTTCTCAGTTTATTTTGCTCACCTGTATCTTTTTCTCCACACTACCTGTGAATGTCCACAAGTCATTTCAGTCAAATTCAGATTCACAGGGTGGATACCGGTGTTCCTGGTCTAATGTGCTTGCTTAACCGAATCCGAGTTTCTTCAGACTACTCCCTCCTCTCTCCTTCCTCACCCTGCCTGCAGCTTCCTCCTTCAGTGCCTCCAACTTATGCACGGGAAAAAAAACGGATTGTAGTGATTAGTGAGTCGGCACCATGCTGAAGGTGGTGGTCGAGTGCGCTAAAGCAATCCCAAAAAAGACCATCGGCAACCCGGACCCCATCGCCGCAGTCATCTTTAAAGGTGAGTTCATACTTTGGAGTCACTGCTTGACTTTATGTGTAGTTACTAAAAACTAAATAAAACATACAAACGTTTTTTTGTTTCTTTACTTTTTCCAACAAACGAACCATAACTCGAATTCAAATCAACCACAACTCAAATCATCATCTATAACAGTTTCTAGTATTTACCATTTCTATAATTATCCACTGGGATACAATAGGCTTTTTTTTTACATGATGTCTCTGAGCTACAGTAGATTGTGTCCTTATAAGGACACAAAATGCCTCCTTGTTCATGTAACTTTATACACAGTGTCTACTAGTGCCTGAATAGTTTCTCAGGGGTTCTTTATTCCCCTCCCTATCATTCTCTCCAGTATAAAATGAGACCTGTCTCTGGCTTTCCTAATTTGTTTGAACTTTTCCAGGTGAAAAAAAGAAAACCAAAGCTATCACTAGTGAGTTAAATCCTGTGTGGAATGAGGTGAGTGGACTACGCAACACACACACACACACACACACACACACACACACACACACTGGTACTAATTATTATAAGTGGTCCAAACCTCCATGATGTTATATGACACTGGTTTCTTTTACTTGTTTCCCTTTTTCAGATCCTCGAGTTTGATTTAAAGGGTTCACCTCTGGACTCTTCTTCATTCATTGATGTGGTGGTTAAAGACTACGAGACCATCGGCAAGGACAAGTATGCACTTTTACAGATTTATAGAAGCATATCCGATTGAACAGCTGCTTTAAAGCATTGTTTTTTATAGTATGTATACCTGCACCATTGGCATAATGTTGAATGAAGAGGATGAGAAGGCTGCCTTTCATTTCCTCCTTATCTAACATATCAGTGAAGTGTAAACATCTTTACGTTTATATTTTCAACTTGCTTTTTCTCTGTGTTGTATAATATATAGTATAATAAACCAATGCAGATGAAGCAGTAACACTAGATGGGTGAAATATAGAGAAGACTTGTACAGTCCTCCCTTACTGCCACACCCAGCTTCCATGTCCAAACTTGCTATGCTATGTGAGAGCAGAGGTAGTATCCCCCAAGTATTCCTTTTTAACAGGCATTATAACTTTCGTTATTTTAACAGGTACTGCTTCGCATAGGCTTACATTTAGGTATACAGATCCGACTCACTTAAATCTTGTAATGTGTTTAAAGTCTTTAGTCTAGTCAGTGAAAAAGTAACTGCACATTATTATTATTGTTGGTGTTGTAGCACCGATTGGAGAGAACTGTTTAACTGGACCAAAAGTTCATGCTCAAAAAATTAATCTTCCCTTTTGGGGTGTCCTGGATAATAACAAAAACAAATTTTTCCATTGTCTGAAAAAACTAAGTAGCCATATGTAGGTAAGTAATGTGGTAGTGCTTGTCAAGACTTGTTTCCATCTTTGTTTTTATTTTACTGTTTCACAAGCAGTCTGCCAGAATTTTATTTTGCTGGCCTGTATGTGTCTGCCAAAAACCTAATGGGCAATTCCATCATGTGTATATATTTACTTAGTATTATCTGAGCATTAGGTTGGGGCTTTTTGTAGTACGATGTGACTCATAGTTTACTAAAGTATCCTTGGGATTACATTCCACTTATGTGCCAAACATTCAGGAAGTCACAAACATTGCTGCTTCTAAACATCTCATCTGCATACACAGATGACTAGAAAAATTCTCTTTGTTTGCAATTTGGCAAAGTTTCATTCCCCCTAAATCTGCGTTTGGATTAGTACTTTAATCTTTAATGTAAATGAATGAAGAGAATTTAACAGAAGACCCTAAGTCTTTGTCAAAGACTTTGCCTATATACTGTATGTCTAAGTGAATTCAGTGTATCTGGAGTCTTTAAACTTCTAGTCTGTTGCATAGATCTGTTCATTCTCCAGGATGTGGAATGTGGATTATGGAGTTAGTTTTGTGCCAGAAGTGTTAAATAAAAACGAATGAAAGCGTCCGTATTGTGATTTTTTTTTAATGCAAACATTGTTCATTCTCAGATGAACCTCAAATTGGTCCTTAGACACACCTTCTGACTTATGCCTGCATGGCTATAACTTGAATCACCCAAAAACAAAAATTCAAATAATTAAAATGAAGTTGATCATAATTGGGTGAACAGTGCTAATGGAAAATACAGGTAAACCAGTAACTACAGGTTGGATAAAGCTTGAACACTAAATGTAAAAGATAAACACATAGTTATGGTTTGCAGGTAGTTAACTAACTGCTTACTACTACAGGCATTTTAATTTATCTCAGCCCTCTAGCTAGCTGTCTAGTTGCTAATCTATCTAGTTGGATAAAGAGTAATTTCATTAAAGTTGTGCTATAATAATAATACATGTAGTTATGCTATTAGAGCCCATTTTATACATATGCTAGGGCTTTTGCATGATATAACTGTTTGTTCCAGAATGTTTTGCCAGTTTGAGAAAATGCCACAGTGTGGGTATGAAAGGATGGCAAAGGATCAGAGGATTTGTCACTTCATGAACCAGTTGAACATCTGACATAAAAGTTGTACTCCTTCTTCTAAGACCCATTCATTGTGAGGCTTAATCAGGAAACAGAAGAAAGGGGAATGTAGAAATGTAGAAAAATAAATCTACAAAAAAAGCACTATTCAGTTTTTAAATGATGTTTATTGAAAACATGCTATTTATGAATTTATACATACAGTAATATGTATGTTTGTCATTTTAATGGCTAAACCTCACGTATGTTTCCAGTTAGGCATTGTTTTTGCATTTTTGTGTCCTGTTAGCCATCAACTCCACTGAATGTCTAAACACAGGCACATTAATCTATTTTCGATGGAGGCTTATTATCAAGGACATTTGACACTTGGGAAAAAGTCTCTCATCACAAGAGTACCATTGACTGAGGAAAAGGGGAACATTTTTGCCTTATTTAAAATGCATTACTCACCGTGTGTGAAATTACACAATATAAGGAAATTGAGGCTCCCGTGATTGTCTCTCTTCCTTTTTTTTGCTTGTTATACCTCAGGTTCCTTAACACAACTAAGACTAGCAAAAAGAAACAAAAACAAATCTGCCAGCAAATTCTTAGGTTACAGACTTCTGAGCTCACTTTACCATGATTAATCATGTGGTACTCAGTGTGTGTACAACATGAACAGAGGATTATCGTGAAATTTTCAGTCCAGGGCTCCTCCCATTATGGCTGGTGGTTAAACTTCATGCGGCATGGAACATCTCATGCCTGTGGCTCACTGTAATTACTCACAGTCTTGCATTATTTCTCCATTGCCTCCCACTTGTTTCTCCATTTTATGCTGGGCAGAAGCTTTTAACTTGCTCCTTGTCCAACCAAAAGTAATGCTGTTGCTCTGTTTGTTTTGTAGCTTTGTTTAGAATTAATAGAAATCTTTTGATCTGGATTGAAATATTTTAGTTTTTTAGCATAGGCAAAATTTGTAAATCACTGTAGTTGAAATGTTGAAATTTAACGGCTAAGTGCCATCTATACTTACAGTCAGTCCTGTGTCACAATGAGTCATAAACCATAACAAAATGAGAGCCAGTAAAAAAAATGTCTTACTGTGCAATGGGCATAAGAGATCCAGTTACAGGTGGGGCTTTCAGGAAATGTGTAGTGAAACTGAATACTGGCTGTTTGAGTGGGTTAGCCAAGTTACTATATTCTGTGACCTTTTCACATTGTGTTTTATTTGCTTTTGGAAATCAATATCAAAGAAATTATGGCTGATATGATACTAGTACACACTAGTACAGTTTTAATGGATAATTATGAAAAACTATTTTATTGATAAACATTGTTGTGTTTTCAGTACAGGACAAGTTGTTTGTGCTTTAACTTATCCATCGTTGTTTTTTCACACCTTGCAGATTTATTGGCTCTGCAAAAATCTCTCTCCGGGATTTGGCCAGCGGTCAGACCAAGTCTCTGCCTTCAAGGAATATCCCTCTTGCCAGTGAGAAGAAGCAAGATATTGGGGTAATCTTAACATCTGTAGTGTATAACATGATGCATTATAACACAGCTTGGTTAATTTATAAATTCTGGTTTGTTAGAAGTTGGTGATAAATTTCTGTGATAAATTAAAGCGCTGTCATATAAGGTTTTAATCATTACTTATCGACCCAAGCCTGATACAATGTGAATATGTATTGTTCCAGGCAACTATAAGTGTACTAATTGGATATGAGCCTCCTGCCAGTGCTATTACTAACCCAAATGCACAAGTCGATGGAGATGCCAGTGCTGGAGAAACAGGTTGGTTTGTATAACTCTTTCATTACAAAATTCCCTAATACATTTAGCTGTTATTTCATGTGTGTTACCATGAAACAGGGCAGTACATTGAAGTAATTTCCTGAAACTATAATTAAGATTGCTTTTCCTATGTTAAGAGCTAATTTTGAAGTATTTTTAACTCTAAGCTGAGTCAGACAGCACTTTAAAGCTGCTTTTCAATGGCATACTGTGACCTACCATATGAAAATGAATTATGCAAATTAAAGGCGGAGGTTGCAAAAAAAAAAGAGAAAAGAAAACACAAACAGACAATACTCCCAGCATCACCAGTACATGTTACAAAACTAGTTACGGTGTCAAATAGACTATACACACACATATACATGCATCATTCTCTTACTGACTGTAAGTTCCCCAGGTTCTGTGGCTGCAAAACAAGCCCAAATCCTATTTCACTATTTCATGTCAGTTAGTATGATGTGTTTGTGGTGTAATGCTAATGTACTAATGGATCACGTGATTATTAATATCTCTGAGCATTATGTGATCTTAAGCTAAATTTGCTGGGAAGGCTCATTTGCGAACAATCTTTTTCATTGTAGAATTGTGAATTTAGCTATGGCAATTCCTAGATAGACTTCATTTCAACTTCAACTACAAAAATATATATATTTTTAAAAAAATTATTAATTTTTATTATATTGGGTATTGATATTACTGATTTTATTTTTATGTAGTTAGGGTTTATGGATTTATTTATTTTGTTTTTACTCCTGATACCTTTTAGTTGCTTTACAGAAAACCAGCTTAGACACGCATAGAGAAAAATTAAGCTACTGTTATTTTCTTTTTAGGTGTTTCGCCTGCTGGAAAGGAAGGTGGTGATGAAGAATCTACAGATTGGGCAGATCCACAAGCTCCAGGAGATGCATCCGCACCTGGCCAGCCTGGAAAAATGCCCCAAAAGGTGAATCGCACAGGCCGGAAGAGACAGAAAGCTCTGTCTAATAAACCCCAAGATTTCCAGGTATGTCCCTCCTCAGGCATGTTTATTTGACAAATGTTTGATACACTTTAACTTAAAACTCATGGTTGTTCAATAGATTCGCATCCGAGTTATTGAGGGTCGGCAGTTGCCCGGAAATAACATCAAACCAGTAGTCAAAGTAAGTGTATGTGGACAGACCCATCGGACAAGAATCAGGAGAGGAAACAATCCATTTTTTGATGAGGTAAGAGAAGAGAATGCTTTGCTCCCTCTTCACACCTTTTGCACCCTGCCACCTTTATTATTATACAGTATGCTCTGTTAGCAGTTACCTGAAGGGATGCTTAATTTATATGACATTTTATATGCAAGTTATATGATATTTCTACAGATCTTCTTTTACAACATGAACATGCTGCCTTCAGAGCTTTTGGATGAGAACATCTACATTCGGGTAAGATGAATGTATAACTGCATTTTTTTTCCCAGTCATATTATTCTGTTGCATTTGGTCAGTTCAGCACATAACATGACCACCAGCATAACAGCTCATTATGTGGCTCTTTGTGTCTAGGTTTTTAATTCATCCTCCCTGAGATCTGACAGTCTTTTGGGGGAGTTTAAGGTAATGTGTTGTCCATAAAGTCTGCTTTCAGCTAATTACTTTTGTGTTTGTATCCACAATATAGCTAAGTTGTGCACTGTTTTTATAACTTTATTCTTCTCAACAGCTGGATGTTGGCTTTGTCTATGATGAGCCTGGTATGTGACATCTTCAGCTTTTTCACAATATATTCTAATGCAATATCAGCTGCATTGCAGAAATCAGCTATGATTGCAAAAATCATATCATGTGACATAACTATTTGTGGACTATTATTACTATCATTTTAGTATCCTTTACTGGCTTTTGTTCTGTAATTTCCTAAGCGCATGCCATAATGAAAAAGTGGCTGTTGCTAAGTGATCCAGATGACTCCAGCTCTGGAGGTCGAGGTTACCTGAAAGTCAACATGATCGTTGTGGGAACTGGAGATGAGCCTCCGGTACATTTACCTATGTTATTATTTTTTAATTTATTTTTTGCAAGAAAACTGTTTCTTTAAATTTGTCACATTGCTTAAGCAACTTGCTATATGCAAGTCACAGTCAGTCTGAGAAGGATATGCTCAGTGTCTGATCTGTTTTTGTGTGGATTTGTACTTTGGCATGCAGGTGGAAAAGAAAGAGAGCAATGAGGAGCAGGATGACATTGAGAGCAACTTGCTGCTGCCTGCTGGGGTTGCACTGCGCTCAGCTACTCTCTCTCTGAAAGTGTACCGTGCAGAGGACATGCCACAGAGTGAGTCGCACAACATACAACTGACAAATGGCATTGTTATTGCGTTGTTCAGAGTGAATTTGTCATTGTGTTTCGGGATTTTTCTTCATTTGTTTAGTGGACGATGAATTTGCACAGACTGTCAAGAACATCTTTGGAGGAGAAGGTGACAAGAAAAACCTTGTAGATCCATTTTTGGAAGTCGGTTTTGCTGGCAAAAAGGTAGAAACATTTTGTATTTTTTATATGTATAATGAATTTTAGCAGAGTAAAAGCCCTATCATAAAATTAATTAAACTTTCTAAGATTGCCGTGTTGTTCTGAGAGGAGAACTGGATACCATGAGCAAGCTTGGTCATCCTCTATAACACATAACGACAGGATACAGAGGAACTCCGCCTTCCTCCCCATCTTTACTTTCTCGCTAGAGGGCTCAAGTGTTTGATAAGTAAATGTGATGTGCTGTTCATGTCTTCTTCTGTTTCTTTTAAGCTATGCACAAAGATCATTGAGAAGAATGCAAATCCAGAGTGGAACCAGATGGTAAACCTCCAGGCTAAGGTATGAATAAGTGACGATGTGTTACACCATAATGAATGCATTTAACGAAAAACACTACTGATTATTCTCTAATTTCTTTTTGTTTAGTTCCCATCAATGTGTGAACGTATCAGAGTTACTGTGTTTGACTGGTAAGTTTTTTATATAATGTATTGTTTCATACAATCTATACATGACCTATAAGAAAAGTTGCTGCCCTATATGTCATGTAATATTTAACTCTTTTTTTTAAATCTTCTGATAGGGATCGCTTTACAAGCAATGATACTGTTGGAACCACATATTTAAATCTGTCTAAGATATCATCATCAGGTGGTGAAGTAGAAGGTAAACATCTTTGTTTCTATTCAGAACTGAAACACATTATGGATGCCACATCAAAACATTCATTAATCAGATTTTGTTTGTTTCAGCTGGGACAGTTAATGAAAATGGAGGGCTTCCAGGATCTGATGGTATTTAATATGTTAATTTAATATCTAATTATAATCACAATTAACTGAATGGTAATTTTTTCTGTTTATGTTTATTGTGTGTATATGAAACGTATAAATCATTTTTAGTTTTGTGTTGGTTTTGTAACCTTCTCTTTATTGGATTCTCTGTCTCTTTATTTCAGTGGACAGGGCTGGAACTGAGATTGGATTTCTTCCAGCTTTTGGTCCTTGTTACTTAAACCTTTATGGGAGTACAAGGGAATTCTCTGACCTTCCTGACCCATATGAGGAGCTCAATTTGGGACAGGTTAGTGCCTTACTTGCATTTCCTGAACTAGACACATTTTAATACACAGAAAAGCAAACTCTTAAATGCAAGGGAATTGGGTAAAGGTTGTCTCTATTACATATGTGTATATCAAGCACAAACTGATCTTTTAAAAAAGAAAATGTAACTCACAACCAACACAACCCCAAGCCATCACACATAAATCTTTACAGACAGTAGTGAGTGGATATCTCCCACTCTACCATGTGAAAACATATATGAGATGAAAGAGCAAAATAGAAATAGAAAAATCCGATTAGCAATAATAGTAATAACCAGTGTCGTACATTTTTCGCACCCAATCTAACACATTATATGAGTAGTGTTTTCTGTTAAATAAATCATCGGATATGCAAAAAAAAAGGATGCCAAAAATTTGTATTTAATATACCAAACATCTTACCTTAAATAGGAATATATATTTATCATGAGTATATTTTAAACCAAATTAAACAAACAGTTAAACTGTTTACAGTCATAATGCAGCATTATTACTTTTGTAATTTGCTTCTTTATTAATTTTATTAGCTTCGTAGCAAGTCAGCTATCTTTCACGAACAAACTGAACTACAGAACTTAAAAATCTAAAACCTAAAATCTTAAGGATGCTGTTAGCAGGAATTTTTTTCTAGGGGGGTGCATTTTACAGGAGGGCGCTTCCACCACCCACCACCCCGGGTCCCCCTTCTGAACCCTATGCCTATAGTCATAACAGTGATTCAAATTTTTACAGTGTTTGCTTCATATGAATAGTGTCTTATGTTTTACTGGTAGTATTTGCCATGATAAGATGAGAAATTCTTTACAGTCATAGCATGTCTGTGTGTGACAGGGTGAGGGGGTAGCCTACAGAGGCAGAGTGCTCATTGAACTTTCTACTCGACTGGATGACAAGATTGACAAGAAAGTGGATGACCTCAACACCGATGATGTCCTAGTGGTACAGGTAACAGCATGCAGCGTGGGACATGACATCCTTTTAAATAAGTTTCACTTCACTGCTTTTATTTATATGGAAACATTCTCGAAGGGAAGTTAGAAATGTTGAAAAAGCAAGTAAGAGGATATGAAGATGATTTAATAAATTTGGAAATTTTAGAGGAAGTGAAAACCATTAGTTTCATTCATGAAATAATCTGGCAGTTTGGGTCAAATGAGTTCAGCACTTAAATTGGAATATACTTCAATTCACTTTGGTTTTATTTTACTAACTATACAGAACTTATGATCTTGGGTTAATTATTTACATGAATTATGAATGGCAGCATTAGCTGTTGGCGATCAAATCCCAGTCTGACTGGTCTAGCCCACTACCTTCTGCTATGTTAGGTAACTAATGATTGCATGACAATGTGCAGTGCAAAATTAGCCAAGTAATTTAACTCAAGCTACTGATACAGCCAGGACTACTAGCATAAATTAACACTTTAACATAAATGTACCTAGCTAAGAAGGATATAATTCACCCCCTGCTTCGTAGTATGCACAGTAGCGCTGGGCCATAAAACAATGATGAAAATTATCTGATATAAAGTTTCAATAATTTTATTAATCAATAACACGGCGATAGAATTAGTTTTGTCCATGTTTTGACAGACACCATGAATAGCCAGTGAAAATGAGAATAGTGGTGGAGTAACGTTCCACAGTACAGTTCTCAAGTTCTGAGATCTAATGGAAAATAAACAAAATTCTAACCAGAATTTGCCTTTTGATATCCTCACCTCTCACTTAGGAACTTAGAAGTAAAAAAGAACATTCAAGTGTAACAGAAATATTGATTTGATTTATATCATGATATATATCTATATCGACTGATTTGAAAAAAAAAATCATGATAAGGTTTTTTTTCCATATCGCCCAACCCTAACACACAGATATCTTGAGAAGTACATAAAACTACCTTACTGAATTTTAACCTGAGATGGCTGATATGTAAACGTAGTAGTAATGTAGTCATGTAGTGTTAAATCTCTCTGTGTGAACAGAAGTACCAACGGAAGAGAAAGTACTCCCTGTGTGCAGTGTTCCACAGTGCATGCATGCTACAGGAACCTGGGGAACCCATTCAGTTTGAGGTCAGCATCGGCAACTATGGCAATAAGATGGATTCCACATGCAAACCTTTGGCCTCCACCACTCAGTACAGCTGTGCTGTGTTTGATGGTGAGATTATTATTATGGCTAATTGAATATACAGTATGAAATCTGCAAATTAACTGGCTCACTCTGGTGCCTGATTGTCTTTTTTACAGGAAATCGCTATTATTACTTGCCCTGGGCTAACACTAAGCCGGTTGTTATCCTAACTTCCTTCTGGGAGGATATCAGCCACCGTTTGGATTCAGTAAACGTTGTTCTGTTTATTGCTGATAGACTGGTAGGATTTTAATGAGTCATTATAACATATGTATAATATATAACAAAACTTCAGTTATTCTAGATATTTGTTTCCCCTTGTTTTTTCCAGCAAGCCAACATTACCTCACTAAAGACAGCCATTCTGGCTAAAGTTACTGAGACTCGACTAGCTGAGATTTGGCTGAAACTTATCAACCAGCTTATTGAAGACCTTACCAAGTAAACTTCAGCGTCAATTTTCAGCTTTATTTGTCATCATGTGTATAATACTATTATACTGGTATTGGTAGACTCCCCCCCCCCCGACTAACCCTGTGCATTGTCCCTATTCTCATTCCTAATGTGCTTCATGTGTTTGTTTCGGAGTAAATGGGGCAAAGCTGAGTTGCTGTGTTTCACCTGGGCATAGGGTTCATTTCTGGGTCAGGACAATAGAAATGGAAGCTGTTAGGAAAACACCAGAGGCAGAACTGGATGGAAGTGCAGGTGATTTTTTAAAACACAAGGTAGACTGTCCAAGGGTATAGGCTTTTGCAATGCACAAACAGACAAGACTAGTCAAAGGCTGAGGCAAAAAACATAAAAGAATTAAGAATAAATCAAAGCAACCCTGGGGTAGTGAAGGCACTAGATGAGTCTACAATATTATTACCATGTAGGTGTGAGTGAGCAGCAGACAGGGGGCTGTAAATAGGTATGGTGCTGTGGAGTAGTGGATCAGTAGAGATGGGGATGTGAATAGGTATGGTGCTGTGAAGTGCTGAAGGGGACTAGGTTTGTAAGACACCAGGGATTCTGGGAACTGGCATGTTGGCTGGACGGTGGACCTTTCCTGTCCTCTTTGACCTCCAAGAGCTCCATCTGGGTGCCTACTGTTTGCAAGTGTAAGGGCAGCCTCTGGGTCTGCTTGAGCATTGTTGTGCCCTTTCCCATACCTGCTCGCGCTTCTTAAACCACACGTCCACTGCAGGGGAGCTAGTGGGGTTGGAAACCAAGCATTGAAAGAGGATGAGTTGAGTGGGGAGTTCTGGGAGTATTTGGAGTTCTGGGTGTATTCGGCCCAGATAGGAAACTGAGCCTAGTCATTATGGTTTTCTCTTCAAAGCAGCCTTAAAAACTTTCCTGCCTCTTGCCTGTTCCACTTGGCGTTGGACTGGGGGTGATAGCCAGAGGTGAGGCCTATGGAGACTCCCAGATTCTCTATAAAACTGGGCCCAGGCTAAGAAGTGGAATCAGGTGCATAGTAAATCGACAAACTTTGACCATGGCTGAGAGTCAGTCTACTATAAGCATCTCTGTTGTACTACTTAGGGCCTCAGTGGGGTCTGTGATGAAATCTATACCTGGGCCCGGGCTATTGGGGAATGGGCGGTGGCATGAGTTTACTGGCTAAAGAATGCATTAGGGACTTTGTCTTAGGTGTAGGTGGTGCATGAAGCGAAATATCTGTGGACATCTGCTGTCATTTTGGTCCAGATCTTAAGAGCTTGTAGGTCCTTTGTGTTCCAATGAATATCCCAGAAACTGGCTGGTATATATGTGAGATTGGTTGGTCATGCAGAAGGGGATTTAGAGGCTTGGAACTGAGTGATTGCCTGGTCTATCTTCTAAGAGATCGATCACAGAATACATGAGGGGGGCAGAACTGGTTCTGGGCTATGACAGGGGCTCTTGGATAAATGTATTCAGGATAGGGATTTAGCCTTAAGTGTTTTTTATGCTTGTACTCCAGATTCTTGTGTAAAATAAGATTCTTGTAAAAATTACACATAGCTGGTTGGCCCCTCCAACCAGTCCTGCAAATCTTCCAGCACCAGTTTCACCACCAGTAGCTCCTCCTTTTGCATCATAATTTTGCTTATATGATTTAAGAAAAGCAAAGAAAAAAAAGGGGGGGAATTTTTCTTTTCCTCACAAATTTATAATGAAGGGCTTACTGAGGTCAGGGTGCTAGAGGATGAGCGTATTATTACATAAAGAAAGAATACATGTCTATTGGAAGTTTTTTAACCCCTGATGCTACTGAAAGTTTTAAACCCCTGATACTATTTGCTGTTTTTTATCCACTATCCTTGCCCATTTTAATTGATATAAATACCGTTTTTAGTTACCGGTTGCCAGACATGGAGGCCAACCCTAACCTGACAGTACTGGATGTTCAAATTAAAAAGCTACGAGACAGAGCCTTCATCAACATTCGAGATGCTGCCTGCCATATGAGGGAGGAAGCTACTGACGTTAAAGCCACACTTACTGACATAGAGGATTGGTTAGACCGGCTGCAGCAGATTGCAGAGGAGGTTGTGTACAGTTTCCTACATTTATGTTTAATATTTGCTGTATTTGATAGTATTAATAAGAATTAGACACTGAGATATATGAGTTGCTGAAGCTGTCATAAATACATTCAAGTACTAGAATTTCGTTTTCCATTTGCAGCCTCAGAACAGCATGCCTGATATTATTATTTGGATGCTGAAAGGAGAAAAGCGTATAGCTTATGCACGCATCCCAGCCAATGAGGTCCTGTTCTCCAGCTATAGCGAAGAGGCTACAGGAAAATACTGTGGCAAGACACAGACCATCTTTATGAAGGTAAACCAGATATGTTTACTACAGCTTATATGTAAACTTAATGCACAGTGGTATTAATGGTGGTGAACATTTTTTTCTCAGCTCTCTTTTGATGTCATTTATCACAGCATAGTCTCTCTTGTGGGTCATGATGAAGAAGTGGGCCACAGATGTTCCTCTGCATTAAATTTTTAAACTTTTTATTTTTGAAGGTAGCTTGATGCAATATTTGACAGTAAAGCTACATAATTTTTAAACCTTTATAAATCTTTATAAAAAAAACCCATCTGATTATACACATATAACAGATTCTCACAGGACAAAAGATAGGGACAGAAATCACATTATATTATATGCAGTGAGATTTTATAGAAAAAAATAAGCCTTGTTTTAGAGACTTAGAGTTTTACACAATTTTACTTCCCAAAATGGTTACCTGCTAAATCTATTTATACCCCTCCATAAGTCATCTCTACCTATAAAAGTATACAAGAGCTACAGCTGTACAAAGGTCATTGAGGCAGGGTTGGATGCAAGTGCAGGTAGGCTTTAATAACAGTTGCAAACAGACAGAATACAAACTTTTAGGCAAACTTGGTCATGGCAGGCAAGCAACTTTAAGTGGCAATGGAAAGAAACAAGAAACTTGGGTTAAAACGCCTGAAGCTATACATACAGACAACAATGAACACAGCGCTGTGATACTTTGCTAATGAAACACTAAAACAAAGGGGTATAAATACACAATGGAGAACAATGCAAGTAATTAACACAAAATGGGTACACAACAATAGAGTGAACTGAACCACACATTGACCACTGTGCTTGCAAACAGAGGAGTTATGTCTGCATGTAACTCATCTGTGCAGTTCAAGGGGGAAGGTAGCACACTTGCCTGGAATCAATAGGCTGCCGTGGCTTGGCTTGGCTGCGGCATGACACTGACACTAGCCAGAGAGGGTGAACCCTAACCAGGCCTGGCCCAAGCCTTTTCTGTGGCCCTAAGCAGATTTTCATTTGGGGGCCCCCATACCCCCTTTGACCACCTCTGCATATTGCGCAATTCCCTTTATCCCTGGGCCAGAAAAAAACAAAACAAACAAAAAAAGAAAGCAGGAGGCCTAAGGTGGTGGTTAATTTTTTTTTGTTTTGTTTTCTTAAAGTGATTTAGAGAGCGGCGCATTTAGACAAGTGGCGCATATCTGCATTTGCCCAACAGTGGCAGCAGCCAACAGAATGAACTAATTAACCTAGTATTGGTGTGCCAACTATGAAAAAAAAACTTTTTATCTGTGTAATACCATTTTGTTTGATTATGTTATTTTTAAAATATATATTTTTTATCATGATATTTTGATGCTCTTGGGGGCCCGCTGATGGTGTTGGGGCCCTAAGCGGCCGTGCTATTCGAGTATGCCTTGGGCCGGCTCTTAGTCTAACACATAGTTTCTTTTAGATGTGTGAAACCTTCAACCTGCTGCTCATACTATGTCACAGGGCAGGGTAACACACTGGCAGAAAAGTGCTATCTGCCTTCCTTCACATGCATGAGCTTACAGATGACCACAAATGGTTGTGGCATCATCAGAACTTACACAATCTCCCCATGATATGGTGAACCAATATGGAGGCTCAGATTTCTAATTAAACAAGCTGAACATTATGAGTGTTAAATATGTAATTAAATTTTTAAAGGTCCTATAGATATGTCTTTTTTAGAATTATCACTATCTGCTATACCTGATCATGGCCTAAAATATTACAGGCTGCTTCTTAAACATTATGCCTTTGGGAACAGTATTACCTTTGGGAAATCAAGATCTGTTGCTGTTTTTAGTGCATGAAGCCATGATCTATTACTGCAGTTAAAATGTTAAGATGCTTCGGGAGATGGCTTAATGATCAATAACAAGAGTAGAATAGATAAAATTGAATAGATAAAGCCAAAATGCAAGATCATTTGAGATCCATCTCCATAGACGATGGTGACATCTGTCCACAAAATACTCTTGTTTTCAGTACCCAATGGACAAAAACAAGGGGGTGAAGATTCCTGTGCAGCTGCGTTTGAACATGTGGTTGGGCTTGTCAGCTCACGAGAAGAAGTTCAACAGCTTTGCGGAAGGAACATTCAGCGTCTATGCTGAAATGGTAATGCATGCATGTCGGTTCATTATTAGAGTAATGATATTGAATGTGAATGCAATCATGCATTGCATGACATCATTATCGATAATGAAATTCTTGGACTCTGTATAGGAAAATAAGTAGAATAAATAATAGAATAGGATAGAATATATAAAACATACATTTATGTACAATATATGAAAAGATAAATGACAGCAATATATTATTTAATGAGCTCTTTCTGTGATAGTATGAAAACCAGGCCCAAGTTTTTGGAAAGTGGGGAACCACAGGCCTGGTGGGCCGCCACAAGTACTCTGATGTGACAGGGAAGGTTAAGCTGAAGCAGGAGTGCTTCCTGCCCCCACGTGGCTGGGAATGGGAGAATGACTGGTACGTCGACCCTGAAAACTGGTACGTAGCCTTTCTTATCCATTTCTTATGCATTATGCATTTTTGGGGGGATTTCTTATTTGAGTTCATGACATTTCAATAATAACACGGGCAACTACAAACATCCTGTAATGAGAAGTGCTTCCTGGGATGTTATTCACACTATCCAGCTTACAATCAGAGGAAATGGTGTCTCTTGTCCCAAATTGGCACTTGGCTTAGGAGATATATACACATTCCATGAACATGCGTGTCTCTCTCTAGAGTGTTTATACAGGCAGCAGTTTTTATTAACGTACTGTTACTGACCCTGTCTCAAAGCTGTCTGGAAAGTCAGTGCATTTGCTTTGCTGTATTATTGATGTGTATGTGTGTGTTTGGATCAGTCTGCTGACAGAGGCTGACGCAGGGCACACGGAGTACACGGATGAAGTATATGAAAATGAGAGCCGTTTTCCTGGTGGCGAGTGGAAGCCAGCAACCGAACACTACACTGATGTGGTGAGGAAGTAAAAAAAACCTCTAACAGGCTCTAACAGCACATACTTTCATTAGAGCTAAACGTGATAATACTGAAAAACACTAAAGCTGAAAAACATAGGATCTTTTAATAAGTGAAACTCTAATTCTAGATGTTTTAGCAGTCATTTGTGTCACTGGGCGTAGCCATTAAGGGCGGGGTCTCCAAAGAACAGGCATGCAAATAAACACAGGTGCACTTCTCTTTTTGTCTATTAACAAATGGTTGCTGCAATGAAAACTTTAGCTCTTTGCTGTAGCTCATGCCATCCTGTCAAAGAACTATTTTTTTTAATGAACATGTGTATTTATATATTCTCTTTAGCCGGTGGTTTTCAGCTGAATATTATCACAGTTGGAAACCATGTGGTACTGACGGAATTTCACAGTTAATGTCATTATCCACATTGTGGTCAGTTGGGACTTGGTAGTTGGTTGTGAACTTGGTACTCTGCCACAGCTGAGGGGAAACAAAAACTGCAGCTGAGAAGAAACAAAGGGCCAGGAGTTGCTTTTGGGGTTTTTCCAGGAAGGTCCTATTAATGAATAACTGTTTTTGTGGACAGAGTGTAGGTTAATGCATGAATGCTTGTGTAGTCACTAATAATATGGCCACGTTAGATAACTGAAAGTCTTAACAAAACAAATGTGATTAATTACAATAATGTTTAAATGTGTGTATAAAAGTGCAGTGGTGTTAATTGTTAGTGTATAGGGCACATAATGTGTAAATCACTTATTATCATGATCTCATTTTTTTACAAACAGTAAAAGCACTGAAAATTATATGTATGCAACCTGATTCATGCATTTTTATTAGCCATGTGACTCAAAACTCATACAGTGTGCTATTTGTTTATCAGCTCTGACTGAGACAGGTATTGTCATATAAACCTGACAAAAGCTAGACCAAGCAAACTGAATGCAGCTGCTTGTTCAGGGTTGAGTGATGTGTTTGTTCTGTGCAGAATGGAGAGAAAGCCCAGAAACCCAGTGAGATTGAATGTCCCCCAGGGTGGAAAGTGATTCAGGAGTGGAGCTTTGACAGCAACAGAGCTGTGGATGAAAAAGGTTTGAGAATTGAACTTCATTCATCATATGAATTTGAAATAATTATATTTGACAAATTGCATACTTCTATACATGGTGCCTGTATGCATCAATTCTGGAGCCCTGGACAAGCCACCAAGAATGTGAAATTAAAGAAAATCTTATTTTTACTTGTATTAATAGGCTGGGAGTATGGCATCACTATTCCTCCAGATGATAAGCCCAGCTCCTGGGTAGCAGCAGAAAAAATGTACCATGTCCATCGCAGGAAAAGACTGGTCCGGCTACGAAAGAAGATTGCAAATGCTCCCACTATAGAGGTCAGGACCTGACATGATGCTGTTGTTCAAAAACATATGGTATAAGCCAGTGACTAATTATGGTTCATACCATGAAGATTCAGAAAAATGCCATTTTGCATAACCATAATCTGTGTTTGATAATATCTATCCAAACATCTATAACTTATTGAAAAGGTATGATTTTAGCCAGGCAAGAACAATCTCTGTAGTAACAACACCACACTTAAGGCATAAATGCGAGGTGTTTAATACATCCACTTGGACCATTTTCTGTTAGCAGATATCTGTTTGTATTTGGAAAAAAGAATAAAACTTGGAATTTGTTTTGCTTTCTAATGTATTAGACTTGTAAATTTAGTAGACAGATGGAGTTTAATTGCTGGTGTTATCTTTTGGCTCTGGTAGATCCTACCATAGACTCTCAATTTATTATAATGTATTTATGGTAAGCTCCTGTAAGAGAGACCTGTGTTGACATATCTTAGCATAACTATACCTGAACATATACAGCAAGCGAGAGTTGATTCAGGTGGGTGAGGGGTTTATAATAAGGTTATTAAGAACATGAGCTAGATTCAGCATTTGGTTTTCAAATGATATTGCACAATGTAAATCTTAGCTGTTGGCTTTGTTGGTATTATTGTAAAACAGTTCTCAGCCTGAGCTATATAAAAATACCTCCAGGGTAAATGTGAGATAAAATGCATGAATGGTTGTCTGGTTTCTGTTACAAAGAATAAGAAATGTTGTGCAATGCATTAGAGTGCAACAGGTTAGAAAATACTGGTTGTGTTTTACCTGCTGATTGTGGGGCTTTGACTCAATTAACACAATTCAACACAAGTTTTTGGGGCCTTCTATATGTCCTGACAGAAGAAACAAACAGGAGATGGTTGGGAATATTCCTCTCTGATTGGCTGGAAGTTTCACAGAAAGGAGCGTTCATCAGATACATTCCGGCGCAGACGCTGGAGGAGAAAGATGGCCCCGTCTGACCGTGTCGGCGCATCAGCCATATTCCAGCTAGAGGGGGCTTTGGTGAGCATCCAGTTACAAATTTGCAATCAGGGACTATGTATGTTGTTTTCTGGATACTTGCCATAGCACATGGTAAAAGGGGTCACAGTGGTTTAGATTTGGTGTAGTTTTAGTTTTAGTTCAATAAAGAGGTTAGGGTATTTAGGGGGATTTTTTAATAGTAGTACTAAACAATGTTACAGTGAGTGGCTCTTGTTTGTGTTGGTCTGTTTGTGTTCGGATTCTAGGGGGTGGATGTTGATGAAAAAACTAGCAAAAAGGAGGCAGCCAAACTTTTTGGTGCCAACACACCCACAGTTTCCTGCGACTTCAACAGTGAGTAGCTTGATTCGTTCTATCCAATTAAAGCTTGCTGATATACTTCCTCTCACCACTCCCTTTCCTTTAGAGGAAGTCTGGACCCCTAAGAACTTGCTCTATTAAAGAACATTTCAGCTTCTGAATGCCAGTGGTTACTAATTACATAATTACATATCTGAAATTTTCACAGCTGAACTAAAGCTGGCGTCCTTGCAAAGAATTAATAACAATAATATTGAGTCTAGGAGATGGACTTATTCATATATCAAGTCGTCACATGATATTAGGCAGATTTTACAGACAGTTGTCAGTAAATGAGTGCTTTTACAAAGTCTTTACCTGTTGTCATCATAGGGTCGTACATGTACCATCTCCGAGTGTATGTTTATCAGGCCCGGAATCTTATTCCCATGGACAAAGACAGCTTTTCTGGTGAGACATTTTCCACTAAAAAGGCATTGTTCTAAAAAATTTCTAATGAATTGCAAATTTCACCTCTAGCTTTTCATTAGATAATGATGTGGTGACTGTAGTGCTGCTGTTGTCAGGTCTTTTGCATTTGGTTTCCCTACAGATCCCTACTGCCATGTGTCCTTTCTCCATGTAAGCAAGACCACAGAGATCATTAAAGCCAACCTCAACCCCACATGGGACCAAACACTTATTTTTGATGACATTGAAATCTTTGGAGACCCACAGACTGTTGCTCAAAATCCACCCTGCATTGTCCTGGAGCTTTTCGACAGTGACCAAGTGGTATGACTCCCTACTGACTATAACAATCTGCTAAATCATAATAAAAATAAATACTGTAGCGCTTGAGTTGACATTCACTCCTCACTAAATTGTCAAAAAAAATGTATGCAATGTATTGTAAACATTCAGTAAGACCCTAGAAAAATGTTAAGCTATTAAAACACAGTGCTGCCTACTAAAAGAAAGACTTTTTGTAAGCTTATTGTAAAACCAGACTTTCTTTTAATGATCAGTTTCCCACATGCTGAACAGTTGACCTGGCCCACATACTACTGTGGAATGATGGCAGTGCACTCATCCAAATCTGGCTGCCACAACACTGTGACAGCTCAGCCTTGATGAGAGCACATCTCAGCCATGACATGGAGCAGAGCTTTTAGCTCAGCGAGCTTTTTCTTAAAGCTAAAATGGTGCACAAGCCTAGGTTTTGTTTCATTACCTCAGTACTGTAAGGGTTAGGAATGAATAGGAATTCACTATTTGGGATATTTTTGTTCCATATAATGTGAGCTAACTCGACAGATTTAAAATGCAACTGGTGTAACAGCATTTAGGTGAACTATTTTAAGTTCAACCATCCTTTTAGGCTGCTGATACTTGATAAAAGCTTGTGATAAAATAATATGTATTTTTAATTCTGTCAGTGAGGAGTACAATAGGATTGTACTATCAATTTGTGTCAAATACATCAACAAATGTATTTAGACTAGAAACCACAATGTTTCTACATTCATATGATGTCTCTCTTGATTGTATGCAGTTGAATTGATGAAGTCTTGTATTGCAGGGGAAGGATGAACCCATGGGCAGGTGCACTTGTCCGCCAGTCGTGAAACTAAACCCCAGCACACCAGTGAGTCCAAAGCTGCTCTGGTTCCCCATCACCATGAAGGGCCGAAGTGCTGGGCAAATGCTAGTGGCAGCTGAGCTTTTGCTAAAAGTTAAAGTATGTTATTATTATTAAACCACTATGTTTTAACAGGTACCTAACAGGTGTGTTTGCAGGGTTTATTATCACTCTTGTAACGACAGTGTTGTTACATAATTATAGATTTTGTAGTTAGTGATGTATTTGTCAACCTCTAATGTGCTGTTGTGTCCTACTTTGCTGTGTCCAGGCAGCTGAGACTGAATTGCCACTTGTGCCATCCAGGAGAGGAGAAAATCTGTACATGGTGCCTCAGGGAATCAGGCCAGTGGTGCAGCTCACTGCTATTGAGGTAACACACCGAAGCATGTCATCAGCATTATCCCTTTAGCATTGTGCAGATAAAGTAGTGAAACGAAAGGCTATTATTTATAGCAGTTCTCATCCTTGCTTTCTCTCGTTTGCGTGCTCTCTCTCTCTCTCTCTCTCTCTCTCTCTCTCTCTCTCTCTCTCTCTGTACATGTACATACGTATGTATGTATGTGTGTACATGCACTTTTTAGATCTTGGCGTGGGGTTTGCGTAACATGAAGACATATCAGCTGGCCCCTGTTTCCTCCCCTAGTCTGATTGTGCAATGTGGAGGGCACACTGTTCAGACAGCTGTCATCAAAAATATCAAGAAAAACCCTAACTTCCCTGGATCAGTTCTTTTCCTTAAAGTGGTACGGTCCATATACTAAGTAAAATGCTAAAATTCTTACTACTACTACTTTTAAACATACATACATTTATACCCATTGAAGACTGTGTGAAGTCCAAATATGTACTGATCACACTACTTAATACAAAATGTATATTTTATTTTATTTTTGTCTTACAGTTGATATGACTGTCTATTATAAATTATAAGACAAATCTAAAGCTGTACTCTAAAGCTTACAATAACTACAGTAAACTAGTGCACTTGGCTTTACTAAAATGCTAACTTGCATGTACATATATGTATATAAATTTTTTATATATATATATATTTCTCTCTTTAGCTTCTTCCCAAAGAAGAGATGTACACTCCACCCATAGTGCTGAAAATAATAGATCACAGGCCCTTCGGCAGGAAACCTACCGTCGGCCAGTGTACTATAGAATCTCTGGAAGAGTATAGGTGTGATCCCTTTGTTAGCACCGTTGAAGTGTCTAGGTCTGCAAGAGGTGAGCGAGCTGACAAGGTGTGAAAGTTGCTTTGCTAAAGTCCACTAAATAACATTGCCCCAAATATCTGAATTCCCTGGGTGTTTCCTGTTTCAGTTGCCATGATGGTTGCAACCTCTAGGGACGTGATCATTGACATAGAAGACAAAATACCAATTGTAAACAGTCAGGTACAGATACTCCTTCCATGAACACCAATATATATCAGGGCAATTGATGTATTAGTGATATGTTTTAGTTAGATTTTTCTAAGCATATGGAAAAATCTTACTTCTGATCTATCTCATACTTTTCATTGGGTTTATTTCTACAGCCTGCTGAAAAGGTATGTTTTTTACATCAGAGAAGCTTTCTATTAGCAAAAAAGAAAGCGTACGAGCTGTGCAACTGCAGATTATTATTATTATTATTTATTTGTTTGTTTGTTTGTTTATTTATTTGTTTGTTTGTTTATTTGTTTGTTGGTTTGTTTGTTTCTTGTTTCTTGTTTTATTATAAACATTTACATTATTTTAGGAGGATGAAGCTGTGGACTGGTGGAGTAAATTCTATGCCTCTATTGGAGAGCATGAAAAGTGTGGCCCATATCTCCAAAAAGGATATTCCACTCTATCAGTGAGTTTACTGACCATTCTTTACCATTCTATGAATTCTGTGCATCCTGTGCATCTTGAAACCGTGATTAAACAGAATCTATATGATAAGAGTGTCTGTTATTGCAGGTTTATAGAAATGAACTTGAGAACATACCAGATTTCCATGGCCTGACAGACTTCTGTAACACATTTAAACTGTACAGAGGAAAGAGTGATGATGGTGAAGAAGATCCTTCTGTAGTGGGAGAGTTTAAGGCAAGTATTTTGCCCTTAAATGGTTTTCTTTTCCTTATTCTAAGTTGATTTAAAGGATCTGTCAGTAAATGCTGGAACAAACAGCTGTACTCAATTAAATAAAATACTGGTAACACATGCTAGTGAACTTTTAAACTTAGATATAAAGAAAGCTAATGATATCCTGCCATCTAGTGGTGGATGTTGACTGAACATTTTCATAATCCAAGGATTAACTAAAATTCAAGGTTTCCAATTACAACACTGAGTCTTTAATATAATACAGGGTTCGTTTAGAGTTTACCCCTTATCAGATGACCCGGACATCCAAACTCCTCCTCGGCAATTCCGGGAGTTACCTGAGAGTGGGCCTCAGGAATGCCTGGTTAGAATGTACGTGCTGCGTGGTATTGACCTGCAACCCAAAGACAACAACGGCTTGGTGAGTATATAGAGAGCACAGCTGTGTATCAGTGTCAATCGGTAGATTCCTCTGTTTATATTCTTGTTCTTTTTCAGTGTGATCCTTATTTAAAGATTACTCTCGGAAAGAAGGTCATTGATGATAGAGATAACTACAGACCCAACACTTTAAACCCTGAGTTTGGAAGGTCAGACTTTGTTGAGTGCTAAATGACATAAGGGCAAAAGGCATAAAGTACAGTATTAAAATTCATTTGTATTTTGCAGAATGTTTGAGCTGTCCTGCTTTCTGCCACAAGACAAGGATCTGAAAATCAGCGTCTATGACTTTGATTTGCTAAGTCGTGATGAAAAGGTTGGCGACACGGTTATTGACCTGGAAAATCGCCTCCTTTCTCGATTTAATGCACACTGTGGTCTTTCCCAGTCATACTGTGTGTGAGTCATTTTTTGTCTATAATGCTTTCTACATTTTTATTTTTGTTACATTGACATGTATGTAGAAACATTATTTATAATTGGTTATGAAAATGTATATAGCTCTGGGGTGAACCAGTGGAGAGACCAACTGAAGCCATCTCAGATCCTGGAAAACCTTGCAAGACTTAAAGGAGTCCCACCACCACAGATTGCAGAAGATGGCAGTTCATTGTCCTTTGGAGGACGTGACTACAACCTACAGGACTTAGGTATTCCTGGTGTGATAACTGCGGTGCGCATGTAATATTGAAAGATAAGTTCATAAGTGGTTTTTGTGTGGTATTGAGAGTACCTGTGTGTGTGTGGTGCTGCATTGCTAGAGGCCAGTAAAGTGCTGCACCAGCACCTGGGTCCCGCCAAAGAGCGTATATGCCTGCATGTACTGCGAAAGCAGGGCCTGGTGCCTGAGCATGTCGAAACCAGGACACTCTATAGCTCCTTCCAGCCCACTCTCTCCCAGGTAAATGCATAGGACACAGCATATTATGCTTTTATATTATCTATCTATCTATCTATCTATCTATCTATCTATCTATCTATCTATTTATCTATCTTTCAATGTCATTCTTATTTTCTGTCTTTTTTAAGGGTAAAATTCAAATGTGGGTGGACATATTCCCCAAAAGCCTTGGCAGTCCTGGACCCCCAGTAGATATCAGTCCGCGTAAAGCTAAAAAGTGAGAACCGACAGTCAATGTGTTCTACTAACTTGCATTTAGACCAGACCTTCATGGCTGATGAAATTCTTTTCTGTGTTAAAGGTACCACCTACGGGTTGTCGTTTGGAATACCACTGATGTCATCCTGGATGAAACCAGCATTACTGGGGAAAAGATGAGTGATATCTATGTGAAGGGGTAAATTATAACTTTATATAAATATATTTGGCTTACATGCTGCTACATAATTCCTTACATAAAATTTGCATTAGGGGTTGGGGAGGAAAGATTAGTATATATAGTATATAGTATATGTGAAATGGAATAGAGCAGAGAAAATAGTGAATTACTGTTGCTGATCTGACACACTGTGTAATATCCAGGTGGATGCCAGGTATGGAGGAGGACAAACAGAAGACCGATGTCCACTACAGGTCACTCGATGGAGATGGAAATTTCAACTGGAGATTTGTCTTTGGCTTTGACTATCTACCAGCAGAGCAGTTGTGTCTTGTGTCAAAGAAAGTGTGTAACATCATTTGAGTAAATCAAATCTTTAAAGCACTGACCAGAAGGGGCACTTTTTCTACTAGTATATAAAAATTATAGTCCCCCTCTTTATGAGTGAAGCATATATTTATATTTATTTTATGCTGTAAATCCTAACCCATTATAGTTACACTGTGTATATTCATATGATCTGTTTTATTGAGCTTTTAGATTAGGTAATGAACAGCTTTAGATTAGGTAAGAAACTTTTTAGTCATTTGAAACCTAATTTAAAATAAAATAACAGCTACAGAAAGAAAGAATAATTACACTGACTTTAACTACTTTGGCAGAAGCTGGTAGTCACACCAATACATCACATTCACACCACATTACATTATTAAACAATAGTAAATATCCTACATAATGTCATGGATGCTTCTTCTTACAGCCTATTAATTTGGTTGTGTCAGTAAGCCAATTATAACTAACCCTAACACTTCTAACCTGTTTCGTTTCAGGAGCACTTCTGGAGTTTAGACAAAACCGAGTTTAGGACTCCTCCTAAACTGATTATCCAGATATGGGACAACGACAAATTCTCACTGGATGATTACTTAGGTAAATCTTTTCATTTTATTTATTTTTACTCTCATGTATAAAGAATTGCAGACTAGTTCACATTTCAGATTCTTCTGCTGAGAAGAACCATAGTTTCATAAAAAATATTTAAAAAAAGCATTAAAGCATTAACATTATCATACATCTTTTTCATACAGCTATACTATGATACCATGAGTAATATCTGTAATGAAAGCATGGGTTTTGTTGCAAATGTCAGTTGTGAAATAAGGAAATAGGGCATTGTAGCATAAGATACTAATTATACTGCAATACAGGATAAACATATTTGAAAGGCTTAAGTATAAAATGTGTTATGAAGCAATGTTTATTGAAAATACTGTATTTCACAACCTTACTCCCTACACTAAGGCTATTCAGAAATGGTAAATGGAATTGTGAAATTGTGCTATTTGTATTTCTCAAACAGGTACAGTGGAGTTAGATTTAATTAATCTTATCCCTCCGACTAAGACTTCTGAAAAGTGCAACCTTGACTTGTTGATACAAGAAACAAACAAGAGTGCACCTTCCAAATCACTCTTTGCTCAGAAGTGTGTGAGAGGCTGGTGGCCCTGTGCAATGGAGGAAGATGGCAAGAAAGTTCTGACTGTGAGTAAACAGTAAGCACTATGTATTAGACATAGTATACAGAAAACGGTAAAGCAGAAACAATGCAAATAAACTGGTTTTGGCCAGTAATTGGTACAGTGATGTACATCATATTGTATGTTTAACAGTGCATAGATTCTCATTGATTATGTAATCTATTTTATTGGAACAGACTCCTATCAAACCTTCTGTCTTGGCTAATAGGGATGAATATTTTTCAGAAGAGACCAATGATTACGAAGACAGGCATGCATAAAAGGCATAAAAGAAATCATAATTAAAGGATATAAAGAATGCAGATGTAACTATGTGCGATGTGTTGTATGTCAGGGCAAAGTGGAGATGACTTTGGAGATTGTGGATGAGAGGGAGGTAGATGAGAGGCCTGCTGGGAAAGGAAGAGATGAACCCAACATGAACCCCAAACTGGATCCTCCAAAGTAACAGTCTATTATACACATCATATGAGATTCTTTAGAAAGTTTGATTGCTTTACATAACACTAAACTTCTTTTATTAATTATTTTCAACAGCCGCCCAGATACGTCATTCCTGTGGTTCACAAATCCATGCAAAACTCTGAAATTTATTGTGTGGCGCCGGTATAAATGGCTCTTCATTGGAATCATCATTCTCATACTAGTGCTTCTGTTCGTAGGAATCCTGTTGTACTCTCTGCCTGTAAGTTATGATTCAATGTTCAGTAACAAATACAAGCACATAAATGATAAAAGTAGCTATGATATGAATCAGAACTACATAACACTTTAAATCAATTGTATTTATATACACATAATTTAACTGTACTATTTTTCTTTTCCAGAACTACATCTCAATGAAAATTGTAAAGCCTTTCTGATGGGAAGCTAAAGAACAGTCGTCAGGGTCGAGAGCTTCTAAGTTTTAATAAATGCACTGCAACATTTTTAATACAAAATATATGTACTTCAAATATAATGAAGTATATACTGTCCAAAAATTCATTTTTTTTCAAAGTCTTTTGCACTTTTTGCTCCACTAATGTTCAGTGTTTTTTATATATATATATATATGGTTTATACAATACATATATAAACAAGCAAAACACTCTTATTCATTGTTGTTGTTTTTTTTAATTACATTTTCATTTTATCAGTCGGTTTTAGAGCAACAGCAAGTAGCTGTCCTTTAGTAATGTACATGTCAGAGACTCGGTGCAAATGGAATGGCCTAAATGTATGTCTGGCCTCAATTTGTTTTAACATATACACTAAGCTTTATGTGTGGTCTGTTGAATTAAACCTGACAACATGGCCTCAAATGGAATTTTGTGTGATTCATATTTTTTATATTTATAAATATTTATATATTTATTTATCTGTCTTTGCTGACAACTAATTGTTCTACATGTCTTCTGATGTTCTACACGTCTGTCTACACTAAACACCTTGACTAAAATACCCAGTCTCCCTTAAATCTACTTTCTGGAGCCAGAGAGCCACCTGGATGTTTAATTTTGCATTTCAAATGTAACATTCATCTGTATTGTAGGTTCTCACACTGATTCCAGTCATTGTGCTCCTGAGTGTAATACATGAATGTACCACAGTCCTCTGTCCATAAAAAATAGATATGGGCATTTAAAAGGGAATAAAGCTTTCTGTGGTCATTATTTAGCTAAATGTCTTTGCAGTTATGACCTGATGGTCACCTCCAATGTACTGGATACTGAGCACTGAACTCACAACTCATCTAGTGTTCAGTAATCTAGGGCCCAAATCTGTTGACATAGTAGATCTCTCTCTCTCTCTCTCTCTCTCTCTCTCTCTCTCTCTCTCTGTGTGTGTGTGTGTGTGTGTGTGTGTGTGTGT
>JAOVVF010000039.1:15884258-15896729 GCA_028565595.1 Duopalatinus emarginatus | reverse complement strand
TCTCTCTCTCTCTCTCTCTCTCTCTCTCTCTCTCTCTCTCTCTGTGTGTGTGTGTGTGTGTGTGTGTGTGTGTGTTTTTAACTTTTTTACGACAATCTTCTCTTCATACGGCAGAACAGACATTTACGTTTCCAAGTCCCGCCCACTGTGTGACATCTCGGTTTTGATTGGTCGATCTGGTGTGCCGTAAGTGAGTGGCGAAAGACTGAAAGTAAAACAATTCTGTAGACAGCAGAGTCGTCGTTATAGCGAACTTTACAATTATTGTCTTTGTATTTCAAGGCTCATAATAGGAAACGCTTTGGGGCCTAGTTAATGTGTCGTTCATTAGAATGTACTTGAGACGTGTATCTACAAATTATTTTGCGACTTGGATGAACAATTTCTGCTCGCCTCAGTCCGGACTAGCACTAGAGTTTAGCTAAGCTAAGCTAACTAGCTGCTTAGCTTGATATATGCAACAGCTTGGCTGCTGTCGCTGTTACAGTAAAGTAATCCTCTGGTTTGTTGTTAGCATTGCGGTTAGGATTGTTAACAGTGCTGTCATTGTATTAGTACAATATTGTTAATATAATATTTAAGTTAAACGTGGTGCCAAAGAGCTGTTTAGCAAGCTAACTGAGCTATTTTGGCTGCAGATGCCTCGAGTTCTATAATTGCATATTCTAGCAGTTTTATTAGCAACAGTTAATGCAGAAAATATCAGTTTACAGAGAGAAAGACTATAACTCATCAGCCATGAAATAATGAGCTCTTCACAAACTGAGAAAAGACTGAAACTGGATGCTGACTGTCGCTGTGAGACTTTCACAGCCACTAGTGTGGAGGAAACCACTGGAACACACCAAGGTTGGGAAAAGTCTATTGGTTGACCTGCTTAACTACTTTGTCTAGCAACCATCTGTCTGCTTCTCTTCTCAGCCCAGCCTGATTTTTGGAGTGATTTGTTTATTCAAATCTGTTTAGGCTGACTTCAGTGTGTTTAAACTTTGCATTTCAGGTTGCTTGTCCACCAAAGTGCCAACACCAAATATGGATGAAACCAAGATGGAAGTAAACAGGTAGATGTGGCTCTCCATTTTATCAGGACACACATTCTTCTTGATTTGAATTTGTTTACTAATAATATCCTTTTTGTGATATTTGATGTGTGTTATCTCCGTAGTAATATCAGTGGTGACATGAAGGTTGATAACATAAGAAGTGATCCTGAGAAATCATTTGAGAGCAGTGAGAAGGATGCTTGTCAGACGAAAGAAAACGCCAAGTCTTCTGATGAGTTGCAGAGACAAAAAGATTCAGGTGAAGCTACACAAAGCACCAACTCCAACACAGAGGAGACGCATGGACAACGTTCACCAAAAAGCAGTGTCAGTGACAATGCTCCCGTCGAGACAAAGCCCACCTCTGAAAAGATGCCTTTTGTATCTAATTCAGTGGATGCTAATCTTAGCAAGGTAGAAAAAGTAAAGCTAGATATTAGTTTGTCTCAGAGTACAAGTGCTGATGTAGAAATGCTGAGCCCAGAGAGCCCAACCAGCAAATCCTTGCTGGAAATTTCAGGAGAAGGGCACAATTCCTGCACAGAGTCTCGGGTGCCTTGTGCTCAATTGTCCTCATCTTCTGCAGAGTCCACTAACATTATTAACACTAGTGTCGAACCTAAAACTGTCAGTGATCCTGATGTGACAGCTATGGAAACTGACAATTCTGACTTGCCTGTCTCTGGTGGAAATTCATCACTGGCAAATGAAGACTTAAGTGGCAACCAGACACAAACAAGGTACACACACACATGCAGCAAACTGTTTTCGTGTAATCGGCATTTTATTTGATTTACTGTAATATTTTACTTCCGGTACAGGGAGCTGCCAGTTCTGCAGCCTTTACCACACATTGACAAGTGGTTAGGAACTCCTATAGAAGAGTTAAGGAGAATGCCAACATGTGCTCAGGCCCTACCACCTCTCAGGTCGACAGACAGCCACAAAGTGCTCATAAGGGTACGTTCTTTACATCAGTACTAGTAGTAGGTGCTATGACATTTACTCTATTTTCAGTTATTTGCAAAGCCTCTAATAGATAACTCTCACATAGGCAAATGTGATGGCAGATTGAACAACACAAAAAGTTTTGAAAACTGCTTTATTTGCTTGCAGTTTTGCTGCTGTTTTTTTGTTTGTTTGTCTTTTGCTCATCTTCTCACTTACCCCAAAGTTTGACATTAGACAGACAACTTGCATGAAATTCACTGGGAACAGAATGTGTACCCTGGATGTCGTATTTGGCATACAAGGCTGACACACTGTTTTCTGAAAAGGGGTGAAGGCCTACCATAACTTTAACCCCTAAAGAAAAATATGTGAACATTCAAATGTTGATCATAAAATGCACTATTCCACATTTCCACATTAAGGCTCCCAGTTGTCTGGCTGTTTGGGGCTTCTGACTTACAAACATGCTGACCCTGATTTGACCCCATAAATAAACACACACACATTCATATAATATTTTGTTATACATAGATACTGTGAGGATTTAAACTTGTATCATAACATATTGTGTTTTTATTTATTACCCTGTCACAAACTCTTGTCAATTTGGGTTTGATCATACACTACATGCTTTTTACTCCCACACTACAGAAGTAGGCTGAAACAATGACTTTGCTTTTTTTTCAAAATCTTCCATGTTTAATGTCTTATAGAACATAGTTGTTAATATATTACTGACTAATATATTAGTATTTGCTACAGCAGTACAGACACATGTTTCATAAGCTAAAGACGGTGATCGTCAATGGTCATGACAGTTGATTGTGAGCCCCAGAAAAGTAGAGTTTCAACAACAGCCTGCAGATTCACCTTGCAGTGTGGCACAAGCTGTGTGATTACAGTAAAGTAACCTTTCTCTTAGCTAACTTTAAGCAAGTAGTTCATAACCTTGGTTATGTAATGATAATGGTACTGCAGAATGAGCACATTTGCCCCATGGCAAGTCAGTGATAAACAGGCACAGCTGCTTGATAAGGCTTTCTGTAAGGCTCTAACTGCTAACTGAAAGTTCTTGTTGAACTAAGAGATTTTGTCTTTCAACAAAGTACTCAATAAATGTTAGTCTTGTTGGCACGAACAGTAAATTCTTTATAATAATGACACATTAAAGGCAGACTAGCTGTATTGCCAATATCACAATTTTGTCCCAGATTGCAAATTACATCTGTACACCATTGGTGTCCTTATTAGGTACTTATTAGGTAGCCTACTATCTGAAACACATTCTTGAATTTCTGTTGAATGACAATGTATTCCTGCAGTAATACAAAAAAAGTTGAAAATAGCAAAATCATGGCGCTTTAATAATTTCTATAGCTGTTGAACATGTTTTTTTTTATCCTAGCTTTACAGTGTAGAATAATTATAACACTGAGTTGTGCACTTATCTTTTAGACCGACCTGTTAAAAGAAGGTGAGGCCCCTCCTTCATACCCGAGCAAATTCCAGGATGCCTGGGACGATATGACTGTCAAGATGCCCTGCTCAGCAAAGAACCTGTTTCCTATGGAGAATGAGGTATACTTTTTTTTTTTTTTTTTTTTTTTTTACTTTAGAAGATAATAGCTGGACATCTGATGAGCAACTTGGACCTGAGTCCTGAACTGTATTGCTGTTCTGCTTCAGGATGGACTGCAGAGTCGGTGGGAGCTCATTATTTCTGCCTTGGAAACTGAATGCAAAAGTTCCCTGGATATTCGGGTAGGTTTTAAGGTTATTCATTTGTGTACATGTAGTTGTGTATTCTTTTTATACTTAGCAGTAAAACATGCAAAAATATTTTAAAAAGTAAGCACAGTGCTAATTTAAGTTCTGATTCAAAATCATGTCTTTATGGATTGTGCTTTGTGCACTGTAGCACAATCATGCTGGAACAGAAAGGGCCGTTGCCAAACTGTACCTACAAAGTTGGAAGCATATGGTTGTCCAGAATGCCATGCTGAAGCATTTATGTTTTCCTTTACTGAAACTAAGAGCCCTAGACCAAGCTCTGAAAAGCAACCATATAGCATTATCCATACTCCACCAAACCTTTGTTGCCACAATGCAATCAGGCAGGTAATGTTCTCCTGGCATTTGTTAAAACCCAGAATCATCTATAAGACTCCCAGGTTGGAGAAGCCTGACCCATCACTCCACAGATCCACAGAACATGTTTCCACTGCTCTGAAGTCCAGTGACAGCAGCTTTACACTGCACACTTGGCATTGTGTATGGTGATGGTAGGCTTGCATGGAGCTGCTTGGCTATGGAAATCTATGCCATGAAGCTCCCTGTACGCAGTTAGCAACTTTTACATGGTCTGAGTTTCTGTGGTTCCTGAACACTTCCATTTTTTAATTATACCACTTATAGTTGATTGCAGAATATCTAGGAGGGAAGCGCTTGCACAGAGAGGAATGTAACCTGCACATTTAACCCATCCGTGCAGTGAAACACACACCAGTGATCAGTAGTTAATCACTGAATAATGAATAAGACAACAGTGAAGAAAAGATGTTCCCGTGTGAACCTTTTATTTATTCCTCCCCCCCCTTTTTTTTTCCAAGTATTTTTAATCACCAGAAGATGGCAATGTTGTTACAGTCCAATTGGTTTTAAGTTTTACTTTTAGGTTAGATTTTATGATTAAGATCTAACCTAAAAGTATGATTTCCTTTCTTTTTAATACATCTGTTTAATTTCTATTTTTATTGGGTCTCCATGAATGCATTTATTATTTGAGCATGTAGCGTAAAAACTGCCCTAAAACCATCTTTAACTTTACAGGAAGCAATATTGACTTATAACCCAGCACATGCTAAGAGATGGGACTTCACAGCTCTAAATGTTCTCTGCACTGATGTAAGTAACTGCCTACTTCTCCGTCATGTATCTGTGTGCAGATCTGACTGCAGGTTCTCTTGTCATGTAGCTTAAAATAATGACCTCCACCCCCCCATTTGTTTTCAGTTCAAAGCCACTGTTCTTTTCTAGACGGTCAGCCAACTTGGTACACACACACACACACACACAAACGTGGGTGGGTGACAATATAAATGGAAAAACAATGTAAAGTGAGTTATTGTGAGTCAGATTTTGCTCTGGCACAGTCCATCAGAAAAGCCACACCATGTTTCAGCATAGACTTAACATGTCTTTGGAATTGAATAGGATAGAAATGATTTATTATAGCATAAAATTGATTAGTCAGATTGAGGTGCAGTGCCGCTTCATTCTAAAGGGACAAGTGGAGGCAAACCATGTCAGCAAAATAAATAAACACCCCCAAAACAAAACATACGTTGTGAGATCACAATACTTAACTAGTGCCTTCACAAAGAATACAATGAGGTATGAAGTTTGTCTGTAGACCTCATTTCAGAGATCTAGTTTCACTGTCTGTAGAAGGGACAAATGAAGTAGTTTACGTAATGTGCTCCTAAAAGAGAGTCTCTGCTGAAGTTACTGTCTGACGTTAATTTAGTGCCACAGTTAGAGGCCATTGCTTTGTTCAGTCATAGTGACGGAGCAGTTTAGCCTGAGAGTGGCTGCACACTCAGCAGTCTGTGTCTGCCCCTTCTGGTGCCTGTTCTCTGGAGGCTCAGTAGCATCAAGCACCAACCAATTATCACAGAGGTGGGCATTCAGTGTGACGAGCAACAGATGGGAAGAGAGAGACGCCCTGTTTACCTGCTTACTTCCAGTAAACACATTCAACAGATGGATTTTGGGCTCACTATGATAACGGCACCTTAATGAATAAGGATTTCTACTGAAATTAAAAAGTAATGCAGAGATAAACCTGTCCTGTTAGAAAATTTGATTATAGACTGTTCAGTTTAAATCATAATCTCATACTGAGGTTTTGTCCTCTTATTCTTAAGTATCCAGACAACTGGTAGCATGTATCCTGGAAGATTCAGTTGCCCTTCAGTTCAGCTCAGGTCAGCCCTAAATGAATTGGTTCCTCAAAGCAAACTGATTAAGGCTGGAATTATATCTCAAAATTCAGCATTAGGATGCAGTCAGCTTAAACACAATTTTTTTGTGATGTGAATTATTATCCTCTGTACTATAAATGGAAGGTGGTGAATTATGTCACATCTTAGACTAATAGCCAAAAGCCATTTCTGTGCCTGCCAGTTATTTTCATTAATCAAGTTGTGGGTGTCTGCCAAGAGTTCAGCATTTCTCCTTCCTGCTTTAATAATTTTACTAGCAAATGTCATCGTTGCATAAATCAATAGCTGGCAATGTGATTTTATGGCACATTAATTAAAGTGGGTCATTAAGTCTATAAGAAGCCTAATTAAACCCATTAGCAAAGTGTAGTTTATTCTAATGAAGCATGTGTTTTTAAGTTCAGTTCTTAAGGTCCCAGCCAAGGAGTGTATCCTGATCTGGGCACACTGAGAATATACCTTACATGGGACACTATCTTAAAAAATTATACACACACTCAGTGACATACTTGTTTATGTGTATAAGCAATTTAGCAATTCTAATCCACTTACTAGCATGTTCTGGGGAGGTAGGAGAAAGCTAAAGAACCCAGAGTTAACCCACATGTGCTCGAGTTAGAAACCACCGAACCCGTTATTCTTTCCATTATCTGCACTGTATACATTTTGTGGAGAAAGTGCCTTTTAAGTTCCTGCTTTTCTTCATATATGTCATTGTGAAGTGATATAACCATTTACAGTGATGTGTAAACAAAGCATTCATATTCTTGAAAGATGTTTCTGTCACTGTTGTTTTCCTAAATGGAGATTCAGAAATCTATGACTGTGGCTTTCACAGCTTGGACAGTGTGTGTGTATGGTTCGGTCTTTCCTTTCTCTTTTTCTCAAACCACAAAAAACCTGGCGACCTCACTTCTTTTTTTTTTCCTTTCTGTAATTCTTCTTATATATCGTTGGTTTGGTACTGTCAGCAGCTTTACTTTGTGCATTAACTTCTCACATGTAGCTTCCTCTTCATTTAATCAACAGAGGGCACTAGCATCCCAGATTAGAAAGATGGGACTTGTAGTAAAAGAGGAAAAGAAAACATTGCTACCTAAATATTTGTGATTTTAATGCTTTTTAGATAGATGCATTGATTTCATGCAACAGACATCTATTTTAATGTACAGGGCTTTTTAAATACAAACAAACTAACAAAAAACCACCCTGTGTCTTACTCTGAAGCTTAAAGGACTCGATTCAATTTAGCACAGTTCTGCACGACTCATACAAGGACTGTGGCAAGGCTCTTTGATTGACAGCCCACGTGTAATGGTTATGGAAAGAAGCAAAAATACAAATGAGGACCTGTCTTGTAAAATTGTTGTGAAAGCGTGGCTGAAATGGAGGTGTCACTGAGGTTGTGTCTGATAAATGTCACCATTGCCTGCTCTGTTGAAAGCCTAACATAAAGCATTTATATGAATACTTCTCCCCCTTCTTAGTGGGATTTCCAATCTTAGTTTCACCGCACCACGCTATAGAGAAATGAGTTAAGCAAATGGTAATTTGGCTGTCAGACTGCTGCCCATGCCACAGGAATAACTATTAAGATGTAGCTTCCCCCTGGCTCTGCTGTACTTGGAAAGGGGTAGAGACAAGAAGCGTGTTAGTTTGGCCAGTTCTCCGAGCTGCATGGGCAGAATGTGGAAATGAGGATGCTTTGATTTAGAAAGCGCTAACTCTTGCTACTTCAGCAGTGGCTCGTTCGCCCTGTCAACCCACCAAATTCATTATGCCCAGAGGAGCATTTTATGATGTCGGCTGGGTCATTACTTATGACAGTGTTTAGTCAGGTCTTCTTTGCAGCTATATAAACGCTCCTTGGCAAAACTGTCAGTCAGTGCTTCCTGTCCAGAAGTTCCCTTTAGCCCCTTAGCTGTTCCAGTCTGTTCCAGGAATCCCATTTAATCAGCCAGGCATGCCCAGTAACCTTGATGAAACGAGGCTGTTAAATGATCACAGTGACCATCGCCGCCGATATGTTTGTAAATAAGTGTGCTGTAAATCACTGTGAGGAGGAAACAGTAGCAGTTTTATTTTGGCTGAAATCACACATGACTGCTGAGCCAGCTAGTGCAGCTTAAAATCCTTCTGAATGGGAGTGGTTATAGCAGAAAAGTGTGTGTGTGTGTGTGTGTGATGGGTGATGTGGGTGGTTGACTTTATTTCCATTGCTGCAAAAGTGAACTGAAAGCCTTCCAAGGCCCACTCTTCTCATTTCGACTCCAGTGATGTCATTCCCCACTGGGGGAAATGTTTGATATTGCACAATAGTGTTTCTGTAACCTCTGTTCTTGAGATCTTTAGTGGTTACAGTCTCTACAGATATGAACTGGCTCTGATATTGCTCTTCAATTCTTTTTCTAATAGTGTACTTTCATTTGAGAAAAATGCAGTGTCTGCTATATATGCAATATAATGCTGTTTATTTATTGATTGATTAATTGATTTTGAATTGCTTTGATTGATTTTATATTTTTTATTATTGTTATTATTTTTGTGAGTCTGCGATCACCATTCATGGTTGGTTATAATAGCATAGTTTTTTTTTTTCCTGACAGTGTTCTCTCCTGGGCTAGCTTTCTGTTTGTATTTAATCCGCATGTAATCCTTATTTTTATACACCAAACACATCAGACAGCATTCTTACATATAATGCTGTTATTACCTTTTGAATGATCTTATTAAGTCAGAGAAATCGAGTTATCAACATAACCAAGCACACGTTGAGTGAAATTAAATATCAGATCATAGTTAATTTAAGATTATGATAGATTTGTTTTATTTTGTTGTTGTTGTTGTTGTTGTCTACTGTTCCACCTGTTCTCCTCCTTTTTGGGGAGGGCATTAACTGTATGACTAATAATGTGTATAAATTTAATAATGTGTATGAATTTAGAATATTCATCTAGCACATGGAGACATGTGTACATGCAGCTACTGTTTGTAGGTAGAAACAGACAATTTTATCTCTATCTATTTTGGCTATGTTAGTCATATTAGTCATTCAGTGTGAGTCTTTGAAAAAGGTACTTGTCCTTTCATAACAGCTCAGTAATCCTTTAATTTCTCATCCACAGGGCCTGGAGCCTACTGAGGCACAGTATCTGTTTGACATCATGCTGCCAAAGATGGCAAAGTTTGCCCTGAGTGCTCGCAGAATTTGTACCCAGGTAATCCCTGTACACACACACTTTAGAGTAGAATACAGTAGTTAATGAATTTACACACCCTTTCTCATTTGCTGTTAATGTTATAAAGATGATGCTTAGCACACAGACAGAATTGAATGAAAGTGCCTGGCAGGTGTGTGTGTGTGTGTGTGTGTGTCTGCCTCTTCCTTTTTAGCAGGCTCTCAGGGCTGCTGGGTGAAGGAGGTGGGTAGTGAAGTACACTGCCACATCTGCACTAGCCTCATTAGGAGCAGAGTTAATGGAGGCCAAATGAAACCATCCAGCACCTGCTTTACTACCTTGAGGCTTTAAAACTGTTTCTTGAAAATTATTTGCCAAATGTTTTCAAAACGAAGCATGCATTTTATATTAGTGCTTTCAATTTGACCTTAATATATACTGCTTTTTAAATGTCTTTAAATATTTAAATGTCTTTAACTGAAAATTATTTACATCAACTCTGTGATGGTGATTTCATTATACCAGATATACAGTAGATTGTTTACATACAGAGATTGTGTTTTATATATACACACTCCACAGTATGCTGGACTTATCAGGTGATAGCAGATCCCAACTTTATTTAAAAACATTACTATTAATGATCCGAAAATGTGTTCTAAATGGATACAAATACTGATAAGAATAGTAGGCATAACGTAAAATTTTAAATGTCTTTAAATATTATGCAAAGTTTATATTTATGATCCCAATTCAAAAAATAATATGTGCAGAAACCTTTCCTTTTTATTTATGTTCTAACAAACAAATAACATATGGTCTAAATATACAATAGGTCCAAGTATTCAAACTTAAACCTGAAGTGGCAGTAAACTACTAAAATAAAACAGGCAGAAATGGCAAATTTTGGGCCCTGACAGTCCCTCAACCTCAGCTACATCTCTGAAGTTCAGCACCATTCTTAACATAATTTGTCTTAATGGGATATGTGCGTAGAGGTTATTACTTTGTTTGTACTTTCCTGTGGTATTTTCTGCTAATTTTATTTAGCTAGGTTTCCCAAAAATACAAACATACTAGTAGCTTAATTTGAAACACTGCGAGCCTGACCAGGCTGTTACAAATGATGCTTAAAAATCATCACACACATTCACATCAATCAGTGTGGTCTTTGTTCTTAATCCATATCCGTCTGTGTGCTTACACTACCATAAAAAATTCCCCTGGCTTTTTGATTCTTTTTTTTATTATTTAATTTAATAAATATTTATTTATTTCGGGTTCCTAGTCTTGGGCACGTCTGTACACATTTTCTATTAAAAAACGTTATGCCTACTATTCTTATCAGTATTTGTATCCATTTAGAACACATTTTCGGATCATTAATAGTAATGTTTTTAAATAAAGTTGGGATCTGCTATCACCTGATAAGTCCAGCATACTGTGGAGTGTGTATATATAAAACACAATCTCTGTATGTAAACAATCTACTGTATATCTGGTATAATGAAATCACCATCACAGAGTTGATGTAAATAATTTTCAGTTATATACATAAAGATTACCCTTTGCAGTTCATATGTATATTGCTCTACATTCATACTATAGAAAGGAAGATAAATCAGGCTCTAAGTAAAGTCAAGTGTTTATAATGAAAAGAGATTAAAAAGCGAAACTCTTAGGTCTCTTTGGCTGAATTGCACTTTATGTACTGGTTATTAATGTTTCTATTGATTATGTATGAGTGTTGACCTTAAGAGGGTCTTTAAGTCTGTTCAGGAAAGATGAATTGTACTTGATACCTGATGATGGCTTATGGTAAAATTCAGCAGGGTGCTGTAATTACTCCTGGCCATTTGCTTAATGCAATTCTGCTGTCCTGTTTGGTCAGTTGCTTAAACTAATTACATCTCTCTCTCTCTTTCTCTTCCCCTCTCTCTCCCCTTGCCATTTTTGCAGCCAATCCCCCTGCTTAAGCAGAACATGAATCAGTCCCTGACTCTGTCCCAGGAACAAATCGCTTGCCTGCTGGCCAACGCCTTCTTCTGTACATTCCCCAGGCGCAACTCACGCAAATCTGAGTACTACAACTATCCTGAGATTAATTTCTACAGGTAACTCACCAATTCTTTATCATTACTCAAGGCATCACAGCTCCTGAAAGCTCTTATATATTAGAAAGTAGAGATATTGATCTTAGAAGAGGTTTAGCTTGCTCACACATTCATGGTTTCTCATCACAGAGACTCACTCACACAATTTACCTCAATATATAATCTTATATCCACTGCGAAATGGTCTATATCTTTGTGTATTTCAGCTTATTTAAAGAACAAGTGTAACTCAGTGATTTACAACAGGGTCTTTTTTCACTCCTTCATTCACACTGGCTGTTTAATTAAAGTTTACCAGATCCAGACAGGCCAAATAACAATTTCTTAAAAGAAGTTGCTTAGGAATATTGACATTTATTTTACCTAAATATTAAGTTATTGTCCATAAGAGGGCAGTGATAATTACCTTTGCGCTTCAAGCATGACTCTGAATTGCATCTTCTTGGGACATTAATATATTGTTCTTGGAGTATGTATGGTGTAGGTTTTTTTTTTTTTTTTTTTTTTTTGTAAATCAGCAGTGAAAGTAGGAACTGTGTGTCATTGAACCTGTGGTGATGTTGAATTTTCAAAGAGCTACTTGATTTTCATGATGATTTTTTTCTTTCAATTGGTATATTGGGGCCATGAGTTAAAATCAATAAGCCTAAGTATCTTTTGACACCAAATAACTATGTAAATCATTGTGTAATTTAAGCCAATGGTTGCAGGGACATCATAAATACTATCTGCCTGTCAGATGTTTGGAATAATATTTGTTTGTGTTGAGACTTTGCCTAAGATCTAATCTAATATTATTCTGATATTCAGTATGTTTTTTTTTCAGTGCTGTGTATCAGATCAGTGCCGTCTTATCCATATATTCTCTTCTTAGCCACAACCTATAAAAGAAATAACTGCCATGCTATCTGAGCAGCATTTGGGGGGTTAATCACTGTTTTTTTTTTGCTAGCAGAAGAATTTTTTTCTGATTCTTTCTCATGATACTGCCATATAATAAACCGCTATACAGTATAACCTCAGGCGCTTAAAGGCTAGAATAGGCTGTTATGGTACTGAGTAGAGGTCTGCACTGGGATCGCAAATCTCGCAGGAACGGGCGGTTTGTACAAACCGGATTCCAAAAAAGTTGGGACACTAAACAAATTGTGAATAAAAACTGAATGCAATGATGTGGAGA
>JAOVVF010000039.1:15868271-15879135 GCA_028565595.1 Duopalatinus emarginatus | reverse complement strand
ATATAACACGTATAATGTGTATATATAGTGTAAATGATAATAAAATTAGTAGTAAGTTTAATTAATTAAAAAGTGAATTGCTTACAGGTAACTTCAGTAAATAGGCATTTGGCACCATGCAGCACAAACTTGGAGGCAGATTCTGGGGTAGACACACCCAGGCTGTTTAGTGTCTCATTGTGGAAATCACTGTGGAGTGTTTTTTTTTCTGTTATTACATAATTGTAAGTTTTTATTCATTTAATTGAACCTTTTTGGGGGCTGAAAAAAAAGATTTTATTTACAGTAGCCACCAGACATGATTGTTTTCAAGCTCAATGCACTTCCTTGTATCTTCTATAACTCTAGTCTACTGAATGCTTTTTTTATGGCTTACTGCCACAAGTCTTGCATAAATTGGCACATCCATCATGTAAATGAGATGTATAGATGGGTAAACTGGGTTGCCGTATGCATATGACATGTAAATAAGGGTCTTGCTGGAGCTTGTGTCCAGACAGCCAAAGCTGATTCATTATCTGTGCTCTCAGATGTTAATGCATATGTTTCTTGATTCAGAAGCTAAAATCTGTGGTTTTGTTTGATAAATACAGGCTTGTGTATTATCTGTTGTGAAAATGCATAGTTACAACTTACACTTTATAGCTCTGCACATCACCAAGTTTATAATTGTTTTTTTCTTTTCTTTGTTTATTTTTAAAGGGAAGATTTAAGATAAGGGCAGACATTTATCTGAACTCTATCTAAAGTTCTACACTATGCATGTATGTGCAATACCCTGCGTAGCTATTTGGGATTTGGTCAATCTTCAGAATGGCTGATTGTAAATAAATTGTAGTTACGAAAGGTAAACTGTAACCTCAGCAACCGGGGGATAACCATCTTGCTTACTGTTGTCATTCAAAGAGTATGGGTGGGGTATATGTCAGCACAGATGTCAGAAAACACAGTCATGCTGAGGGACTAAAAAGTGTACCATGCTGTAGGACACCCCCCAACCCCCCTAAATAAATAAATAAATAAATAACAGACTCCATTCAAGCTTCATTTTGTTTTCTGCAGTTAGACTTGGATTGGATGTGTTTACTGCATGTGTGTATATCTGTATCTGTATATGATACTGTTATCTGTATATAATACTATTATCAGTGAAATGTCCTCACAACAATTGCAAGACAAAACTGTGTGTGTTCCTTCTGCAGGTGGATTTTGCTAATAGGATGGTAGGAGGAGGGGTAACAGGACTAGGGCTGGTCCAGGAGGAGATTCGCTTTCTCATCAACCCAGAGCTTATTGTTTCGCGTCTCTTTACTGAGGCATTGGAACACCATGAGTGCCTTATCATCACAGGTAAACAAATGATTTTATACCATTTTTATTTTTTTTTTCCATACTCACTTTTTATCTTGTCTCTCTATTAAATTAAGCAGTCTGATATGCCAACAGTTTTTTTTTTTTTCATTCAACACGAGAGGTAAAAGCTTCCTCAAACTTTTGGTTCATCGTGATATAACAATTAATAAAAATTTACATAAGCTGTTTTCTCAGTCAGTTTTTTCCCCACAACACTATCTAGTTTTCAGCACTTCTTTCTCCATAAATTGAGTTGACCATCTGTAATTTTTCTTAGCACGTTATTTGCTGTTGCTTACTGAGGTCTATGTATTCATTGGGTTCTGTTCAGTCCTCGTCCATTCCCCTTTCCATCCAATTTGAACGTAAATCCATTACATTGATTCACTCCAGGCTGCCCTGTTATTTCTCATTTCTCCACAGCCGAATTGCCTTATTTTTCACCCTCCAACTCACTGTGTTGAGTCAACACACTACACACACCCTCCCCACTCTGTAGAGGCTGCTCCTTCTCTATGCAGCAGCTCTCAAGAGAAGCCCAGGTCATGAGTTAGTGTCCTGCATCCTGCATCCTAAACACATCAATCTCTCACTACAGCTTTCACACCGAAACAAGGTGCCTGCTCCTGCTGTAGGTGTGTGTGAGACAGACACTGTCACAACTAGCTAATTACACCCTGAGTAGCATTGTGTGTTGTGTGGCACATGGAATAGATCTCGGTCTCAGTCGTAGTATGTAGCAGTATTCGTCAAGCCAGTAAACAAGACCGAATTTTGTAGCTTTTATAATAGGGGTTATTATAAAATATGGGGTTATTTCTGTAATAGTTTTCCCTTATTTTGCTTAACAAACCGTGTTATTTACTTTTACATCTGCATGTGTATACACCAGTCAGTTAAGTTCAGGTTTTTGTTTCAGCTGCTTAGAAAATGAATAATCATTCATTGATTGAAGAAAAGTGGTAGATCATATTATATATAGTAAAACATGTTCATCTGTGGTGCAGGATGTGTACACTAATACAATGGAAAACAAACCAGTCTATGATTATCTTGTCAAATTGTGTAAAGTAGCACATTGCCAGCATTTTGGCTGTGAGGGCACAAATACAAACAACTTGGTGACGTTTTGCAGTGAGGTGTGGTGTTCTTTATTCACATGTAAGAATATGATTTGAATTTGATGTGTGTGTGTGTGTGTGTGTGTGTGTGTGTTTGATTTAGAAAAGCTCTTGCATACTTATTAATGCACCTAGTAAATATAGTTGCACCAACTTCCAGGTTGCAGACTTGGTTATTTGAAGCACATTAGTTGTGTTCAAAAATACATAGCAAATAAAAAGAATACTAGTAAAGATTTGGTGTCCTGTATTTAACCTACATATAATGCTGGGCAACTGTGAATTATAATACTAATAGCTAGAAATGTGCTTGTTCTGGGACCCAAGGCTATTGATTTCTTGGGTAGCGTTACCCACTACTTAATGCTTATTTTGAACATAAGTGAAACTTCATATAGGTACCTTTAATGATGATTTTTAAGAAGCAGTAACTGGAAATAATTGACCAAGGCTAATGTGTAAGCTACTGTCTTGCACTTTGTACATTTGTTTTATGTTCTACCCATCTTCACTTTTTTTTAGAAGTCTTTAAAATGTCAACAGTTTATGCATTAATTATTTGGCAGTTGTTTTAGTTTATTCCTCTACTTTGGCATTTCATTGATTTTCTATATAGGTTTTTATTATCCCTTTGAGATACAAGTAATCTGTCATAGTTTATGAAATAACACTGGAGAGAGAGAAAGCTAGACTTTCAGAGCTATCCTCCTGCTTAATCCTGTTACTTGGGCAGATTTTGAAACCATATCAAATATAGAAGATAAATGGTATCTATGCTGGAGAATGTGAAGTGGGAGAAGTTGTATACAGCCTTGCATGTCCTGCTTGCAGGTGAGTGAAGAGGCTAGTTTTTGTTAAGTAGCTGCACACTGATCCAGCCATTCCTCATCCACCCATACAATCTCCCACTCACTCAGATACAGCTGACTGGAAGACTACCGAGAAGGACCTGTTTCTCATGTGTTGTTGGGGACAAATGTTAATGCTGAAAACAGAAACATTTCAGTCCTGTAAAGATGATAAAATGTAGTTTGACTGGTAATGTGGCTTGATGCAAATGACATCTTATCCCCCTAAAGTATTTTTATTTCTAATAACAGCAAATCCAATGAGTTGTATTTTTCTGTTATTCCACAGCTGTGTTGTTGAACACCCATGAGAAGTTAGTTTCTATTGTCTCTTATATTATAGCCTGTAGTTCAATCAACAATGCAGCCATGCATGAAACGACAAATCACAAAATCCTCTCTCCCGAAGACACTTAAGTGTCCTGCAATATATGTTAAATAAGTTTCTCCTTTACAGAAAGCTCACAGAAGTACACAAGCCACTTCGTCACAAAATTGCATAGATGGTGGAAAGTAGATTGTTGGAGATGATGGCGTAAGGAGCTCCGAAGTCCTAGGGATCCTTGGAGTAATTTGAGTGGAGCTATTTAAGGTGGTTTACAAAAATGCCCCTGACCTGCCCTTGCTATACCTCTATTGGGTACATCCCACTGCACAAACAGACCAGGGCAGGGCAGGATGAGCTGGAATCTGTGGCGTAGGGAATGTAGGGAAACAGAATTCTGGACTGACCTAATCATCTGGTTATCTCTGCAGCGATCACCCAGAATGAATGAATGAAAAACTGAATCAAAGTGAAAAGTAATTTAGTTGACAATGTTTGTTCCAGGAGGTTTTGCCATTGTTACAGGAAATCATACCTGTGCTTTTGCAACCTATTTTCAGTGTTTACAGTTGGCAAAGTCTCTGAATTCTTGGTGTAGTTTGAATAAAGTTTGGCTATTAAAAAGGTCAGTCATGGTTAAACAAAACACAAGATTTTTACTTAAGTCAGATTCATTTAACAGTTGCACACACTTATGTCTACTAATGAAGGATGTGGACTTGTGCAGTTTGACCTGGAGCTTTTCTGAATAACTGACCTATCCCCACCTAAAAACAGCTGCGGTTGCTTTTAATTATAACAAAATGGAAAACAAACTTTTCTCTAAATTGCTTCCTTACCTTCTCAAACACTATTAATTTTAATAAATGCAGCTTATCGAGCTTTCTGGTACTAATAAAAAATCTGCTAGTAGGAAGTGCACCCTATGCCATCAGTACTTTAATCTTGTGGCACCTGCTTCAGGGGCTAAAAGTAAAGGTTTTAAGCTATGACCCCTGCTGATTGACATTAAAATGAATCCCTACCTGATGTGAGATCCTGGCAGCAAAATGATTTTTTAAATAATAGTCATTTTTGTTTCCTTTGTGTGCAGGCACTGAGCAGTATAGTAAGTACTCTGGCTATGCAGACAGCTACAAATGGAAGGCTAACCACAAAGATGAGACACCAAGGTAATGAGGAGAGAAAATAAGCCTTCTGAATCCGTTATTCTAATATTTTTTTATACAAAGAATAAAAGAATATTTAGCTTAGAATATTATAACTTAGTCATAACATCACAAAACATTTATTTTCATTTTTCATTTAAATATTTATTTTCATCTCCGCATGCTGACCAATGTTAATTATATCTCTATTCATAATGACAAGCAGGATAATGTGTGTGACAGAGCTTACAACTAAATGTAGCTGCTGTCATATGCAAGTCAAATTTAATGGATTAGAATTAAGTTTAGCTTCAGGCACAGGTAATCTGTGAAAAGAAATCAGAGATCACAAACAAATACATTTTTTAAATATACTTTTAGCCAGATTTGCTTATAGTTATAGTTATGTAGTTTTTGCATGGCACAGTTCAGCTCCAAGCCTGAAACACACTTTTAGGTGATGCTAACTGTTCTTATGTGTGGTAACCCAGCAGGGGTGGATAAATAATTATCCCAGGTGCCCAGAACACACAGTTTATTAGGTTTAGAAGGCTATTGTTAAAACATTGACCTGCAGTGCACACTTTTTATTTAATATAGTTGAAATGGGGAATGTTCCAGCTGCTTTTATTTCTCTGTGGGATAATACACCTGACTGCTGTGGAGCGCTTCTGTCTTCCAGTTAGCTTATCATACTCTGGAATTAAATCATCTTAGCTACAACTTTTCAGCCTAGTTAATTGTCACAATAGGGGGCTAGGCAAGCACATTGGACCTTTCATTTGCCCAGTGGTCTAGCTAACGAATGTATGGTTTGTCTAGTCCTGCCAGTACATTTTACCATAGGAGCCATTTGTAGTGTCTGATCATTATGTCATTTTCTCCTGTTCAGAGATGAATGGCAGAGAAGGTGTACAGAGATTGTCGCAATAGATGCGCTGAAGTACAGACATTGCATGGAGCAGTTTCACCCTGAGAAAATCACAAGGGAACTCAACAAGGTCAGAAGTGAGCTCTGAATGTAAATCGGAGTCAGTTCTCTTACAGTTCTCTGTCTGTATGCAAATGTACAAACTTGTGCTGTTACTGTATTACATTTTTAAATGTGTGTTCATTAATGCCTTTGCCCAAAATGCGATTCCTTGTGTGATCAACAGAATCTTATTAGCATTTCTGAGAGGTTAGATTACTTTAAACACAGCGCTCTGACCTGTCCTCCTTTAAAAGGTCCATGGTTTGTGTGTTCATGCTGCAGGGTTGTCTGTGTATCTGCTTTGGCATGCACCCATGGTTACTTTTCCCTACAGGGCTTCTGTTGCTTACTATAAGTGCGTGTGCGTGTGTGTGTGTGTGTGTGTGTGTGTGTGTGTGTGTGTGTGTGTGTGTGTGTGTCTTTCTCTGTCAGGCATACTGTGGGTTTGTGCGGCATGGTGTCAACCCCCAGAACCTCTCAGCCATTGCCACAGGAAACTGGGGTTGTGGTGCATTCGGGGGAGACACACGACTAAAAGGTAGAGCAGCTGATTGGCTCAGGGCGTGCTACATAACATCTGGTTTTCATGTTGTAATTAAAGAGGGAATAAAAAAAATCCTCTAATGCTAATAACTTCACCAGTGAATAAGGTGTGATGTATGACTGATGGAATTATCAGCACCTTAAGAGTGGCTTCTTCCTGTTGTTTAGCAAGAGATCATTTCATGAACCTATCATATGTACTTATTAAGGTCCTTTTACTATCTACAGAATGTCAATATTTATGGAAAATGTCACATCAACTACCTCACTTGGTTAATTAAAACTCTTCAGAATATCAATATGGTATTTAGAGTAGGGCAATGTTGAGAGCTCTTCAGCTCAGTGAAATATTTCCATCATGCATGGATGTTCAAGCACTGTGCGTTTCCATAAACAAGAGCTTAAATGGAAGCTTTCTTCTTTCTTATCTAATCTAATTACTCTTTCTTACTCTCGCACATCTATTCATCTAGTTAAAAGGTAATTACAACTCTCGTTTTATTGATCAGCTTCACCAGTAAATGAGGACTGTTTATATCACTTATAAGTCTGATTGATTGTTCAACCTTGACCATGAATTCATTTCCTATTTAGTCATAAGAATCTTATCTGTGAGTACATAATATTGATGGATCTGAATTTGAGAAGATATTTAAGTGAAATTATCATCACCTTTCAAAATTAGTTTCTATTTTCTTTATTATAATCAGTCAAGGCTTTGGCTCTTTAACCAGCTGGATTAGCCATGTAGCTGAATATACAGTTATTTTTACACTACCCATTTTAGCTATTTATACATAAGAGTATTTCCATGTTGGGGAAGGTGGTGTTACGGATTACTCATTGTAAGCAGCAGCTCTCATTAGCATGTTATTCATTAATCAATAGGCTGTATCAAGCCTCTTAAAATATTTAAAGTATTCTCAGACTGTTTGAGAATACTAAGATTGAATGTCTTAATAAGGAATGTTAGCCATGGATTATTTACCTTTAAAAAAGGAGCTGTCACTCATATTTTTTAAGGCTAAGAGCTTGGGACAAAAATGAAAGCCAGCTTCTTATTATCTCTTAAGTAATGTATGTGTCCAATGATAATAAGTTTGTGTAGATCCATAAAATGTACCTCTTATTCTTCCGATTACTCTAAATAATGAATGTTATTACATTAAGCAGTTGCATATGAATGTTTAGTCAGTGCACCCCAGCATATGGTGCATTAGCACTGATTGCTTTGTGAATCTTAATACAGTTTGATGACATGTGACTTTGTTTTTGCAGCCTTGCTGCAGCTAATGGCAGCGGCAGAGGCTGGCAGAGATGTAGCCTATTTCACGTTCGGTGACATGGGGCTGATGAGGGATGTGCATGATCTGCACAGATTTCTGACAGATAAACATGTCACAGTAGGTAAGAATACATTGTTCATCATGGCAGACATTTAAAAACAGACCTGTTCCTCTAACGTCAGGGAAAGCTTTTCGAAACAAAGTCTTTTTTCCTCTATCAGATTAGAACTTGTTCAGATTCTGCTTTACCTTCCTAAGTAGACCTGGGTCATAATTATGCAGGCAAATCAAGCTAAAGCAAAATCCATATACACCATAAGCACAAATGTACTTGTCTAAGTACACCCATGAATATTTGTTCACTGTGTAGTTAAAATGGTTCAAAAGAAAATAACTCCTACAGATTAATAATGATGGTGTCTTTAATTTAAAAGTAAATAAATAAATAAATAGTGCCAAAATGACATAGTACAAGAAAAACAGAACATCTGGTGTGTTCTTATTCTTACTTACTGTATACTGTATTATCAGATCTGGCCATTTGTCAGCACTATTGCATTTAATAAAGTCTATGGATTTTGTACACTGTATTATTATTATTGGTTTTGCATTGGATTTGGTGCAGGCTCCATTATGCTCTAATTTACCTAAAGACGATGGTCACATTCACTTTTTCTTCTTTCTCTTTTTAGGCAAACTGTATGGCATCCTAAAGAAGTATTTTAATGTGGTGGTGAAGAACAGTCACAGTCAGAGGCCTGATGTCAGTCTTTATGGCTTCATCTATGATCAGATCAGCTCAGATTCTCCTCCTGAGTCCAATGCAGCCTCCTGTCCTCTTCCAGATGGACATTAATTAATGCTGGCCTGTCATGAACTGACACGCATCCTTAGTGCTTCCTTCTCCTTTAGGAAAAGATCTTCTAGGTGATTTTTTCATATGTGATGGACGTCTGTATACCGGGAAAAAATGCTTCAAGCCACAATACACTTAATATATGACTTGAGAGTTGAGCAGCAATACTGTTGGTTGCTGGTTACTTGTGTTTCTGCACTTATTTGTAGCCAGATGTACTGCATGGTGGAAAATTAGGTAACAATGGCTTATAAATCCTTACTGGATCACTATTAGTACAGCACTTATACAGAATCAATACAGTATGATAGAACCACATATAACATTGTATGCATGAAGGCTCTTAAAAATACATGGAGATGATCATGATCACACTTCACTTGATTAGAAAAAAAAGTATAAAATTAGTCATCTTTTGCCATGTTTGTTTCAGAAAAGTATTGTTATAACTGAGTTTTCAATATATGTTAATTTCTACACATTAAAGGAATTTCTGTAAATGTTCAAGGAAATAATTTGTACTTTTAGTCTATATGTAGTGTTGCTGTATCGAAATGAGCAGCTTGGCATATATTTAAAAAAATGTATTAGATTTATATGCGCAAATGTTTTTTTTTTTTTTTACTCTTCACAACTACTATTTAATGGTAGTAAATATTTTTTGGGGGGTGGATTCTATTTTAATATTATTTTTAATTAAATTGGTTAAATGAACACCTTTTGGCTAAAATAGGGTCAATTTTTGTTTTTACCATCAGTATATGCGTTTACCCAAATGTTCGCTCTTGAGAAGATTGACATTGTAACTAAAATGTAATAATAATGTAAAACCCCTGCTCTATTAAAGCATTGATTTTTCATTGGTAATCAGAATTTAGTATTAAAAAAAGGATACAGGTCTGTAATCAGTGCCTGGGTCATAGCTAACAAGGCAGTATAGCCTTTATTATGGTTTCTGCTTATTGAATAATAAATTCATTCTTTGTAATCAGTTATTATATATATATATATGTATGTATGTATGTGTATATATATATATATATATATATATATAATCAGTGTAATTATGGTGAAAAATGGTACATGCCTTTAACCGAGGGTTTTTGTAATTGTATGATTTGTTGCGATGGCAAGCTGAGCGTATGTATAGTTTATGTACACTGTTTGGCATGATTCATTTATTACTGTTCATATGTAGGCTTGCAGGCAGGAACAGGATTCATTACTATATGTGTTGTACATTACCAATGAGTCAGGGCTTTAAATTGTGGACCATTACTCATTACTGTTGTTCTGACCACATTAAGCAGGTTAGTAATCTTCTTTTCATCATTAAGACTGCAATCCTGCCTTTATTTGGACTTAATTCTGTAAGTGTGTATATATAGTTTAACACAGAGAACCATCCTTAAAGCAGAGGGGTTTTGTTCACCACAGAGGTTGGATCCAGTTCCATTTTTGCGAATGCTGACTAGTGACACCATCAGAAAGTCAAACTATAATTGGAATTTAAATGTCAGAGAAATGTATTAAAGAAGTTTTAATGCATTTTTAATGGCAAAAAAATGTGATACACAAAACAAGAATGTCAGCAATCGCCTGTTATAAGGTGATTATGCCAAAACGCAGTATTTCACAACCCTTTGTGTTGGGCATCGCCAGCGGGGCTGTTTAAAATAACAGCCTTTCATAAGACGTCAGAAATAAGAGGCTCGGAATCTCATCTTTGTCAATGAGTGGAGTAAGAAAAAAGGCATTTTTCTGGCCTTGCCTGTAACGAGGTACAGATAAGGTGCAGGTAAGGATATTGCAGTAGGGGCAACTGGAGCAACCATATGGTGAGTTGAGTTCATGCAAATATTTTCATTTACAAAATAAGTACAGTTAAGTTGAAGCTTGCATACCTCCCCTTGTTGAACTTGTACATTTAAATCATGCTTATTAGTTCTAAAATGGGATGAATGAAAGACCATTCTTTATTAGTTCATCCTGCTGTCAACCTCAAGAAAAACAAGTAGGGGCAGATTGTTCAGTTTAAAACTTCGCTTCTAGGAAAAATGTTTCGGTGCTGTTTTCCTCAGATGGTTCCTCTGGGCAAACATTTAAGGTTCCACATCAGACGGTGTAAATGCTCCAACCACTGAATATAACTCTATATACATATGTAAGTATAACCTATAATCTTAATGTTTGATGCACTTTTATCATTTGAGCAACATAAAGACATGGTGCTGATGCTTTGTGTTACTACCCCACAGCTCCAGGGTTTAGGTTCATGTTAGTGTAGACTCCAGACTTAGGAAAGACTTAGATGTTCTCCCTAAGAGTTAGATGTTGCATTTCCTTCTGGATGTGCTTCACTTAACCCTTTGAAGCGCAACATATGCACACCCCCTCTAATTTTTTGTTAT
>JAOVVF010000039.1:15852416-15864760 GCA_028565595.1 Duopalatinus emarginatus | reverse complement strand
ACCTGTGCAATAATCATGCTGTCTAATCAGCATCTTGATATGCCACACCTGTGAGGTGGATGGATTATCTCGGCAAAGGAGATGTGCTCACTAACACAGATTTAGACAAATTTGTGAAAAATATTTGAAAGAAAAAAGCCTTTTGTGTACATTGAAAAAGTTTTAAATGTTTGAATTCAGCTCATGAAAAAATGCAAGCAAAAACGTTTATATTTTTGTTTAGTATAAAATACCACTTAACACGTAATTAGAGCACAAACTGCTATCTCAGTATTTAAAATGAAAATAAAGATTTGTGCTAAAGAAATACAAGATATTTAACGCATACCTGAAATAGAAAATTAGTCATATAAAAAGTGTTTTTTTTTTTTCAAAAAATTAAAAAGGAAAAAATAAAATAAGGATGTATGATGATCAAAAACAAGTTAATTGATGAATACATTGAATACTGTATGATTAAATATGTGATATACTTATGTGATATAATTTATAATTATGTGATATAACCGAATACCTTCAGGAGGAACTGGAATACCGACTGGACACCAGGTTTCCCCACCCTATCTCCCTAACGCTCTTGTAGCAGAATGGCTGAATCCACGCAGCCACACTCCACAATCTAGCGGAAAGTCTTCTCAGAAGTGTTTATCATCTAGAATAGAATGCTATGTATATGAATGTTATGAAGATAATAAATAAATAATTTTAGTTATTGAGCTGGTTTTAAGTGCAATATTTGATATTAATGAAATGATCCAAGATTATAGTAAAAATAATAGAATAAAAAAAATAAAATAAATTAATAGGGCTCATTTAGGGGCCCCTCTGAGCCTGAAGCCCAGGACAATAGACCCGGTTGCCCAAAAATATTGATGAGAAGTAACTTTACTGAACTCATCAATGATACTGAGAGAACAAAAACTCTTGCCTTCATTGAATTTGTATTTGGACAGTGTTAGCAGACTAGTTCGCTCTGTCAGCCTCTGATGATGCTGAGGTCTGTCCTGGTTTCCATTACACTAGCTAAAACACACACTCTTGTCTGAACAGAAATGGCTAATATGTGCTGATTGTACTGTTAGTGCAGGACGACTGTGGTGAAAGTGTGGTGAAAACATACACTTCTTGGTCCTAATCACTTCTTGTTTGTGTATAGTTATTATACCATGTATTTTGTTATATTCTGGTATCGCCAGTGTTATTTATTATTTTTTTTCAGGGGAAAGTAGCTAATGCATCATCATTCGCCATATTATATCATGGACTAACCTGTTTCTCAAGATGGAAGAGCTTCTGACAAAATATATCATACAGTTCTAGTCGACGAATTTAATTGGATAAACAGTGTTTCAAAAGTATTCATATTTAGTATAAAAGCATTGGGATAGTTTACTTTTTGTATCACACCACTTGTCTTGCTTAATGCATAAAATTCCAATTCTAGCAATACTTCATTACACTGAAACCATTACCACACTCGCTACATTGGCTGTCATTGGTTGTTGGGTAGATCAGCTGAAGCAGGGCCATACCTTCTGCTATAAAATACAATGTTTACAAATATTCCACATAACTGCACCTTATTGTTCCCACTATCACATAAACTGTTAATTGGGCTAACTGCACTGACCCGCCTTTTCGTATTTATTGAAAATTGTCTTGAGTATTTATTGTAAATTGTGTTGTGTCGATGTGTCATTGCACATGCTACTGCATATGTGCACTTTATGTTGTATTGTGTAGATTTGTTGTTCTATGTAGCACATTGGTTCTGGAGAAACGTTGTTTGTTTCATTGTGTACCAGTGTATATGGTTGAGATGACAATAAAATTTACTTAACTTGACTTGAGCTGGAAAGTGCAGGACAGTAAATTAATCATCAGGCTCTTTTTTTTCACTACAACTGTTGGCGAAGTGTTCAATTTTGGAAAACACTGGTGACTCTAAAGAGTTTTTGCTGTCTTTGGCTGTGTGATAGGATGTAACATGATAACATATTACATATCTTGGATGATAAATTTTATTATAGTGGTCTAACACTGAATGACCAGTTACATCTTTGTCTATTTTATTCACCAAACAGCTATAAAGTTATTACCGAAATGCATAACATTACATTAATAACCTGTGTTAATTCTTCTTCAGGCTGAACAGAAATGAGTCGGTTTTGCTCCCTGGCCTCTCTCAGGGGTCTGTGGATGAGGCCTCGAATGTGGGATCCTTGTCAAAGCTATTATTCTGGAAATCCCCTGAGTACCAGCTATGTGAAAGAGATGTATTATGCTTGGCTTGAGGATCCCAAAAATGTTCATGAGGTTTGGTAAACATTTTAGACTCCAGCATGCACTCCTATATTTGGTTAACAGGTATTCAAAGAAACTGTTTCTTATAAAGGTGTATATAGGCAATATAGACAAAAAAACATTAAAATTCAGCTTTAACAATTTAGATTTGATCTTTGTCACAGTCTTGGGATGCCTATTTCCGGAATGCCCAGGCCAAAAGTTCAGCTAAAGAATCAATGGAGAGGCGTCCATCTGCTCTTCTCCAGGGTCGAGCCATGTCCCAGACTCCTGCAATGTCTCAGAAAGTGGTGGAAGACCACCTAGCTGTCTACAACCTTATCAGAGCCTACCAGGTATAAAATACACAGATGCCTACCAATGGACAAGGATCTAAGTTTGGTGATGTGCACTAATTATAAGTGGTGATGTCTACTAGATAACTCTAGGCCTATAAATGATATTTGCTCAAATTTAGATACCAAACAGTGTTTACTGTATACTTAAAAATGGCCGAAGTGGTATCAGTGAGTTTATTTATAACTGTAAGAAAGAAGCCACTTGAATAATTTCTACTAAGTAAATGGTATTAAATGGCTTTTTATTTGTTGCAACTGTATAATCTCTGCAGATCCGTGGTCATCATGTGGCTCAGCTTGATCCTCTTGGCATCCTCACAGCTGACAATGATTCTTTTGTCCCCTCTGATTTGATAACGACACTTGATAAACTCGGTAAAGCATTTATTCTTTCCACTGCTATTAGTGTTTAACAGGGTTTTACTTTGTAGTTATCAATAATCTGTGAATTATTTTATTAAAATGTTAATATTGTTTTGGTATTGTCTAAAATAGTCCAGAATGTGCCTAGAAGTGTCTAGAATCTAGAGAAATGTGCTTTGTTAATGGAAAATCCTTGTAAATAATTTATAATTTAGTTTATATACTGCCTAATCTGACTACCTTGTGTGGTCATATGTCTAGAGTCTAGATAAATCTGCTTTGTTGATAGAAAAGCCTTGTAAATTATATATAATAAGTTAATAAGTGTCCATTTGACTCCCTTGGTGGTCATATGTTTAGATAAACTGAACTAGAGCAAAGTGATCATGCTTCATACATTCATTAACTAACTACTTTGCTCCACACGTTGCTTACAGAACAGCCTCAATTCTTCATGACATGAATTCCACAAGGTTTTGGAAACACATGATTGCATCACATGATTGAAGCAGATTTGTCAGCTGCACATTCACACTACCAATCTCCCATTTTACTACATCCTGCAGTTGCTCTACTGGCTTCGAATGTTGTGACTAGGGAATGTCATGTTTATGTATCCAATTTGAGATAACTTGTGTTTTGTTACATTAGTGCATTATTTGTTGGAAGCAACCATTATAACATAGGTAATTGTGGCTATAATCAACTTAATCAGCTTAATCTAGTCAGGCCATTCCCTCCTGATCATTCTCATCCACAAGGCTGGGCTACCCACAGGTTTTTTTGCACCATTCACCATTCTATTCCAGAAGATCAACAGTTTGATATTCTCAAAACCAAAGTCAACAATGAGATCAACACTTGATGTCTGATGTGAACGTTAACTGATGCTGTTGACCTGTAACTGCATAGTTTAATACAACGTTCTGTTACCGAATAACTAGCTAATTGAATAATTGCATTAATAGGCGATGACACAGGTGCTCCTATTAAAGTAACCAGTGAGGAAGGAAGGATGGATAGATGGACAGGAATAGATAGATGCATTGATTAGTATGAGCTTTTTTTTGTTGTAAAATTACCTGGCAAAAACTTTTCTGTTAAGTAACTATTTACTACAATACAAAGCATATTTTACAGTTAATATAAGCAGGTAATCAGCAGACATGACTTTTGGTTGTGTTTCCTCTGGCTTTAATATTTCTACATTTATACCCTAAAACGTCTAACAAAGGCTACTGTGCCCTGTGGTTATACTCAGATTTAACATGTGGCTGTGATATACAGGTTACTAAAAATATTTGTAGTATTGGTTCTTAGTTGTGTTGCATTTAATGGAGAAAGTATGTGACATGTACTTCACACAGCACGGCATGGTAACATGCTAGTCAAAAGACTGTTCATTCAATTCATAATGTTAGAGAGTTCTGGGCTAGAAATATGCCCTTAACTGAAGCACAGGTTCGGGTTAATGTTGTCTGAGGCAAAGGACTATAAATCTTCCCCTTTGCTCCCGTCATGCCCTATTGCTTTTAGTGCCAGCAAAATAAAAGGATGTAGGACATGCTCTCACAACAGATCGAAAAGAGAGAGTAATAGCCACTGAAGAGACTCCTCAAAACATACAATTTCTCCTTTATATGTAGGCTTGCCTTATATGTCACACTACATTTTGTCATACTCTTTCATGGCGCCATCAGATACATAATGAAAGCAGATTTATAACCAGTCAGATCCAGTTACGGTTATCTGATATAGTGCTATATTCTAAGTACCACTTATCTGTATTGTGGCTTTAATTTCAGATTATATATCTGTCATTCCTTTTGCTTGTGCCTTGTGGAGCATCCCTGGTTTCCTTATCAGACCTTATCAGTGACATTAGAGGCGAAATATTCTGGTCGCCTGCATGTCTTCCATTTTACTTTAAAATTACTTAATGAAAATAAAACTTACTAATAGGTTTTTATTGAATATAATTGGTTCTTTGTATCTTTGTATTTTAGGGATATTTGGGGTACCTAATAAACACAAAGAATTTGGTTTATCTCTAAATTTCAACTATTTCTCTACTTTAATCATGCTAACTCTGCTATCACTAGGCTTCTATAACTTGGATGAATCTGATCTAGACAAGACCTTCCAGTTGCCATCGACAACATTTATTGGTGGTCAAGGGACTGTGCTTCCACTCAGGGAAATTATTCACAGACTTGAGGTAGGTGAAGGTAGTTTTAGTTCTATGAATGCATGTATATGCAGTCTGCTTGGCACTAAATTATTAAACTGAAGATATTTGTGTTTTAGGTTAAACGATGAATATGACCCAATAGATCAGAATTTCAGCTTTCATTTTCCTGATATTTACATCTACAAGTGTTAAACAGTTTAGAACTGGAGGTGGAGTGGAGGTAGTATCATGGCTTGGGCTTACATGTCTGCTTCTGGAACGGACTGCCTAATCTTTGTTGGCGATGTAACTCACCAAACTCACTTTGTTGTCGTTGTAACATTCCTTATATACGAGGGTGAGTCTTCCTGAATCTTCGTCCTCTTAGAGCTTCTTTCTGGGGACCAAATAGATGATAGGGTAATGATAGGGTAGGATGGGGTAAGATCAGGACTATAGAACTATAACAGCTCAAAATGATGATTTGTAGCATGTCGACTGTATGGATAGTGGTGTGTGGAGGTGACACAACACTCTTAAATAGCAGTCCTCTGTGTTTTCTTTGAATTTTAGTCTACAGTGAGCATCTCACTGTAACGAAGACTGTTGATTGTTGAACCTATTTTACTGCCCACTGCCTTTCTTTTATGCAAAGCACAAGTTGGACAGCCATTTTTTTGCACTGCAGTCACAAATGAACTGGACATATTTAAGACTGCACCCTTCAGCAGTGACTGGGAGCATTAATAAGACAGTGCAGCCAATAGGTTTACTATAACTGCAGTGCAGATAATTTTTGACTGATGCTTGTGTGTGTGTGTGTGTGTGTGTATTTTTGATATTTGAGATCTCACGTTATGTATGCTTAAAAAGCTTAGGTATACTTTATTTGTGTGTGGAATGTTACAGACATCATACTGTGGTCATATTGGTGTGGAATTCATGTTTATTAATAATGTGGAGCAATGTCAATGGATCAGACAAAAGTTTGAGACTCCAGGCACCATGAAGTTTACTGACAGAGAGAAGAGGACCTTACTTGCAAGGCTGGTGCGCTCTACACGGTCAGTGTTCACTAAACTGTCCTGGGAAATAGAGTAGCATAAACTAGATTTTTAAATACTGTTTTTTTTTTATCATTAAAGGAGCAAAAACAGGTCCTGAAAGGACACAGCACTTTCTTCTTAATACCCTCTTACTTTACACGAAAAGTGCTTCGAAGTCCACTAATAAAAACAACAACTTAATGTATGTTTTCAATCCAATGAATCAATAAACAAATGTTTTAAAATGTAATTTTCACAAGAAAAATTGTTTCTGCTAGTTTTTATTTGCACTTGCTTACATTGGTGATACAGCTTTGAGGACTTTCTGGCCCGGAAATGGTCTTCGGAGAAGCGCTTTGGCTTAGAGGGCTGTGAGGTCCTCATCCCTGCTCTAAAGATGATCATTGACAAGTCTAGTGCAGCCGGCATAGAGAGTGTAATTATGGGCATGCCTCACAGGTATTTCTACTTTCATTTATTTCATTTATATGTTTGTATCAAAAGCAATAACAGCAGCATCTCTGTTACACAGGGGCCGACTGAATGTCCTCGCCAATGTTGTCAGGAAAGATCTCAATCAGATTTTTTGCCAGTTTGATCCCAAACTAGAGGCTGCTGAAGAGGTACAATGTGACTTACCTACCGACTCAAACCTTTATGCTCTATTAGCACAGCAGATCTGAATGATGCATGTTTACATGTTCTCCAGGGCTCGGGAGATGTGAAGTATCATCTGGGTATGTACCATGAGAGGATCAACAGGGAGACAGATAGGAACATCACTCTGTCTCTTATGGCTAACCCGTCTCACCTAGAGGCAGTGGACCCTGTAGTGCAGGGCAAAACTAAAGCTGAGCAGTTCTACAGAGGAGACAATGAGGGGAAGAAGGTAAGTATTTACTGGACATTTTATTTGTGAAGCAGGAAAACATGTTAGATATCTCCACAGCTGAATTCAGTCCAACAGTGACGAGTGTTTCTGCCTATAACATACTTTAACACCATCAGCTTTAAGTAAATATAACTGTGTTTCCCCCAAATGCTGGCAAACTACGTATATTATCTTTCTAAACCTGTCTATGATTTTAGCATAGCTTAAAGGAGGAAGAAAAGGTGTCACATTTACTAATATGGCTACAAAAAAGGCTGTAAATAAAGCTAGACCTAAACATAGGCAGTTTACTGGGTCATATTTTTTTAATGTAATTAAATTAATAAAAAGCTGCTTCTAGACTGTCTGGGTTGGTGAATTTTGCACATCTTGAGGCAACCAGATTTAAAATGTTATGACTTGATGTGGTTGAGATACATTCAAAAAGGAAACGGGTGGAATTTAGGAACTCTGTAGTTTTCAAATCTTCATACCATGGGCGTCGCCACAATTGAACGTGAGTGGGACGAGACCCCCCCACATTTCAGAATTCTTCTTTCAGACCCCCCTACGTTTAACATAAAACATTATTAGTTCACCCAGCGCTGTTTCTGTTGCTTCGTGAAAGAATCTATTCCACTTCATCGATAGAAGAAAACACATACCACTGAAAGTCCACTCCGGGTTTTCCTCATGTCAGTGAAGTGAATCTTCAGTAGACAGTAAAGGTACAGGCCAGAGGTCTGCACTGGGATTGGGTAACGCTGGGTCATGCAGAACCTGACGCAAATCTCGCGGGAACGGGCGGTTTGTACTTATCTGCGGGCGGCTAAAACAAACACTGCGAAATTATAGACTTTAGCCTAAAGGAAATTCCAAATAAATAAAATACAGATAATGAAAACAGAATATGAGACTACATTTATTTCATTTAAAAACTACATGAAAATAATGAAATAGGACCGCTATTCCTGACAAGTGCGTCAAAATCTGCAGGTCAGGAAAACGAAACAAACCCCAAGAATCTCTTTATTAATGTCCTATATTAGGTTTAACGTTTTAACGCTTTAACACTTTGCCTTATTTACTGTAAGTAACAGCAGGCTGTTCTTTGTTGATGATCAGTTGTTTGTAATATGTGCTCCCAGACACAATGGACATAAGGAAATTCTTTACAAAGAAGTGGGACGTAAGTTAATTTTTTTTCCAGTGGAAGTAAGTGCAGTTAGCTGGCTAATTAATGTTAGGAGATCTATCAGCTAACCTAATGATAGCTATCATTTAAATCTGTTAAAAATACACGAAAATGCATTTAATTAATGCATTTAATTGTCATCTCATCCATGTGTCCCCTCCACATTAAAAATTCTTCTGACACCAATGCTTCATACAGTAGAAAAGATACAGGCCACCTTAATACAGGGACACCACACATGTCTTAGAATTACTTTGTACAAGTATTATCTAAAGATTATGTTTACAGGATTTTAAATTCAATTCCAAACTAAAATAAGATGCGCGTATGGTTACAAAGAGTAAAGAGTACTATGAAAATAAGTAGTTAAGATTCATGGTCTGTAAATTATTTTTTAAATGAATAAATGAATGAATTAATTAACTTATTTATTTATTTATTTATTTAATTTGTTTTAAGCAGGATACAATCTGTGTTAAAATATAATACCTATTTGAAGTTTAAAGTATTCGCATAAATGTACTGTGGGATATAATTACCATTGAATTGCCTTCTGTTGTGTGTACCTGTACAGTATAAAAAAATACGGAGCTACAAATATCAAGCACTAAATACCACAGCCCCTGAAAGGACGTAGTATAACTTTTTAGGATTTTTTTTTAATGTAGTATGTTCTTCAAATACTGTTTTTGCCTTTTTTTCATTTATGCGTTACCTTAAAGGATTTTGGTGAGTTTCAGCAAAAATATTTAAAAGTTGTGTTTTTGTGTCACTATGTAAAAGGAACTAACACCTTATTTTCCTGAGCCTGTCTCAACCTAACTTTTAATTATTTTTGGAAAAGCAATGAACACTGAACAGTGCTGCCTCAACCCCTATTCCTGTCAAAGTGCCTCTCTTTTACTTCGCCTAATATTTTTTACTCTCTTTTACTTCAACCTAAGGCTGAAAGAAATAAGTGTATAGTTTGATGATTATACATTTAATAACGTTTAGTTTACATGCCCAAAGGATTATTCGGAGCTGGAACTAGCTTAAACAATTCTTAAGCTTAAGTTTGATATTCTACTTTATATTTTTTATGCATAGTATGTATGCTAGTATGCTTTACATAAAAAAGAGTTATGGTATATCTTCTGCTTGAAATGCTTCAAGAATAAACAATGTTACTTATCATTAGTCAGTTAGCTGGTTTAACATAGCTATCTGACTCACAGCAAAATAATTCACCTTGATAGTCATTAGTGTAACTTTGCATATTCCTTGTGAATCCCCTTTTTCTTATTGTTAAGAAGTGATCTGAAGAAGGGAAAGAATGAACACCATGTCCTTTCAGGGGCTCTGTAAAATACTTTAATGCTGGTCAGTAAATATTTGAAAAGATTATAAGACCACACTCGTATGTTGCTAGCATTTACATTGTGATGTTTTAGGTGATGTCCATTCTCCTGCATGGTGATGCTGCATTTGCTGGCCAAGGAGTTGTCTATGAAACTTTCCACCTCAGTGAGCTTCCGTCTTATACCACTCATGGCACCATCCATGTTGTTGTCAACAACCAGGTAATAATAAAGCCTCATATTATATCTCATATTGTACATAATTGTGATTGCCTTCATTACAAATTAATCAGCCTCATGTTGAATTCAGCAGAAATCATATATATTATTCGTTCAGAAAAATTTAACCATTATTCATGAGATAAATAAATGAACTTTATTTACTGTTACCAGATTGGCTTCACCACTGATCCGCGAATGGCACGCTCCTCTCCTTACCCCACTGATGTGGCTCGTGTGGTCAACGCACCCATTTTTCATGTCAATGCTGATGATCCTGAGGCTGTAATGTATGTGTGCAGAGTGGCTGCAGAATGGAGGACTACCTTTAACAAGGATGTGGTCATAGACCTGGTGAGCATTAAGCTATATACTCCAGATCTACACAAGTGGTTTTGGTATGGTATATTGTATCACACTCTTCACAGTCCTACTAATAATTTGGAATAAGTAACTTAGATTAAGGAATAATAATGGAATAATAATACAAAAGCATTTGTATAATAGGCTAAAAGGTACATGTTAATTATAAAAAATCAGCAATCCATGATTGATGTTGTGTGTGTGTTGCAGGTTTGTTACCGGCGCTTTGGCCACAACGAGATGGATGAACCTATGTTCACACAACCTCTCATGTACAAGCAAATCCGCAAGCAGGAGCATGTGCTAAAGAAATACGCAGACAAGCTCATATCCGAAGGAGTCGTTACTCTACAGGAGTTTGAGGTTTGTCTCTTATGCCACGATGAAGGAAATGTCTGTCTGACAAGTGATAGATGTATGTGATGATTGCAAATATAATGAAAAACGCAATTGTCATTATATTTTATTGATCATATTTTGATTTTCCCTCATTCATTTTTGTTCTAACTGAGCTCTTCATCCAGTATCTGTAGCCAATCACATTCATGGCAAAGCTGATCTCTATTACTTGTAAATGAGTAAGTGCTTAATATGTGTGTTTTGTATCCAGACACATTACAAAGGCTGTTTTCAATTGTTAAATAGTTGTGATGAATTGTTGCATTGGTGATGCCACATTTGCACTCACTGACTGCTGCTCATCCTACCCCCACTTTGTCTACATCTACTGTAGAAAACACAAAGCTTGAACCCAGCCATCCTTCCACTGGGCATGGCTGACATTCTGTCTGGCCCAGCGACAGCTCGTTTTATTTACAAGCGCGTTGCTGTCACTCTCCGTTCACTGCCATGGCTCAGGGGAATACACTCGGGGAATAAATTGTGACTTACAGCTCACTGTTTTCTGTATTCCATAGCACCTATGTGCCTTGTCTAATGAATCATTTGTCACAAATGTGTTAAGCTCTTCTGTTTTTTTGTTTGTTTTATTTGTTTGATAAAGATGGTGCATGGTGAGTGCAAAATTTTGTACATGATCAAGTTATGCAGAAATCTTGGTAACTTTTTACAGGAAGAAGTGGCTAAGTATGACAAAATTTGTGAAGAAGCATATACCAGCTCCAAAGATGAAAAGATACTTCACATCCGTCACTGGCTGGACTCACCTTGGCCAAGTACAGTTATTCTTTTAATCTGTAACTAGGAAATATTTCATAGCCATATATCCTAGCGCTTCTTAAAACATCAGAATATAGTGGATAAAAGTGCATATTTGTTTAGAATTTTAAAATGTTTAATGTGTTACCTGTATATACAGTACTGTGTAAAAGTGTTAGGAACCCTATACTGTGTTTAATACAAATTTTTTTTATAGGCATTTATTTAATGAATTCTGCACTATTGAGTCAGTAGACAAATATTTTAGATTTCCTAAGATAATGAATAATAATTATAACAACAACAATGACAATAATAATAATAATAATAATAATAATAATGTTTGTATGTCTGAGGTGTTACTGAAGCCTAGGTTGCTCTTATAATGGTCTTCATCTTGTGTATATTGCTGGATCAGGTGTTTCCCATCTTCCTCTTGACAATGCCCTATAAATTATCTATGGGGTTTAGGTCTGGGAAGTTGGCTGGCCAATCAAGCACAGTAATATCATGGTCAGAATACCATTTGATAGTAGTATTGAGACAGGTGGGCAGGTGCTAGAGTCCTGCTGGAAAAGAAAATCAGCATCTCCATTAAGCCTGTCAGCAGGTAAAAGCATCAAATGCTGCACAATATTCTAGTAAATGTCTGCTTTGACTTTGGACTTATTAAAACACAATGAACCAACACCAGCAGATACACATGGCACCCAAACCCCCAAAGACTGTGGAAACTTCACACTGGACTCCAAACACCTTGGATTCTGTGCATCTTCACTTTTCCTCCAGACTCTAGGACCTTAATTTCCAAAGAGGTAACGTTTAGCCCCAGCTAAGACACTCCTAAATCTGTGGTGGCTCTTAATGCACTGACATCAGCCTCAGTCCACTCCTTGTGAAGCTCTCTGAAGATCTTAAGTCAACTTCTCTTTACAATTATCAATACTACTTGTGCACCTTTTCCTACCATACCATGT
>JAOVVF010000039.1:15823899-15852316 GCA_028565595.1 Duopalatinus emarginatus | reverse complement strand
AGAGAGAGAGAGAGAGAGAGAGAGATGGAGAGAGACATACTGAAACATTTCTTCATTTAGATTTCTTCACAGATGATGGGGAACCGAAGTGTATGAGCTATCCTCCCACAGGGCTCCCAGAGGATGTCTTGAAGCACATCGGCCAGGCTGCCAGTTCTGTCCCTCAGCAAGACTTTTCCATTCACAGTGGTGAGCCTCAAATGTTAACCAATCTAACAGATTTTGTTGCATCTGTCTACTGTATCTGATTTCTTTCAGCCTTCACACACCAGTGCTGTGATAATGTGGCTATGGACAATTAGCAAAGCTCACTGTGACGCTGCTGCAGTCGTGCTAGAGTGCCTTTGTGGTTATAAGATCTACACAGCTGTGATGCAGCTACACTAAGGGACCATTAAAGTAAAACGGCAAGCTTTAGTTTGACAGCTCTAAACACTGCTAAATCATTCTAACCACCAACTATTTCAACTAAAGCTTCTTTATGGCCTGCCCCTAAGCACATATATTAAATGCCAGTCACTATGTGAAACCTCTTTGCTATTTAAAACATCTTCATCCATGAGCACAATTTCTGTTTATGGTCTATGTATAAGCTTTCAGTATATTCAATTCAATTTTATTTGTATAGCGCCTTTAACAATGAACATTGTCTCAATGTTCTGGCTGCTTTATTTCCTAACAGTATGCCTGTTCTTTTTTTCCCTTACTTTGAGCATAATCATTGAGAACATGATATTTTATTACTCAAGCCTGTTTAAGCAGTAATTGGCTTCATTTTAGTAAATGAATACATATTGACATATGTATTACAAAAAGAATGCAAAAGTCATACGATATCATTACGTAAATTTATTTTGAATCCCACATCTGTAAAGCTGTGAGGTGTTATCTTGTGAGTGAGGCTGACCACTGGCCAGCGTGCTCATGTTAAGGTTGCATAAATTATCAGAGTTCGTCTGAGGCATGACATCGGATGCCAAATGGTGCATTCCGTTTCCGAAGGTGTGTGGGCAGTTAAAATACCTCAGTCTACAGTGCAGGGGTGCCAGGAATACTTCATTGAAGGCATTACCACCCATGGTGCTTAATCATCATGACCGGCATCTGGCTAGGTCACATACACATCCAATGCAGCAGGCCCCACGTGGATATCTTCCAGGTCAGTGCAGCTTGCCTTAGCTTCCATGGGATATGGGAGCAAAAGACCCACTAGATTGCCTCTTAATACCATGACACCAGACACAGGGCTTGTACTAACTAGACCCTATAGGACAGGCAACGTGTTGCATGGTCCAATTAGTCACATTACCAATTGTTTCAGGTTGATGGTAGGGTTCATGTGTGGTGCAGACCCCATGAAGCCATGGACACCAGTTGTCAACAAAGCACTGGGCAGATTGGTGGTGGTTCTGTACTGATGTGGGGTGTATTCATATGACATAGGTTGGGTCCACTGGTCCACCTAAACACATTTCACTGTTTGTAACTGCAGGCCTTAATGGACTTCATGTAAGGCACCATGCCATTGGGCCCAAGTTGTCCAGAATTGGTTCGAGGAGCATTCTGGAGAGTTTTGATGAACAGTGTCGCCTGCATGTTCACCTGACATGAGCCCAGTTGAGCACTGGATGTGGGATGTGGTGGCAAGATCTATTTGCACCTGACATCTTGCACCTACATATACCAGTTCTGGGTGGAGATCCAGATGGCAAGGATCACCATCTCTTCAAATGTCATTTACTTGTGAAATCGATTACAGGTCAAGTTGCTACACTTTGGTGGGCTAGAGGGGGTCCTAGTGTAGTATACAGCTTGAACCTGCATAATTGTCAATGGATGTGGATAGTCTATAAAAGTTTTTCTCTGTTAAAATAAATACACTGTACCTGGATTTTTATTTTCTTTATTTTTGTCTGGTCTCTTACATGTTTGCCTCTGTTAAATCCCAGGAGTGTCTAGGATCTTGCGAGGCCGTGCTGACATGGTTAGTAAGCGTACAGTAGACTGGGCTCTTGGGGAGTACATGGCCTTTGGTTCCCTGCTGAAAGATGGTGTCCATGTGAGACTGAGTGGGCAAGATGTGGAGAGAGGAACCTTCAGGTAGGCGTACAAATACAGTGCACCAACATATTGATCCCACAGTACATATATCATTTTGCACTCGATCTGAGCTGTCATGAAGAAACCGAAATGTTTAACAGAAATGTAGGCATTAAACATAAACAAAGCAAGATGGGATTGTATGTGTCGGTTTCATTAACATGAAGAAGACAATAAGCCTGCTGTCTCATCATTCAAAATGGCAGAGGGAAGCTCTCTGCACCACAGCTTCATTTAATGTCTAAAAAGTGACAGATGACGTCAGCTTGTCTCAGAGAAGAGTCCCCTGGGAGAGAGAGAGATGCCCACATGGTGTTTTCACGGTACTGCTTCTGTTGGCATTGAAGGAAACCTGTTTGACAACACCCCACAGTAGCACTACCTCACAATGCCAGTCCCAGAGACACTGCTAATCAGAATTCTTTTACCTGCTTTTCATGTGTGGTGTTTTATTTACTGGTCTGCTTTCAATTTCTCATGTACAGCTTTCTGAATGGAACCTGTTCTGTCCTTGTCTCAGGGTATACAAGTTTTTAACGAGGTAATGTTAGTGAGAGGTAGAAGCTATTGTCTCATGAGCCTATATATTAATGAGGATTGTCAGCAGGCTGATGCATTTCGTCAATGCCACTCGACTTTCCCCAAGCTCTGGGGAGTAAACATATCGCTGTGCCTTAGTCTAGCACTCTGGTCTTTACCTAACAGCTATGAGTAATTGATTATTTGTAAAGGTGTTTGTCCTATGTGGGGAAAAGAGATAGAGATTCGCATCACAGCTGTGTTTAAACGAGCACAGCAAATAGACCTCAATTTGGGCTAATTCCCTCTTCAGTTTTGGTTTGCTACACCCTCTGTTTCAAACTGTTTAAAAGTATGAACTACCTGCTGGTTCTGTGGTTCATTCGTTCAGAAAAAATGTGTGCTAAATGCTCTTGAGGGTTCACCAAGACCATTTGTTTCATGTTAAATTCCGTTAATGTTTCTATAAAAGATAATAGGGTATGTGCAACCTCTGTGAGTCTGTATAGTTAAAGTCATTCTTCCTCTGCAACCACCTAATACTTGGATATTCAGTTACATAGACTTTAGTAGAGTCTAGCTGCTACATCATTACTGTGATGTTTAAGAGGTTGTCAATGCTTGTCACATTGCATTGAATCTGAAGGCAGATTCAAACATCACATCTGAGTGACCTAGCAAAACTTATTACATCAACTTTGTTCCTACTTCCCGTCACTGCTCTTCATTTGTCTCCCTTTTTTAAGGAACTCTGGAGGAAAAGTCAAATACATTTTGCAATGATTGGACACCACAGAAAAATGATTCAATAACACAAACTTTGTGACAGATGCATAAATTACATTCACGAAATATCTTTTCAGTTAGATTTAATGCCTGTTTAGTTTTTTGGTCTTTAAAACACCTGCTTATGTGTTGCAGTACTCGAACATAATGGCCACTTTGACTTTTCAGTCATCGTCATCATGTTCTGCATGACCAGGAAGTGGATAAGCGCATCTGTGTTCCAATGAACCATCTATGGCAGAACCAAGCTCCTTATACAGTGTGCAACAGCTCTCTGTCTGAATATGGAGTTTTGGGTAAAAAACCTTTGGTGCTTTATACCCCAGGTGTCTGTACTGTATATAACCCCTTTTAAAGGAGACATATTATGAAATGTGTGGGCTGCCTATATAAGATAACATGGGACTTAATAAACCATTCAGATTTGGCTCCTATTTCTACATCTGGTAGGGCCTTATTAGAATAATACCTCCATCTATCTGAATGTCTTCACCCACTGTGCATATATCCCCACCCACAGCTTGAGAATCACATTTATGAATGGACATCTTTTTTTTGCCTGCATATTTGTCACCAGTCAGAGATACTTCAGCATTAATCAGAGTTAAAGACCTGCACACATCACTACATCAGTTATTCACTTTAAAAACAGGGCAGCTGAGTGTATCCCTTTTTTTTTAGGTTTAAAAAACTTGATTTTGCAAGCTGGGTTAGTACATTGTGGGTTATTGCAGGAATAAAAAAACGATTTTACAAATACTTATAACATTTGTGTATTTTGAATTAATAGAACTTTAGATTAAGTCACTTCATGTAAGCCTAAATGCAATCCTCTAGTGTCTAGCAGAGGACGCCATAAACCTGTGGAAGCCATAAACAACATAAACACAAAACTGGACTGTACACTTTTAAGGCAAAGAAATCATTTAAAATTTTATTTCCCAAACATAAAACAAACAAAAATAAATATAACAGTTACAATTAAAAATAAAAAAAGTAGTCATTTCCCATTTTCTGTTTACCTATTTGGAAATGATTGGGTAATTAAATAGTTTCTATTTTCTTCTTTAATAACACAAATTGAATGCCCAAAACAATAAATAAATGTAGATTAATGCTTGAGTATTAAAAATTAATCATTTATTGAAATTGTTTGAGAAATGTAAACATTATAGAGATTTTATACAGAAAAAAACTACCGCTTTCTGTTGTCCAAAATGGCAGCTGTGTTGGACATCGTGGTTGACTGGACCACCATAAGACAGAGCTGTGTTAAGTTATATGCCCATGGCACATAATGTTGGTGACTCATTATCATTTAAAGCAGCAGGTACTGTAACCAAGCATTTGAAAAGAGCAAGCATTTCATTAAGATCCCAGGAACTGGATTAATTTCTGAGAAATTGGTAATAATATGTCTCCTTTAACACAACACACCTATTTTTTTTATATATTCAGTTGTTTGTTTGGTACATTCGTACGCTTACATTTAATGTACGTATTGTGTGCTGGAATAGGCTTTGAGCTGGGTTTTGCTATGGCCAGTCCCAATGCCCTTGTGTGTTGGGAGGCTCAGTTTGGGGATTTCCACAACACGGCACAGTGCATCATTGACCAGTTCATCTGTCCAGGACAGGCCAAATGGGTCCGAAACAATGGCATTGTCCTTCTGCTACCCCATGGAATGGAGGGAATGGTCAGTATACTAAACTTTCATGGTACCCTTTAAACCTAAATTTCATGGTACAGCAAATTTCTGGTAAAAACATTAAGGCATTTGTAGGTGTAGTTCAGCTTATATCCAGCCATGTGAAATCTAGTAATGAAATGCATCTAATTAATGTGTCAGATTTGCAATTGTCGTACATTATTAAAGCATTCTGATGGCTTTTACAGTTGTTACTTTATTTAATTAACTGCAGGTTTCCAATTATGCAAGTCTTAATAAACTCCATTCTAATTGCTGAAGCAAACCTGTAACAGAGAACAAATTACCATGCCATTGTTTCTTAACGTTTACTCTTCAAGGCATAGTAATTGCATAGAGATCAATATTGATGACTCATGTTTGTCAGGGCTTTGCAAATGAGCACATCATTCATCAGCTTAGGTTGATGTGTAGAAGTGTGTGTGTGTGTTACAAGGGCCCAGAACACTCATCAGCAAGGCCTGAGCGTTTCTTGCAGATGAGCAAGGATGACCCAGATCGCTATCTGGTAAGTAGGTGCTTCTGTAATGATCCTTTATTGAAACCCATTTATTGCCATTTGGATAATGCTTAAAGAGACACTTATTAATGTCTTCTAATTTTCAGTCTTTTTTATTTCATCAGTAGAGTGCAAAGGTCATTGCATAAACACTGATTATTAACTAGTTAAATAGTTTATGTTTATCCTATCCTATCCATCAATCAATCCTAGTATTTGTTTTTATAAAAACAGCACATCCATGAATCCTGCAATCTCTGTCTCTATTAATACACAGCAACACTAAGTAGTCAAAGGTATCTTTAATATAATGATATAGTAATATAAAATATAGATCAAACAGTGCTGTTAATCATGTCAGCCAAGTAAATATACAATGTGGTTTGGCTATCAGCTGATACTGGAAAAAAACATGGGACAGATTTAAACTCATAGCTTCACTAGTATATTGAAATTTAGAGATTATAAATATTTCTAAACCCTTATACCTGTGTTACATAACTGAGTACAATGAAATCTGGTTGCATTTGGCCTTCTATTCAGCAGCATTACTGGAACATTCTACATAACATTCACATAATCCATATCTGTTATTGATTCATCTTTAGAATTATTGCCACTGGAAATATAAGAAAAAGACCATATTTACATTTTGGCCTCATCTGACCACTTCTCCATGCCCACTGATGACCATTTGATTTTATGTCTGTAGGCTCAAACATTTTGTCAGTCAATGCAATTCCAAAGAAATCTCTTTTTTGCATGCATTATAAACACTTATTTATAAGCAATACACAACAATTATTTAAAATGTTTGTTTGTGCTAATAATTATATGAGTTAAGGCAAGTATCTTTAACAATTGCTTGAATGAGAATATATAATTCTGTGTAATGAATTTTACCATTAATTACCTTATTTAATCCAATGTACTTTATTTACCTATAATTAAGGAATTTACTGGAGACTTTGAGGTTCAACAGCTTCATGACTGTAACTGGATTGTGGTCAACTGCTCAACACCTGCTAATTACTTTCATGTGCTGAGAAGGCAGATCTTATTACCATTCAGAAAGCCAGTAAGAATTATTTTATTTGTCTACATATTGTTATGTTGAATCAAAATTACATAAATATTTGTTTATAACAAACCAGCATAGTCATTATTGTAATAAAAACTAAAAAGATTAGGAGAACTCTGATGGGCATAAAACTTTCTGGATTCTCCCCACACTCCCGGTTTTCCACTACAGTAATTGTCTAAACTGTTCCCCAGTTAAAGATAAATGCAGTGCTTTGTGGAGCATGAGAAAATAGCTTCCTGAGCAAATTAAGCAGACTGTCTGGGGACACCCTAGTCTGCGTTGTACAAAGTCCCCCTAATTTATTGTTTTGGTTGGATTCACAGCTCAGAGGTTTATTTACAGTATGCATTCCTGAAAGTGAAACTACTAAAAGCTATACTTCTGTTTCACTATGACTGACATCTTGTTTCCTTTTCAGCTAATTATTTTCACTCCCAAGTCCCTACTAAGGCTTCCTGAGGCCCGGTCCAGCTTTGATGAGATGACCCCAGGTATGAGAAAATGTATGGATTTGGACTGATCAGTATTACTATTTTCAATAATTAAATGAAAAGAGCATTGTGACTTTTTTCAGGAACTAAGTTCAAAAGAATCATACCAGATGAGGGTCCTGCATCTAAAACACCAGGGACTGTGAAGAGGGTTGTCTTTTGCACAGGCAAAGTCTACTATGAGCTAGCAAAAGAGAGACAACAACTCGGATTGGAGGATAGGATTGCAATTGTCCGAATGGAGCAGGTTAAACTCTGTCATTTCTAAAGTGAAGTTCAAGATGAACACTGTATTCATGTAGTCTTTTACATGCTACATTTAGAGTTTTAGCAGTTAAATTAACATAAATAGTAAAGACTGTCAGAAATTGACAAAAAAAAAAACAACCTCAAGTCACTCGTTAATAAAGTTATGCCATATATGCTATTTATAAAGTTATACAGTAGTTCACCTGACATACAGGAGTGAAATATGAGAAGGTCTACATTCCAATTCCACTTGATTCAATATGGTTAAAATCACTGAATATTGACACTGACAATCACAATGTAATTTCTATAAGCCTACTGAAACACTCTAATACGGTTGTGTGGCTGATACTGCTACACTATATGGCCAAATGTTTCCTGTCACCTGATCTGATCACGGTTTAGGGAATTAAATCTGGTACAGGATGTTCAACAATCACAATGGGTGTGATTGTCAGGTGTCCACATACTTTAAGCCATATAATGTATAACCAAGGCACATTTACATACATTAATCCCTCTGGACTTATATTTCAATTTTCAGATATCACCATTTCCGTTTGACCTTATCAAGAAAGAAGTTGAGATGTATGGCAATGCTGAGCTCATATGGTGTCAGGAAGAGCATAAGAACATGGGTTATTATGATTACATAAGACCACGCTTTCTTAGTGTGCTCTCCAACAAGAAACCAATATGGTGAGTCTAGAGATCAAAATATCTAATTTCACACAAGTTTTAGTTTACTTCAGTATACTGAAACATTTTACTCAGATATGGCTTTAAGTTTCACATTCCAGCTTTAAGGCTGATCTATATTTAAAGGCATATGGATGGCTATAGTGCTATCTACATTGTTTAGCATCTGAAGGTGACTGCAGATGATGAATTGACATGATTTTTATTTTTTACACTGCTAAACCTGATTGGATATTAAATTGGAATGACTGGAGTTTATTAGTTATTTTATAGCATACATTCAGTGGCCGAATAAGAGAAACAGAGACCTCTGTGATGTGTAACAAACAGTTTGCAGACAAAATAAATTTAATATGAAAACATTAGTAGTAAGGGATATAAGAAATATATTTACTGGAAAGCTAATTAAGTGTACAGTACTTAGAAAAAATATAAATATGGCAATATAATACTCAAGTATAATAGCAAGGCACAATTACTCAAGTATTTTTCACCCCTGTCCTTCCCTTAGGTATGTTGGCCGTGATCCTGCTGCAGCCCCTGCCACAGGAAACAAATTCACACACCTGGCAGAGCTGAAGAAGTTCACAACCACTGCTTTTGACCTCAGTGCGTTTGAGGGCAAAAGCTTTTAAGGCTAATGAACTAAGCGCAGTAAATATTCCTTAGAACTGGTGCTTTAGACTTATTGAAGCCTTGCTTTCAAAACACAGTGTGTACCTAGCAATAGATCCTGTATCATTCAAGCTATGATTGCTATGTTCATCTGTTAAAAAATTTAGATAGACACATTTAAGAACTAGAACAGAAATGAATTGAATATGAGATTTATAATGCATATTTGCATCAATGCTGGGATCACTTAGAGTAGCTTAATCACACTGCTCAGGCAATTATTGACTGCACTATATTATTTTCCTTATCTCTCGTCACTTTATGCCACATCTGGCTTTGTTCTAAGACACCAAACAGGTGGCATAATGACAGGCAGCAATATTTTTTATGGTTGCCATGATATTCTTAATTGGTCCTAAATAAGAATTGTCCTTTAGGGACTATGTAGTACTGTAAAGTAAGGGCTAGTGTGCTTATAATACACAATTCAGCTAAAAGATAGAAAGCAAACATTTCTAGATAAATGTCTTGCATATATAACAGTGAAATGATAATATAAGCCTGGCTCTGTCTGAGCAGTAATGCTATAAAATTACTGTTATGTAAAACTTATTTGTTTGTCTTTTTTAAATCAGTATTCCAATATCATATTTGTTGTTGTTAGTATGCATTCCTTACTGCTTCTATGGCCTCTTGGCACAGTGGATCAAGCTGTCCATCACCTCCTAGTGAAACAAGAACTTGTCAGACACATTTAATATATAAACTCCACATACATTATAAGACCAAATGTTTTGTCTAAAATATTCCTAAATCTTAATGGCAGCTTAAGTGAGTTTGTGCATAATTTGTAATTCTATTTAAATGCTACAGTTCTGATAAGTATGGCAGCCCTATCTATGGCTAATATATGTAGGGGACACTATATAAGTATCATCAACAACAATAAAAATAGCAATCTTACAAACCTGTTCTAGGTTGTATATTTGTAAATAAGCTCAAATATCCAAACTATCCTTTGACTAAATAATTATGATGCTAATTCAAAAAGATGTGTTTAACTACGCAACCCACAATCCAGCTTGATTACATTCATGAACCTATTAGTAGACAGTTAAAAGAAACAAGCATCCTAAACTGGGATTACTATGTGGACATTTGTATGATCTCCTCATGTCTGTGAACTCCAGTTCAACCAAAAACATACTGGAACTAACTGAAACTAACTAACTGGCAATTTGAATTTGCCCAATTCAGCCTGTAGCAGTAAAAGTGAACGTGAACTATTCTTTTGACCACTGTGCAGTGGAATTAACCTCCTCTTTTGACCATCCATACAGTGAAACACACACATACACAGTGGTGCAGTCACACTAGGGGGCCGTGAGCACACATGCCTAGGGTGGTGGGCAGCCCCTTATCAGCAGCGCCCGGGGAGCATTTGCAGGTTAGGTGTCTTGATCAAGGGCACTTTAGTCGAGTCTTGTCAGTTACGGGTCCACAAGCCCTACGGCTGCCCCGTAATAGTGTTGTAGTGATATATTTTCATGACAGTTATAAACTTGGGGGATTTATTACCAAACTCCAGTTTGTTGATGTTGCACTGATAGACAGTTTGTCCACGAACCACCAGGTCCACTCTGTTCCAGTCAGGAGCCTCCTCAAGAACACACACATAGCCGTAGTCTCTCAGAACGGCTAATGGAAAAAACACAGAGATATGGGGGAAAAACACATTAAATGCCAATTGTAAATTATTTTATACTATATACTATTAACTGCACAATAATTAGCCAAAAGCCAAATAAACCTTGCAGGCCTTCGAGGCGGAAAGTCTTGTAATTAACGACGCCACACGATTCATAAGGGCCATATCGAATACAGACCACTGAAGACATGTCGGATAATCTGAACTGTAAAACACCAACACACTATTCTGTCCTGATCAGGTAACAGCAGCGCTTCTTGGCTCTATGGCGACCGGTGCGGTTTCCTTAGTAACAAGCAGTCTAGACAAAGCGGACACAACCGGCCGTTAGACACTAACTAGGAAGTGAAAGGCTGAAGCCGAATTCTCTTTACTACTCCCTGTATAAGTGCACTACATAGGGTACACACTAGGTCGTGGGAGATTCACTACATTTTTAATTAAACAAAACATCGACACTAACACAACTTATTCTCCACTTTTACCTTTTTTTTGTTCGTATTACAATTAGAACACAATAGTGAATGCATAATGAGATCTCATTATTTTTGTAAATTGAATCTTGTCACAAAGTTTGCAAAAGGTTTCTTTTAATTAAATTAAATCAGTTAAATAAAGGTATATTTCAATGAAAATAAAATCCTGGCAAACCACAGGGAGGCCAAGTGATATGTATCAGAATGTTCTGGGAACCAAAAATTATTAGCTTTGATAGAACTTTTATTTATTTATTTAGTTTATTTTCAAATCCTTACATCCATATAACACATATGGCCCAAATCGGCAAGTTGAGACCAATAGAGGCCACCTGGATAATAAAACCCAGTTCGTGGCAGCTGTGCGCGCGCACGACTGTCCGGCTCCGGGTGCCGCACTCTGTCTCCGCCATCTACACTGAAACTTCTTGATATGTGTGTGAGCTGGGCGGTCTGTTTAACGTCTGATGAAATAAACAGCACACAGTTAAGCTTGTGATCGCACCCTATGGCTCTGTAGTTCTGTTAACCGCGATTCACGTTTTTCTGCCGTGATGTGGCAAGTAAATAAACCCTCATTAACCGTGTGTGCAGTTCCGCTGGAGAGTTTATGCTCAGTTCATCTTACAGAAATAGAGAAGAAGAGAATATATGGTGTGGAGAGGGAGTGACATAAACAGAGAAAAGCTTTCAAAGAACAAGCTTCTAAAATGTTTTAAACATTACTGATATATTTATCAAGGGCACGACATGTCAGTCATGTAACTTTATCATGAGGTTAGGTTAATTTTGGTTGTGTTTTGTAGCCCAGAGGCCTTAACTAGCTGTACATTAACAGTTAAATATTCACATGTGATGCTTCATTCTGCAGCCCAGATTTACAATATATAGACAGATACCCTCACATGTACAGTTTCCCCCAGTCAGTTCACAGCACTGTGATTATTTGTGACTTTGTGAGTTAAGAATAAAGATGTGTTTTGATGCTTGTGATTAGTCTGCTTTTCAGGTTATACAATTGCTCATTTATTTGACGAGCATACATTGTATGTGAACAAAGTGAGGAAGTGTGGACCTGATTTAGGTGCTTTATATATAACAAATCATGCAGCATTTTTAAATCCTGTCATGATGCAAAGATCCAGCCATTTAGTATATGATGCACTCAGGATTTGATGTTGGCTTACTGACTCACTGTAAACGAATTTAATCACAACATATAAATAGATACAGCACACTTTAGATAGATACCCACATCAATTTTTATAATAGCATATATGTGGACATATGATTAGCCATATATATATATTAATGTATTGCTGTAAAATATTTCTATAATTCAACATTACTGATATTGTTTAATTGCATTGTTGTACAATCTTGAACATGATACATTTTTGGGAGAATATTTATGCATATTGTCATTTGTTAAGTTTGACTTTATGTATGAAATAAACATAACTATTAATGATAAATGATTCATACTATAACAAACACCATCCGACAGAGTCACTTAAAACCACAATGTTATTCTCCAAACACTTGTACAGATTTCATAGTTTTCATTTGTTGTCACATTTAACGTATGTTTGTTTGCAGTTACCTTTGCATATTGGTATAATCAGAGCTTTGCCATTTATTTTAAGCTGAACTCAAAAGACAAATGCTTACATACACAAATGCTCACATACTGACATTAACACTATCAATGTCAATAAATTAAATCATCAGGTGTGTTACTAGAAAGAATGTTTTGATCAGCGCTGACATTAGTAACAGTGAGCATGGAGCATTACATTTACTGTACATGTTTATGGGGTGATGGATGGACCTCTGAACTTCACTTTGAACTTTCCTAATCTGTTGCCAGAAATCTTTTGTAAAATCATAATTGTATAGAATGTCTCTATGCTGTAGCACTACAGTTTCCTTAGAGACTCAAGCCTGTTTCAGAATGACAAATCTTCTGTGCACAAAGTGGGGTCTATTAAGACATAGTTTGCCATAGTTGGTGTGATCTGCGCAGAGTCCTGAACTCAACCCCTCTGCACATCTTTGGGGTAATTTGAAATGTCAACTGCACATCCGGCTTCCTTATACAATCTCAGTCCCTGACCTCGATAATGCTCTTATGGCTAAATGAGCACAAATCTCCATAGCCATATTACAAAAAACCTTTCACGAAAAGTGGAGTTTAAAATAACCGCAAAGTGAGACTAATTCTGGAATGGGTTGTTTAAAAGGCACATGAGTGTGAAGCTCAGATGTCCACAAACTTTAGTGCAGCTCATTTTCCTAAACACAACAAAAAATAGTCTATTACAGTTTTACTTAACCATGTATTTCAATACCAACACTAATATAGCAGCACCCTGTATTTTTATTATTATATTTTTATGTATAAACACCATGAAAACCATAGATACTCTCCATCAGTTACATGTAATATTATATAAACAAACAAACCTTTTTTTTTCCAATTCGGCGATTTGCCAATTCCTACTCACTAGCTGGTTTTACCTTTATCACACAACATCTACCAAATGTGAAGGATAAAGGCAAGCATGGGCTTCCTCTGAGAAACTGGGTTGAAAGTGCTATCTACTCTGTTCCATGGACAATGACTTCACTCAAGTTAAATTGTATTGTGTTAAATTTGTTTTATGGAAGCAAAAGCATAATTCAGATAAAACCCCCCTGGTGGGTATTTATTCTCATGTACACCTTTATGGGATCTCCCTTCAGCAGGAAATCCTACATAAACATCTACAACTATGTGTTACTTTGTCTGCAAGGGTTCCAAATAGTATTCTTTCTGGAAGCTAAGAATGCCTAATTATCCACCGAGCTCTTAAAGAATCCCCATTTCTAAGAGTTTATACTATGTCTTTTCTCTGTCCCTCCCAGCTACGTTGGTCTCTTCAGTCCTCTTTGTGGTGTTACTTTGCTTTGCTTGAGTGTTACACAGATCTTGCATCTCCACCAGGCACTCCACTAGAGCTTTCACAAACATGTCTGAAGAGGTCTCCGGGCTGTCGTAGAAACTGGACACACAGAAAATTATGTGGTCTGACTGGGGATTGTAGCAGGCTCCATAGCCATTAGGGACCACAGGGCCATAGCAGCAAAACATCTCCACAGTCGTAGGAACCTGTATACAGAGATTACCATGTTACTGTAAGTCTGAAGTTGTCTAGTTACCACTTGACCTTAAAGTTTATTGTCCTTTCTAATGCTCTGTGAAATTATTTGAATACAAGTTTTGGTTAGGTTTCTCAGTTGCTGATTTAAAGTAATTTATCACCCACTCTTCACCCACTCTTCCTACATTTTGCTTTCTTATTCATGTACCTGACTTGTGGAAAGAATGAATTGGTTGCTGAGGATGTAGGTCTCATCTGTGAAGATCTCTGGCTTCTCCTGATTGAGCTCCTTAGAGATTTCTCGCAGTCCAAGTAAGTGATTGTCTATTGCCATCCCTGTAATAGCCTGGACAAGTAAACAGTTTGTGTGAATAAAAGAAAAATACGGAGACACAACAGTATCATAATACAATATGATATGATTCCATTAAGCTAGAAAGATTATGAGCATCCTTAGTTTTAATTACCAATATTGTATAATTGGTTTGGGCCTTAATAGCATCATGTAACTTCTCCATCTTTTCATCATTCTGTGCAAAGGAAAAAATATTGTGAGATGTTAAGAAATAATGATGTTAATAAATAATGAATGTGTTTAACAATCTTTTCTGTTGACACTTTTATGCAGTATTTACATTTTGTACAGTATTAAAGGGCACGCACATTTATTAAGACCAAATTTAATACATTAGATTCTTGTTTAGACCAACAAAATGCCATTGCACTAATAATAAATTTAAAGCCAACTTGCATGAATTTACTGAACAGACTATCAGAGACAGCGCTAACTGGCTAAGGGTTGCTAAAAGCTCATGCTGAAAGTAAAATGCTTTGCTCTTTTACAAAATACTTAGTGTCATGCTAAGAGATACAATAAGGTCAGTAGACTACTGGTGACCTTGCTATTAATAAATGTGTGCAGTATGTTGTTTGGGACAGAACACAGTTCACAGTTATTGACTTGCCACTTGCCAAGTACATCACAATAACATTTTTCTAAATAAGGTGACATTTTAAAATCTTACATTTAGCATAGCTAAATATTATCATCATTATTGAGCTCTACTATAAGTTACAACTGATCCTTTGACTAAGAATAATATGGTATATAATATGATTATAATATGAAAATGAAGATCCTTGATAATCTGAACTAATTAAGGTTAAACCTTGTAAACCTTGCATTTGTATAGGCATTTACACTAGTGGAATCCAGTGATAAACCACCGTCAACTTATATTATCCAGTCCAGTTACTTTAATTGTATCAGACATAATCACTTACCATCAGAATGGACTTTTTTTCAGTCATGGCTTTCACAAATTCAAAGGCCTCAGAAGTAGAAGAGCGAATGTTGTCCACTCGACCCTGCTGAAAGCGGCGAATTGATGCGCTTTCGTAGGTTGGCACAGGTCTTCCATGACATCTAGGCAAAGGGTAGATATGTTTGCCATGAAGTGCAGCTGTGCTAAATATTATCCATAAATTGTGAAGTACAAAACAGGAAACTGACCTGTAAAATGCAAACTGCAGAGCCACTTGTATGTAAGCATCAGGACTCATTTTGTGTTTCTTGATAAACTCTTTACCATAATTGCTGAACTTGTGGACATTCATGTCTAGATTTTTAACAAGTCTAAATATAAAGGAATGATATTGTGTTAGCACACAAAAAGAACTTCCCACATCCCACTGCTCCCATTTATATTGCTTAAGAGAAATGTGGGCTTGCCGTTGTAATGTGTCTGCTGAAGAGGTGATGAATTTTTGGATTTCTGGAGAACATTTCCAGTGCAGGCGCCTTGGAGATGGCAACTCACTCACACTTGCTGCTCTGACCAACTTCGAAGGGCTGCCTTTCCTAAAAGTAATTCAAACATATCCAATTATAGACTTCTTAATTATTCTAGAGGTAACATTAATTCAAAATTTAGCAGTGGCTGGCTCTCCATTCCAATCTCTCCAAATTATTTAATAATTACATGTCTGTTGCTTAACAAACACTAATGAGGACAATATCCATGTAATCTTGACCTGTCTCTATTTGTGCTAGATGCTTGTATTCAAATGATAAAGAAACAGCAACTTTTTTCTTGCTTAGGTGTCCACTATACGGGACAGTTTAGTAAGCATATCGTCCACAAACTTTTGCCAAAAAGTTGAAATCTCACAGTTGTCTAGGATGCCTTTATGTGCTGTAGCATTACAATTTCTCATCACTGCAACTAGATGTCTATGAATGTATGTGTAAGATCTGAGCTTTATAAACCATAGAGATTTTTTTATTTCTACATTTCGATCTGACTATTTTATAAAGACTGGTTTATTTAAATACCACTGAAAATATGCTAAATATAAAAGCTATACTGGTTGTATAAAACCTTTTGTATCTGCTAATCATAATTTCAATATTATAAATTATAAATCATAAATATATAACTTTTGCCATGAATTGTTTTTTATTCAATCTGAATAAAACAAGAATGGATAATTACAGAATTATGTAAAATAAATTACCTTATAACATAACTTACATGTACTTCAGTAAATATTCTGTGCACTGAACCAGCACGATTCCCTCAAAGGGTGAGTGTTCGCAAACAACACCACAGCACCCATCTGCACCTACTACAAACTGAGATTCACTGATTAACTGCAGATTTGATCCAAACTTTACATTGTTACATGTTGTTTGGCAGCATGTTGATGCATTACCTGCAGGGGTTTGTCATACCACCGGTTTCCTCCATTCTTGTCTTTTCCTCCTCCATGCAGCATCATCATGGCTCGGTTTGTGTCACTCAGATCCATGCCACATGGTTTATCCAAGCACACCAAACACAGGCAGCGCTCGATCATATCCAGAGAGTCCCTGTTGGTAGAATCTGAAGTAGATGTGTCTATCAGCATGCTTCGCAATTTGACTGACCTTGTGCAAAATTTGGAATTTGTGCATGGCTTTTTCACTTAATGTAAGTGTTGTTCATCCATTTGTTTTCTTATGTAATCTAACTTATTAGTAATAAAGTAAACATATCCAAATCTAGGCCTACCATCCTGTATAATATTAGAAATATTAGAAACTCTCACTATATTTGCATGTAAAAATTCTTGATTTCAGAATGTTGGGCTGCAAGACACATTCAGACTCAAATGGCACCTGACCTTTAATGAGAGCACTTCGAGCTTCTGCCCACTCAGTCCGCCCATCTGAGGTGAGCAGTCCAATAGGAGGGAAGTTTTCCTCCTCACTATCAGCCATCTTCATTATCTTTTGCAGCTGAGTGAACAGATCTCTCTCATTGAGTCGCCGGAAGTTGACGAACACATCAAGAACAAAAAACTAGAGAAAATTTACATAATTATTTTATTAATTTATAGCCTGGCCATAGACTGTCCATAACACTATTCAACAACAGTCATTTTGAGTGGAAGAACAGCTGCCTAATGAGTGACTGTAACTTTTATGACATTAAAATGGATTGTCTTGTACATAATTAAAAACAGCTCAAGCAGAAAGATGATTAACAACAATCCTCATTAAGTCAATAGTGAGCACCTGTTAGAGGACCCCACTTATTAATTATGCTGTAGAACAGAAAAATAAATGCCCAAGAGAGTTGTCCATCACCTTTGTAATGGTCTCATTTAGATGCCTTGCCTCTGCACCAGTTCAGATTTAATTATGTATAACAAAGTGAAACATCAAGCAAAGGCTTATTCTTTGAAGCATCTACACTTAGGGTCTTACCTGGTTTTTACAGGCCACTATAATATGCTCTGGTTCTGGCATTACACTGCTCTTCTGAGCCACCAGGGTGTCTGTCTTTGGCCCGGGTAGGCGATAGGAGGTAAAGAGCCTGTAGTACTGCTCCATGCACAGTGGTGTGCCTGCTAATTGGCCGCGGGCAAAGTCCACTGGTAGGGCATGTCTGTAAATCAAAACAATAGCAGAATTTATGCAACAAGGGAAACTCTAATACATGTACAGCCCTTTCACCAAAATTTTACTATCGGCAAGACCTACCCTTCAATCAGGCACTTGTATTCTAATACACCTGAAATTAGATGAGCTGCAAATCTGTTTAAGAGAAGAGGTTAAAAAAATAAATGTTTTTTAAATAAATTTTAAATGTAAAAAAGTATAAAGTTTATAAGAATCAATTATGTTTGCTAATTATGAAATTAGTTTAATGGGTTTTGAAGTTAGTCAGTGTCAACATGTTTTGTGAATGAAGCTTTAATGAAATGTCAAAAGGCACAATGTCTAAGTAATCTGGACACTGCTACATTAATTCAATAAAAAATGTATAATTGGCAAGTATAATTTAATGCAAATTAGTGTTACATAATATCAGCTTATAATACTTACATCTAGTCCCATATTATGATTTGCTGACCTCATTTCCTAAAGCAAGAAGTATAGTAAAATGTTCTTATGTTGGATTTTATATTAATAAAGTTGCCATGATATAAGAAATTCACCCTTCTACCTAAAGCATTGTACAATCAAAAGCAACACAGTCAATATGAGGATCTATATTTAATAGTATATTTTATGTTGGTATAGACTAAAATACTGTACACTAGTATAATTTATTTGATCAGCTCCACATTTAAATAGCATCTGTTAGATTACTTATCATAAAACACATTTTTAAATGTAATTTAAATGACAATGACTAATCAATTTATATTGCATAAAAATTATCTCCTGTTTGCAAATTGATTCAAATAGGCATAAACAGTTTCTCTAATAATGAACACATTGATTAAGATGCTAAGGCTGTTAGACAACTCCAAGCAAATAAAAAAAATGTTTATTTACTCACACTATGATATATGCAAATATTTGTTATTATAAGAGACCTATATATAATGAATGATACTGGGGCCACCAATTCAGGTAGCGGGAGTGTAAGATGCAATTTATAAAATTGACATTGCCCGTTTGTTCAGATCTTCCTAAGGTTTTCTATACACTCTGTACTGATCCAAAGATATGCCAAAACATATCTGACCCATTGAGACATAGACTCTGTAAGACCTCAGAAGGTCTACTGTGGTATCTGGGACTAAGACAGATCCTTTTGTAAATCTTTTGTGGGATCAGACCCCATGGGTTTGCCTATGAACCAGTTGCTGGTTCACCATTTGTCCGTCTTCTTCATTGGGTGATACTAACCACTATATACTGGACCTGGATTCTCCACCTGCTGTTTTGCATATGCTCAACCCAGTCATTTAACATTCACTATCCAGCCCTTGTCAGCAGGGCACATTCTTTGGTTTTTCCCTATACTCTGAGGCCATTTAGGGTTTGAGATGAAAAGATGAATATGAGATGATAGATCAGAATTTCATCTTTTATTTCCTAATATTTATATCTATATATATATATTTAAATTGTTTCCACCCTTTTTAAGGGATCAAAATATAGGAACATGTGACTGCTAGGTGTTTCTTGTTGCCCAGTTGTGTCCTGCTAGATTAATTATTTAAATAATTACTAGCTCTGAATTTGACAATTGGTTTGAGCCCTGGGCTTAGCCTGTGAAGATTGCATTTGTTAAATAAAAACACCAAAAAGACCAAGGAGCTGTCTTTGGGAGAAAGCAAGCTACTTTGAAACTGACAAAAGAGGAAAGCTTGATTATAGCCATTGAACAAGCACTGGACACAGCCACTACAACAAGAAGCCTTTGTGAGCAGAAAATTGGAGGCCATACCACAAAACTAAACCACTCATCAGCAGTAAAAAGCAGAAAAGCATATTGAATTTAGCAAAGAAATACAGAGATGAGACACAAACGTTCTGGAACCAATATGAACCTCTACCAAAGTGATGAAATGTCAACACTGGAGAAATGAGAATGATCTGTTCATGATCCAAAACATATGAGCTCACTGGTCATACACAGTGGAGGTAGTGTCATGGCTGCTTCCTTCACAGTGTTCAATACCTGAGTACATCACTTGAAGTTCTGAAATTCTGCTTTGGGAAGATTATAGCAGGGCTGGAGTTAACAGGTAGTGCTAATCTGTTACTCAAATACATATCTTCAACCCAGTAGTCATATACCTGAAAAAGAAAATATATTGATACTTTTATTGATAATTACAGAAGGTTTATAAAATCTGTAGCTGCACAATATACTTTATTTAAGTTTGAAATAGTTACATCCAAATGTAATAATTTAAACTTATAGATAATAGCTTATTATTAACAACAGCAACAACAAATAATAATAATAATAAAAACTCCATTTCTCCAGACATTTACCCAGTTAGCTTTAACCTCTCTTCTATGTAGTAGTTTTTTCTGAAGTCTCTCTCCCAGCCCACCAGGTGCACCAAACCTCTCAGTAATCGCCTTGGTTCTTCTGAACTGCTCTTCAGGGACCAAATGTCTCATGCACCTTAAATACATATCTAATGTTTGCTGTAAGGATGGGATGGGCAATTTAGGGAGGCCCTGAATGTATGAGATTAGAGTGTTAGTAAGAGAACAGAATTACTCATTTATATTTTTCAAGACATCACAGTTGATAAATAATCTATGTTGATGTTTTCATTCAGTCATTAATAGCTGAGCATCTAAATGATTGTCACAAGTTACATGTTTTATGGAATGCTCAAAAAAACTGATATTTTCTCATCCTCCAAATTAAAAGTACAGTCATTTAAGATCTCCCATTTTTATTCACCTGGATTTTAAAACACCAGATGTTTTGCAATTTGTGCTCTGAATAAACATTAACACTTAAAATACTTAAAATACTAGTAATTCTAGAGTAATAGATAATAGTAAATGCAATAATACTAGTGATAATTAATAATAAATTTTACATTGTCATCTCCTTGGTCTCTAGATGGTTTTCTTTCCAAAACAGGCATGCTCAAAGTTCCAGAGCTCAGTCAGATGTGAAGAAATTTCACAGATACTCTTTGCCCACTGGAATACATAAAGTACCCAAATTTATCTGTGAAAACCTTCTTCAATATTTTTTTAGATTAAATCATAACCATATTAATATTGAATGTTGGTTAATAAGACTCCATGTTCAGTTATTTGTGATAAATAGATATAAGACTAATCTAAAAAAAAAGTTTTAGTAATCTGTACTTACCAGAACAGCGTTGTTGAGTCTTGGAAAGCCTTAAAAAGTTAATAGAAATATCATTTTCCCTCTGATGTCCTTTTCCTAAAAAGGACCGAGCTGTTATTCTGTCGTTTCTTCTGAACCCTGTGTGCGCCCCATGCATTGGGGTTCCACAGTCCAATCGGAGAAGATGCTCGAAGCTCCTCCCACCAATCGTGTTGCGTCAAGTGCAATATTTGGCATCTTGGTCTGCGTCTGAACCCGCGTCCTATACACACACCGAGTCAGAACTGTATACTGCTGTGATACATTATAGAGTACGTACGCATTTTCCGTTCATATTATAAACGTCTCGATCTCAATCAGAGATATATAACCTGTAGTACTAACGCAATTAACAATAAATTAATTAATTGACTGATTTGGGTTATTGCGTTTAGGATCATGTCTTTATGTCAGAACTCAGGACTGTTTACACTTTATATTAATGACTGAAACAAATGTGATTTCTCTTCTAACTGTTTGTCAGACAAGTTTTGATAATTGTGGAAATGTAACCATGTACTTATTACACAATGGCAGCACATCATAGTCTCGTCCGTTTCCTTTTTCTCATTTCAGTGTCAGTTAACGTGTACAGAGTAAGTCAAATTATTAACTGCATTATAAATATGGACAGCATACTTAACAAAACATTCTTAAGTAAGCCGTTTTATTCAACTTTATTTCATAATTCAGACTTTTCTGCACAGAAATGTGATGAAATGCTAAAAATAGGTAAAACACAAATAGAAAAAAATCAGAAAGAGAAAAGGCTGCTCTCAATATATTATTTTAATTATGTACATCCTCATATACACATTATGTACACTTTGTGATTCATCATATACATTGACGCATTCCAGAAATACACCCTCACAACGTTAAGACACTACATACAGACAGTGGAGACGCAGGATAAACTACACATTAGATCCATCATTTAATCCACCATATTGTCATTGCATATTAGTTATAGCAGCACAGACCTGGCAAAAACAACAATAACTTAAGCCTGTTGTGAATAATGACGCACATTTTTTCATGTGTGGGTTTATTTATATCCCTGAACGCATTTAAAATGAATACTGATGCGTTTAATCAGAGGAAAACATAATACACAGTGATACTATTATAGATAAAAGGAAACTACAAATATACTAATAAGCGGTAGTCAGATCATTAAAAAGAACACATGGAGCAATTAATTCTTGATATAACATGGGTTCATTATGGTTTAGAGTTACACAGCGGATTTTTTATGGTGCACTTATTGCACCAGTGTGAGAGTTTCTATGCAATTCTATGGCTAGACTACACATTGGAGGCTGGTTTCCCAGACAGAGGTAAATCCTACTTTAGGATTAAATCGTGTATATTTATGTGTATGTCCGCAAAATCAGTGCAGCACTGATTAGGAGTGCTCGTTTTTATGCATATTCAGGTTCAAATGTTTCCTCTTGAGAGTATGCTCTGGAGTTTCCTGCAAATATGCCGTTTTCGTCCACAGGCAGAGAGTTATCCGTTGTGCTATAGCCCTGCTTCTTTGTCTTGGCTTGGCACTCTTCTAGTCTGATGGTGTCGTAGAGGCCTGTTGCTCCTTCCTCCAGCAGCATGTTTCTCTCGGAATGAGATGGCTTCATGAGGCACACGTTGCGCAGCAGGAGCAGCGCTGGTGCGTAAAGCACGTTGGCGAGGCCCATGCCCAGGTTGAGTTGCACAAAACCGAGGTCGTGCACTATCTTACCAGCTACAACTGGACCCAGAGCATAGGCGACGCAGTAGGAAATGTCCGCAATGGCATACACACTGCCATACACAGATACATGACGCACATCAACCAGAAACGCAAGTGTGGGCAACAGCGCGGTATCCACCAGCGCAATGCCAAAGCAGATGCCGCACAAGGGGATTATAAGTTGCTCAAAGTTTTTGCATGCTGGGACAGTACAGGAGCTGGCACCTATTATAACCATGCCAAGAGCGCCATAAAACCATTGTAAGTGTGGGTGGCGCGCTGCCAGTTTTACAGTTATGTAGACACCTAAAATATGAGGGAAGAAAGCTGGTAACCAGGTAAGTCCGATCTGCCACTCTGACGCGTCCATGGTCTCTTCCATCCAGTTCGCGATGGTGGGCTCTAGAAACGCAAGGGGGATGTTACACGTGGTCAACGCACCTGCCACAACTGCTATATATGGATCAATCATGAGCTTGTAAATAGGTGTGCCAACTGGCATGTTTTCCCTGGTCCTGCTGGAGAATGGCTTAAGGACAGTCATGCACAAAATGCCATCGGCTAGACAGACACAGGCGAGGGCGATGAAGGGGAAAGGCTTCCCTGCAAACTCGTAAAGCACCCCGCCAAACGGTGGCGCCGCCAGGCTGCCGAACGAGATGAATGCCAAGGCGATGCCCAGGGCTCGACTCCTCTCGGCCTCCTCTGTGTATTTGTCTGCTATCATAGCGATGCCTGACGTGTCTGCGAAAGCCGAGCCGAGACCCTGCAGACTCCGCGCCACGAAAAGAGTCGCGTAGTTTTCAGCGAAGGCAAAAATGCACGTGGAAACAAACATGATGGAAAGTCCGATTAAAAGTGGTATGTCGTATCCGACGCGGTCTATGAAGGTGCCGGTCAAAGGATTTACGAGGAGTTGCAAAATGGCTTTGGATGCAAACAGGACACCAATCTGCAGGTCGAAGTTTTCTGTGCTGTTAGAGGAGTTGGTTGATTTACTTTGTAGGTTGGCTAGATAATCTGGAACGATTGGCACGATCACCATGTAAAGCATGTTATCTAACAAAAGTGCCACACAGACGATTACTAGAATAATCCTCCGCTGGCGTTCAGGATCTTGGATAGCAGTACTCAGCTGTTTAGTTTTTTCTCCCATCTCTGAGAGTTTAACCGCGGCAGACTGCGCCAAGCTACTGGATCCCTCGTCAACCATTATTCACACTTTTCTTGTTTCAACGCAAACAACAGGCTATATGCGCTTTCCCACACTGTGCTGTTTTCACACAATTCAATCTGCCTCCGTGTTTCTAATAAACTCTCAAGACGCGATAAGCTAGTGCACTCGTTTCTGCTTTACCTTCTCACGCTGCGCTCCTTCATTGCGCTCGCTTTTCTCCTCTGCTGAGTTGAACACGTTTTATCGCCGGCGGCCAAAGTTTCATTGTAACTCGAACCGTCATTTAAGATGATGAAGAGAACTCAAACACTTGCACTAGAAATTCAACAGATTGTGCTCCATGGTGAGATAAGTTGTCTTTTTTGGAGACCGTGGGCGCACAAAGCCGAAATGGTGCGACTCTTTACCTGAATATATGTAGATTATGCACCTAACAGCGCTATGAGGAATGGTATCACCCTAGCTGAGCTCTCCACTGCTGGTGCTACCGTGGGTGAGACACTCGTATGTGTGCTTGCCGATTCCATTCAACTCTTTTTTTCCCAGGGATGTGACGCACTTCTCGCTTGCCCCCCAGTGGTTCCCCAATCAGCCCCATTTATTAAGCTTATTTAACACAACAGCATATTAAACCACGCCCTGCCAAATCAATGGGATCAGCTGCAAAGTAGCACGCGTTTACAAAAAAAAAACAAAAAACTAGGAACAACATTCATGACATCCAACATGAGTGACTGATGTTTTTAAAAACTATGATACACCACTAAACATTAATTTTAATAATTGTTGTAGAAGTGTAATCGAAATTAATACTCACTATAGTAAATTACTGTCCATTTCTTTAATTGGGAAATTGTGGCATTCTTTCACTTTGCTAATTGCTCTGTAAATCACATTACAGTAATTGCTTGTTTCTGAGTTACATATTTACTTGTATAATTATAGAAGGCCACTTGAATAATATAGACTAGAAATCTTTACAAAGCTAAATTGAACTGACGTTGTCGAGGCTCACAAGCTTTAAAAAGTCTAACCCTAAAATATTCGAGACTCCTCCTATTTTTAATCCTTAACGTGTACAAAAGAAGTATCCTTGATAGGATGTGTGTAGTTTTCTGAGTTAAGAATGCAACTGAACTTCAGCACCACTGTAAAGTGGACAGCTACAACATTCTCTAGGTTTTTCAGCTAACCCCTCTGGTTTTCTAACACCAACCACACTAACCTTACACACTAACCACTAACCTTACACGTTTACAGCCGTGACACAATACTGTTACAGCAGACTAATGTAGTAACACTGCAAAAAACGGCCCTTACAACACATTTTACAAAGTTCTCTAAATCTTATTAAAAAGGTACATATGTATTCACACTAAGAGGTTTGGCGCCATCTAGTGTTAAAGCAAATTACGTCCACGAATAGTCCATCTGCTCTTTAGTAAGACAATACCGACATCTAGTGGTTTTTGACAGGTACAGTGCATATAGCCAGAAAGCATAGTTCAGAAATCATTTTAATCATTGTCGTGGAGTAACACTCAGGCTGTTCATACTGTGAAAAAAAAACGTTGTTTTTTTTTTAAAAAAAAGTTGAACCTCACATCCTAGGATCACATTCAGCTGAATTTATTAAGGGCTCTCAACCAGCAAAGGACATTTTTTTTTTGGTGAATTATGCGCTATGGGAATTGAGTTTTGTTCTTAATAAACTATTAAAAATCAGAATACACTCATATTAAATAAGTTAAATAAGCAGGTTTAGGGGGCAAATTCTGTGCAAGCATTGAGGAAAAAGATTACCTGCTGTGGATCCTGACTCTTCGTGAATCAACTTAAAAAAGTATACCTGTACTTACATACAGTGTGGCATATCAATGTTTGATTATAGACATGTACTTAATCAGTTCATTTTTTTCCACTAATAACTATTAATGGTTTACTGTATTGTAACATTTTTTATAAAACCTGGTTTTAAGTTATTTTACCAGATGCCAGGGGAAAAGATCTACGTACAGATGTACTGCCAACTGCATGAAAATTCTTTGGAAATCATTTTGATCTTGACCATTTTATGTGACAGTACAGTTTTGTAGGGTTATCCCTGGATGTAAATGGATTGGATTCTTATTTGTTCTTTGGACAAGGTAAAAAGACATAAAAATGCATTACAGGACAATCCTTTCTAGCCTGGTTCTGGGCTCAGTATGTATTTGACCTGACCTAATTTAAACTCATGCTGAGATGCAGCATGACATTCTGTACAATCTCCGAACATACTAAACTATTCATCATATGTACATAGACTAGTTAAGACAGAAACCACTTTATAACTACAAAAAATACATTCCTGGTTCTTATACCAGGAATGGTACCTCATATCAGGCTTTTGTATCTGAAATTACAAAATATTCCAGATTTTTTATATTATAAATAAGAACAAGTTGTTTGCAAAATACACATTCAGTTTATTCCAAGCAACTAATTACTGATTATTTCCAAATTTACAAAGATCATGGTTTAAGCTTTAAAATGGAATAATTCTACTGTACAATTTATATGGACTGCAAAAGATATTAAAAACATTACACATTTATCAGTTAACCTCAAGTTCATGGCCACAATATATGGAGAACAACTGCATCAAACATTAGCTGCTCTGAACACTATAACTGCACTTATATATTTAGTAATATTACTAAATATACTAGAGAACATTATAATATTTAGTTGTAATACTACTCAATCAGAAAAATGGGCTTTGTTAATTATATAGAAAATGAGACAAATCTGGTTCTTAAATAACATTCAATAAAACATTCAGAAATGTATTTGTTAGTAATGCTACAGAAAATACTGATAAGGCATCAACTGAAAACATAAGTTCTCAAGAATTCATACAGATGACATTGACAAGTCCTAACACCATACTGTTTATAACACACTAACATTTTTTAAACAGCATAATATCATGAACATGTTTCTTTAACCCACCTTCCCCTTCTCTCTTTCTGTCTGATTCATGTTGATTGATGTTTTATGGTTTTCCACATTGTACAATTACATAAGTAAACAATTATATAACATTAATTAATACTGTTTAATCCTTTCTTAAATCATACTACAGTGCATGTCAGTAACTAGAGTACATAATTTAATAATACAGATAATAACAGAACAAAGTATAAGCATAAATTCACTATAGTAAAATATCTATTGTCACAATTTACCACAGAAACAAATCACTATCCACATTCCTGATCTGATGTGCTACAATAACATGTTCTTTCCTAATGCTTATTTTTGCTACCCAAGAGCAGACATCTCTGTGTGTGAAGTGTGATTTATCTAGGCCAACAGATCACAAGTGCCTTTTGCTTTTAGACAAAACCTTGCTTGAATCATTGTGTGCAGAATTGGCATATGATAGAATACAGTTAAAGTAATATTGATACTCTAAGAGATGAAGGCTACCCCTTGGAGTTGTTTATAGTACTGCAATATTGACTGAGTAAACATATATAAGAAGAAAAGAAGATGTGCAGGGTGAGAAGTATACCTAATTGCAGTATGTCTTATGTGCATTTATGGATAATCACAACCAGTCTGGCAATTTCTGCAACACTGGGAAAATGTGTGAAATGTATAAAAATCTTGGCCTTAAAATATACATCATGTCATGTGTTTTAGCATGTAATATGTAAATACTGTTACATTCCCCAGCACAACATTCTCCTGATCAGAATAGATATGCACTTAAGTAAGTAAATGCATGACTGAATGAATGATGTATGATTATATCATGTTTGGTTTATTTAAACTTAGCCTCAGTAGCAGGAGCTTCAGTCTTTTGTCCTGTGAGCAGCTGCCAGATTCCTCCCCGGTAATTCTCATTTCCAAGTGCGTAAACAAAGACATTGAAAGTTGGTGAGGTCTTAGCCATGATAGGAGCAATCTGCAAAGATACACATGGTTATATCTATGTTCTACTTTAATAATACTGCACATTAAGACCATTAGAAATTAAGTTTATAAATCCACTGTAGTGTTACCATTCTCAGTTTAGGCGACAAAACATTCACATTTTTCACAGCGGCATAGAAGGCTAGGATCCCATAAGGACTCCAGCAGAACAGCAGCGTCTTTATAGGAGTGCTACAACTGAACTGTAGGGATTAGAGGTTAATGAATTTACTAGTAAATATTACTAAAAAAGGACAAGCATGATCACAGAAGACTATATAAAAGAAGATTATATAATAATTATGTAAAAACATGTATAT
>JAOVVF010000039.1:15804319-15817171 GCA_028565595.1 Duopalatinus emarginatus | reverse complement strand
CATATATATCAACCTATATATATAACCTAGGAGCCTAGTGTACATAATCGCGAAATGTTGTTATTTTTCTTACTGGTACAGTATTGATGGTATCTGTCCCAAGCAATGGCTGCAATGAAATGGATGCTAGAGAGGGCAGTAAGAAAACCATGAAATCCATGGGTCTGGCATCCTTCAGATCCATAGGGCCAGTATCTGTAAGTGTCAGACATCACAAGCAAATTATTGATGAGACAAGTTTTTGCAGAAATTCTAATTATTATTATTGTTGTTGTTGTTGTTGTAATTATTATTATTATTATTATTATTATTATTATTATTAGTCTTCAAAACATGGCCATTTTACATAGTTCCTATAGGCAAAACTTTGTGACATCTGGCACACACACCAATGCCTGTGGCAGTTACTAAGGGCTCTAGGTCTCCTCAAAGCAAACATGTATAGAGTACATGGTATTAGCCATGCCCAGTAGAAAGTAAGCTATTTTGGATTAAGATTTGTTGACATACATCTCCTGAATGGTTCACTGGATTCAATTATCTTTGCTGTATGATAAGATTTGCTCCAAAGATGGCGCCAAGTAAACAATTTGCACTGCTTGATATTGCTTAAACTTCACAGGTTATTGGTTATGATTATAGTTATGGTGATATTCACATGCCTCATGTAATGTTTTGTAAAGCATCTTTTTGACAGATCTATACCAGCTATATTGCTCTTAGACAGTTCATCAGATTTACTTCAGATTTGGTGCACATTAAGTAACAGTGATTTTATATTGTGAAGCTATTTTGGATATGTTGTACAGTGTAGCCATGGAGACAGGATGGCTTTGACTTTTTAACACATTGGTTGTTTCAACAGTCAGATGAATGACAGAAGGTGTAACTAATCAAAAGTAAGGAAGTGAAGAGTCGGGGTTGGTCTAAAGGTGTCTGTGTACCTACTGAGAGGACAGACTGTAGATAGATTACAGTCTGTTTGAGTAAAAGTCGGCACTGGGTTTAATTAGAGCACGTTAGCGGTGTTGCTGTTTTACCGAGGCATTTCGCAAGCTTATTAACATAAATTTAGTCTTTTAATTGCTGTGTTAATTGGTTTATGTCGGTTATATTGACAGAGACATGTAGCTATCGTCGCTTGCGCCTGTATTGTTGTGCCTAAACGCATAGTGCTGCCTATGCAATAACATTGCATGTTTATAATATGAATGGATTTCTTATTGCGTACCCACATTTCTGTTAGTTCCTGACTGACCATGCGGATTGAGGCATATAAAGTTAACATTATCATCGTTTTTCTGAACTGAATTTGAGAACTCACCTCAGAAAGCTTGAAAAGGCAGCGATAGTGGCGTTTGCAGAAATGCCTATATCTGCCAAAGCCAAACTGAACACCAGGAAATTACTCGGAGTCCGCAAATCTCGTATTTTAAGAAAAGCAATAACGGTGACAGCGTTCATGAAAAATCCAAGCAGACCTTCAGAGGACATGAAAACACAAACACACAGTGTACACATACACAGATGTAAACGTTACATCGGCGTCTTTAAACATCACCAAACCGTCAAGATTCTTGTTTCTTACCCTCCACAAGCAGACATGATCCCAGTGCAAAAACATCAAGCTCAGAGAATCCCTCTGGCAGAGGAGAAGAAACCATATCGAAGGTTTTTGTTTTCAAATAATATTTGCTTAGAAATATTCACAAAACTGAAATAAATCCTAAACCTAACATGTAAGTGTGGCTAGAAGAAAAGCATTAGATATTCGTGAGGGGAAAAAAAGGCAGGAATGTTGTTATGCAAAAGCCCCAAAATCCACCGAAGAATTTCTTAATGAACATATGCTATGGCCTCACTAATAAGCTACGTGTTTACACAATGCGCTCATTCAGACACACAGCAAGCCTTTCCGTGGTGCCTTCTGTTTGAACTGTGTTAAAGGACACATGACCCAGCCCACCACAAAACACTCCTTATTTCTAATGTCTGATTGGTCTAAGATGGTCTCTGAGAAGGTAAAGAAAGAAAGACCTTCACGTCTGTCAGCTTTCACACCACAGAGACTCTGCTGCCTATACCACAGGTCATGATAAGATGCTACACAAAATACAATATCTATATATCTACAATATCTATCTACAGATTTGTTTTGTCATCTACATTAAAAACGGATGTTTATTAAGCCAAAAATGATCTGATCCTGTTATATCAAAACTGTTGGCTTTCTGTTGTCTTATCAAAGCTTTCTAGACTAGGTCTCTGTCTCCCCAGTCATTGCAGATTTAAATGTATTACATCAGTTAATTTGTGCATGCAGTGTAAGAAAAAAAATGACTGCCCCACTTGTAGTTTGCATGAAAAAGGAGCAGGGTGCAGTGAAAAAGTTTAAACAGTCAACAGTGCTCTTCCAAGGTTTCTTCCCTTTGTCATCTCAGGGAGTTTTTCCTTTCCACTGTCGTCACCGGCTTGCTCATCAGGGATAACATTTCTAACAATTCTGTAAATGTATAACCCTTTTCATTATTTCTTTTCATTATTGGGACAATGTCCATTGTTAAAAGCACTATGCAAATTGAATTGAATTGAATTGCTCTATATAGTGAGATAGCTCTATAAAAAGATGACAGCTAAAAGTCAAACAAAATGCAGAGGACTGCTATCCAAGTGTTGGGTTGTTGCATGACAATACACGTCCACACACTGCTGCCCATACTGTCAACATGCTCCAAAAACGTTTTGAATGCCCTATAGTCTGGAAGAAGCACTGAAAGAATCAAGATTTACATCTAATGAAGAAGTAAAGACAACAAGTCGAATAACAAAAATTCTTCAGCCAGAGTGTGGATAATTTTTCACTCACCCTCATACTTTATAACAAAAAAATATATGTAATATGTCAACATTTTAGTTTAATTAATTTCATAGTGCATCTTTCTATGTTAAGTTAAAATTGGCTATTTATTGTATTATCTTTTATGTCATTATATTTTTCCTGTGCACAAAATACTTTCCTGTGCACAAAAGAATCTGAACTAATCTGCTTTAGGTTTGCTGTAAGATTACTGTGCACATCTCATTACGCAATTTCACAGTTCTAAGATAGAATTTCATGCAGCTTTTCAACTAAAATTGGGCTTGTGTTTCAACAACATAACATTATATACTGTACTACACATTGTGACTTTTGTGGATTTATATTGTTTATTCAACAGTACATTGGTAAATGATATTTAGTACATATCCTGTAGCAGGTGCTTTTTGTAGAATGTCACATTCCATATTTGTATGTAGCATTATTGAAATATTACTTTTTTGCGTAATATGAACTTGTGCCAGTTGTCAACTAAAACAACACCACGTTAAGCATAATTTGAATCCATTTTAGTCTAATTATGTGTACCTTTACTATGCATTAACCGCCATTTGTATGTACTGCTGTTTATCAAATAAATCTCTCTGCAGATTGTGCAGCAAAATTATGGGCTTAAATGTCATGATGAGACAGATTAAATGTGTGGGGGGAATCAATCTGCATTATGACCAGTTCATAATTTTTTTGGGCTTATAATACATAACTACTTGCTTGCACAATCTATCAGATTCCCAAATGCAAGTACATGCAAATATGTGGTTCTCTAATCCGACTCTCTCTCTCTCTCTTTTAAATCTGACAAAAGAGCAGGATGGGATATGGAACCAGACTGACTATAACATGCTGGTGCTGTGATTTCAATAAATGAAAAAGTGGAGTTTCTTCAGTCAGACTCATTCCTGAGATAACGATGATGGCCATTGTCTTTTTTGCTCTGTTGCTTGCATCAGGTGGATTTCCACCTGCACAAACATCATGTCCTTCTCAATGTAGCTGCTTCTATAACAATCTAAGTGATGGATCCAAGGCCAGGTAAGAGCTCTAAACTATTGTCAACATAAAATATAACTTTATAACTTGTTTACTTAAAATCATCTCAACACAAAACACATGGCACTGTGTTTGATTTTTGATAGCTTACATTTAATTTGTAGACTGCAGCACAGACTAGTGCATTTGGTGCTCTTTCTATGTCACACCCTTACTTTGTAACTTTTCATTTATTTTCATTTATTTATTTATTTATATCTTGTTTTTATTTAGTTCTTATTCATAAAAATGGACATCACTCACAAATCCACAATATCATAAAAATATTGTATTCATTATTTTTTCTCATGTTTCTAGGAGTGTGATTTGTAATGATCCTGAGATGTCCCTGTTGCCTACCAGCTTCCCCACAGACACATTCAAAATCAGAATAGAAAAAACAGCTATAAAGAGAATCCCCAGTGAAGCATTTAAATACCTCCCCAAGCTGGAGTTTTTGTGGATGTCCTTCAATGTATTGTCATCTGTAAATGTGGACAGCTTCCATGGACTAAACAATCTGGAGGAGCTCAGACTTGATGGAAATTCCCTGACTGTTTTTCCTTGGGAGTCCTTAAAGTATATGCCTAATCTAAAGCTACTTGACTTGCACAATAACAAGCTCTCTTCAGTCCCTCCAGATGCAGCAAAGTACATAAGACCTTTAACATACCTGGATCTCTCCAGCAATAACCTGCTGACAATGCCATCTGAAATCCTTACTACTTGGATGACAGTCAAACCCATCCAAGGTGCAGAGAGTACAAACATTATTCTTGGTAAGTACATCATTGTTTTTTATTATTATTATTATTATTATAATAATAATAATAATAATAATAATAATAATAATAATAATAAACTGTTCAACTAGTAGGTGGTTGTACATAGTATGCTATATTTATGGAAATATATATTTATTATTATTATTATTATTATTATTATTATTATTATTATTGATAATGATAATAATAAAATGTTCCATTAATAGGTGGTTGTACATAGCATGTAATATTTACAGAAATATATATTTTTTTCACACAGGAAACAGTTTGCATGTGTACACTGGTGTAGCTAAGGGGCCATACCAGTATGACAGTTTTTTCTTCAGTTCGTTAATAGTTACCTGTACCTAGAATATTACATTTGTAACACTAGCATACTAAAACTGCAGGAGAAGTAGTGTTACAATAGGTTAACTTCAGCTTGATAAATGACAAATATATGTTGCTTAGGTGGATGGCCTTTGTCAGATAGACAAATACTGTAAGCACAATTTTGTAAATTTTGTAATTTTAAAAATAAAGTCATTATGTATAACTGTGCCACTCTAGTCTAAAGGTCCAGTTATGTCTCTGCAGTAAGTAAACTTTTTTGTGTATAATGATTAATGTGTATAGTCCTAGACTTCATAAAATTTCCCATGAAGAGCATTTTTTTTACTTTTTGCCACAGGTCTTCATGACAATCCATGGCTTTGTGACTGTCGGTTGTATGACCTGGTCCAATTCCGAAGGTCTCCATCATTGTCTGTAGCCTTTATTGACACCAACCTGAGATGTTCTTCTCCTGAGAGTGTCTCCGGAGTTCTGTTTAGTGATGCTGACCTGAGACGATGCCAGGAGCCCAAGGTTCATTCGCCTGTATCCCGTATCAGGAGCACAGTGGGCAGCAATGTGTTATTGCGGTGTGGTGCCATTGGTGTCCCCATGCCCATGCTGACATGGAGAAGGGAAGATGGAAAACTATTAAATTGGACAGGTATGTCAACACAGTAATGGGTGGTTGAGATACATTAACCATAATAAATAATACAATGTTGTTACACAAAGAGATGGGCCAAAAGCTCACAGTATTATTTAAGTGTGATTACCCTTTTAAAAATTATTTCTGGCCTCTCATAAAAATTTGCTTAGATTTTTCTTGTCTTTTATTGTTATTTTGCAGTTAAACAAGAGCACTCTAAAGATGGGATTGTTTGGTCTGTTCTAAATGTGCCTGATGTCTCCTTTCATGACTCTGGGAAATACATTTGCAAAGCAACAAACTATGCCGGAAGTGCAGAGGCTTTGATTGCATTAACCATAAGCAAGTCTCCAAACCTAGGCAGTGAGATGGGAACTGTTAAGAAAATTGAAGATGGCATACAAAACACTGTTGGAAAAGAAAATATTATTACAAAATATATTTCCTCAACTCTTCCTGTAATAACAAGTCCTATGGGCTACACTGGTCCTTCTAGTGTAATGCAGAGTGATAGTGCTCCAAAGAGTGGGACAAACACACAACCAACTAGTTCTGATCAACTACTAGGGGCCAATCTGAGCAACCTGGCAGCCAATGCATCCTCTCAGCAGCAAGACCTTGACAGGATTGTTCGCTCGGTCAAAGTAATCGGAGATACAGACTTTACCGTGTGCCTAATCTGGAGAGCTCCAAAAGCCAATAACATGACTGCCTTTAGTGTGCTGTATGCAGTATTTGGAGAGAGAGACATGCGCAGAATCAATGTTAGTCCTGGCAACAATCGAATCGTCATTGAGGGCTTGGTTCCTAAAACCAAATACATTGCCTGTGTCTGTGTTAAAGGTCTGGTCCCTAAAAAAGAGCAGTGTGTAATCTTCTCAACAGATAAAGCAGCGAGTGCTAATGGGACGCAAAAGCTTATTAATGTAGTTGTAATCTCAGTCGCCTGTGTGATAGCTGTGCCTTTGACTGTGGTTGTCTGTTGCGGAGCACTTAAGAGGAAAATCCAAAAACTTCTGAGCAAAAAGCCCAAAGAAATTCAGGATTCTTTTGTAACGTTTGAGAGTCTCTCCCCCAGCACAAAGACCAAAGGCCTGGAGGGGGACTATTTGTCCAAAGTGAACCCAGAGGAGTCCAGTAGATTGCTATCAGCTAGGTCTAGCCTGGACTCTACGTTCATCACTAAGATTGAAGAACAGCCGAATGAGTACTTGTGCTGACAGTTTTCCTCAATCACTGCTCCATCATCCAGCTTTAGTGACTACACTCAGCAGTATCAGGGTGCACACAGTTGCTTTGCTGAGCAAAACTGCTTTGCTGAGCATTGCTCAACAATTCCGGTTAGTTATTAAAAACATGATGAAACGGCTTTGAGTCTCATGGTTTGAATTAGTAATGCTCTCTTTTACAACTTAATTAAAATGATATGGCTGGTGATGGGGTTGTGGTTGAGGAATCTCCCATGGTTACATAATATTAGCATACAGTGCTTAGTTTACGTTGAGCCTAGACAAACTATGTTACTGTTAAACAGCTCTCTCTCTCTCTCTCTTTGTGTCTCTTTTTCTCTGTCTGTCTTTCTCTGATCCTCTGATCACTGATCCTTAATGTCTGTAGATAATGAGTAATGTACTTAGAGTATACGTTTATTACAGTATGTGTTCATTTTTGTATCCAATCAATGGGTATCAGTTTTGATGGTAGTTTTGATTTCTGTATTCCTTTATATAGTAAATGTGTGACTTGAGCCACTGGTTTGTGTCCTAGAAATAAATGTTATACACATGCATATAAAGTCTGAGTTCTTTGAAGATCAGACTGAAAAGCCTACTAATACCAACTGGTTTACCTTCTGCTGCTCTACAAAATAGCACTAAAGATTATCGGGATGATACTTATTTAAAAATAACCAGTTAATTATATTTTATGAGTTAAACCTACATATATATCACTTTATGCTCTATGAAGTTTGTTAAGGATTATTGTTAATAGACATTAGATGACAGTACTCATACTTTATGCCTAGTGTGCTTGTGACTTTTACAGGAAGATTGACCATTCATAATTTTCATTTTGCTTTGTTTCTTTGTCAGCTTGATTGCCAGGATACACTTGTACAGTCAACCAACCATCATGGGAGATCTGTCTCATAATGAGAGATTTAGACTATGCAATGTACAATAATATAGGTACACTGGCTCTCACTTTTACTCTTTAACTTAACAGCCATGTTTAATTTTTATATTGCATCTGTATTACATTTTCTTTCAGATACCCTTATCTGAAAATGCGCAATGTGAATATGAGGGATTATAAATCACAACCACTGAGACCATGGAAAGGAACAGCCATTAACAATTTTCTGCACAATATAAAATTATTAGTTAAAAAAATCTTTTATCTTTTAGTTAAAAATGATCTTTATGAAACCCATACAAGCTATATTCATCTGTTCATGTTCAAATTAGGTTCCTTATGTGCGTGGAGACAATGTTGGTGTCAGGTCTGTGCCGGATTCCTCACTGTAATCTGATTCTCAGAATTCCCACAAAACTCCATATCCCAGTTTTCACTCTGCTGTGAAGTTTCCTTCAGTATTATCTTATCTGTTGATGTCAAGTCATAATTGTACTGGGATCTTGCTCTATTGTATTGCTACATCTTAGATTACTTGATTTCTATTTTAGTCAGTGCCAGATATGAGACTCTTTCTGACCACAATTACGGCTTGTTGTTTTATAACTCAGTACCTGAAGTTTTTTAATGAAACTGTAGTGCATCCACTCACCAGCATGTCCCAAGTCTGACAGTTAGTGTAGATAGCTGAAAATCTGAATTAAGACCTCAGGTGTAACTGCATTTTTGTACATTATAAATCCCCAAAACATCCCTGGCTAAATTCCAATATCATTCCATATCAATAATGTAAAGAGTGTTGAAAGATTAAGAAATTTGACATGCTTGGGGGAAACATCATTTGAAGATCCTCAGAGTTCTCAATTTGAAAAACAACTGCATTGATGTACTCCCTGAACGTGCACTGATTTATTTATTTTTGCCAGGTCTGACCTACTTCGACTTATCAGCTTACAGTCACATCTAAAGAAGTCTTCTTAAGATGACCTTTCTATGACACTGCTTTTACAAATGAAAAACAGGCAAACTCAGCTCTTAGCATGTTTCTTGCACCTCATGATAATCCACAGATTTGTGATTGCTGCCTTAGAGGTTTTGTTGAGTTGATTTAATCACTTATGCCACCTATCATATTGTTTAACTTATACTTTACTTGCTTCAGTTCAGGGGATTGAACTCTATGAGGTTGAGCCTAAAATCAGTGCACAAAATCAGTAGCTACTACCCCATCTACCAACAGAACTGCTCCCCTGGGTAGAAACATCACTCTTCTATTTAAAAAGTCAGACCAGAACCAGTTGTCTACTAGACATATGGTCTAAAGACATATAGTCTTCAGGGTAGTTTTAGTTCTTCCAATTGGATTCAACACCATGTCAAAAGAAAAACGTTATGAGCATAGGAAAAGAGCTACCTTTGGTTTTAGTAAGCAGAAAGCCAAGCCAAGTGCTGTCCCCAAATTTCTTGTATGATTCCTGTATAATTTATTTTCTGGCTATATCTTTTATATTAGAATTGTGAACTATTTATTTTGCAGAAAGCGATCTATTAAAGCACTTAGCACTGCAAACACACAGTACACTAGTACAGGACAATTGAGAATTCACTTGAAAGAACTTTATCATCTCTACTTCTCCCATTTCAGTTCTATAGCTGATCCCTGACTGTCCCAGTCCACATTTCCATACAAAGGCAATGTCTCTCCATCAAGAGATTTGACTTGCAACAGATTTAACTTGTACTTAATGGAAGATGTAGCTTTGTTAACAACAATAACTAGATTACATTAATCTACAGTACACTGGGTAAGACATAATACACTCTGAGCCTGACAGAGTGCTTAAGAAGTTTTTATCCTAAGCCCTGCCAGAGTTTTATGAGGGCTGAGTGCTTACGAGTTTGTTGATTTTATACTCAAAATGACCTCAACTAATAGCTTCCAAAAGACATATTTAAGCTTGTATCTTTGTTTTGAAAGGTTATCCCTGGTGCACTAATGCATATTTTAATCCTCACATAACAAGCATCCTAGTTACTTTTTATAAAGTATAATTTTTATGTGTGCTTTTTGCACCAGTGTAAACTAAAATACTGACTAGATATAAGGTGAGAGAACTAACAAGAAGCTTGCTAATGCCCTTTCACATAAAATAGTTCCTAATAGATATTTAACTTGAAATCTATTTTCCTGTTTACATTTTGAGAAGTGTTGCTATTCATAAAAAAACAAGCAAACAAACAAACAAACAAAAAAACATAAACAAATGTAAAGATACACTCATTAAGGGGCACACCTAGACTGTGCAGAGACCCAGGCCCCAGCCTGAGACATGTTGATATATTGCCATATGAATTCTTTAACAAATCAAATCAAACCCTGAATGATATCAGATCTTAGTGTGAGGGGCTTTTTTTTCTTACTATTCATCTTCACAGCATACCGTCCACCACTCATAAAACCACATCTTTAGGACATCCTCAAAATGGCTTGATATTTGTAAATAGGTTATAAAAATAATGTTATATGGACATTAATATTTAGGACATTCTCATTGCTACAGAAATTTAAAATTTCTAAATCCTAAAAGGAACCTCCAGTGGAAACACAGATTGACTGACAGGTTTAAAGTTAGCTAGTTTTAGTATAGGCTGTACCTAATTTTACTATAGGCTGTAGGTAGTTTTAGTATAGGCTATGCCCATTTTTAGTATAGGTTGTGGCTACATTTAATATAGGCTTTGGCTAGTTTTAGTATAGAATGGGTCTTGTTTTTGTATAGCCTGTACCTGTATGTAAAGCTTTACCTTAGACTGTGGCTAGTTTTAGTATAGGTTGTAGCTGGTTTATAATAGGCTATGCCTATATTTAATACATGCTGTGGCTAGTTTTAGTATAGGCAGTGGGTAGTTGAATACATGTGGCTAGCTTTAAGACAGGCTGTGGCTAGCTTTAGTACAGGCTGTGTCTAGTTTTAGTATAGGTTATACCAGAGCAAAGAGAGAGTTGCGACAATCTGTGATCTCGCTGCTCAGGTAGGTTCGTATAGTAACAAACAAACATGAGCACTGAGTGGATTTAACTACCAAAGACAGCAGCAGTTACTGTATTTCACATACTTCTGGTATATATATTACACCATACTGTGCATTGATGATCATTTTCCACTAATAACTTGATTATAATAATTTATTTATTAATATTACTTAATTTATATTACAGTATCTTAGAACAAAGCTAGAGTTACAGATAGCATGATGAAGCAGCAGCCACCTTTAAACATTTAATACATAGATTAAGCAGTAGCCAACTACAACACTAAAATGACAACACCTTCATTTAATACATATATGGGGAGTGGCGGGGAGACAGAATTAATCCGATTTTCTATGTTTGATTTTGGCAGGAACTGTTTGTGTAACAAATACTGCTTATGTGGTCTAACATCATTTTGTTAAAACCTACCTACTTGCATGCCTAAGTATTCAGTTTAAGCCAAGACATTCGGCCAGTTGTGCAAATTACACAAGATAACTAATTGCATTTTACAAAACATTTTATTATAGTTCTATAGTATGTCCAGTAAACTGGTACAGACCAGTCAGTTCCACCAGACCTGATCTACCACCCTTGTTGTTGGTAGGTGCTAGTTGCAGGACTTGCTGTCATGACTGTTGCTCACAAACCACACAGACACATGCACACACAGGTTAAAATATGATATATTTAGCTCATGCTATTTACAATAGCACATATCTCATGTGTGTTTATCCCTAACATTTTATGTTTCATTTTGGACAATAACATTCCTTTAATACTCTCCATCTCTCCACCAGTCCCACTAAAACCAGCATGGCAACTGCTCATAGTCAGCATTGCTCCACATGTCTGGTCATCACACCACCAGCCTAAAAGTATAATTATAATGTTATAATGGTAATGACAATAATAAATAGCATATGTAATTAAATTAAAAATAACATTTGTTACTAAACTGTAAGCTGATTTATAGACCTCCTGTTGATTGTTGCATCCTGTATAAATAGCTTGTTTTGTTGAAGTTATTATTCATGCTTTCATATGTCATAGTTACAAAAAAATATGTACGGTATTACAGCTCTCTGTAGTTATACTTTTTATTTACTGTGATCATCCACTCTACAAGCTGCTGATTGACACTGATACACTCGCTAATTAATTCATTACACAAGAAGCAACAGTACAATCCAACCATGTTTTTTACTTCAGGTAGTTACCATTAATTACAATATGATGTACTATACAGTCAAAACTATATAAGTATTGCTAAATTTAACAACTAGCCTAAAGACTGAAAATACATTTTGTATACTATACAAACAAACCCCAATAACTACACTGAGGCTACAAGCTGAGGCAAATGCATCGCTAAGCGATTTCTAGTTATGGTAGAATAGCTAATGCTAGCAAAGTGTAATTTAAGATATTTAAAACTCAGCAATAAACTACAAACTACAGGTGACTACTTAACAATAACAGTACTACTAATCACATTCATGGAGGTTGACTGTTGCAACTATTGACTGTTGCTATTTTTAGTATAGGCTGTGGCTAGTTTTAGTATAGACTGTAGCTTCTTTTAGCATAGGCTGTGGCTAATTTTACTATAGGTTGTGGCTAATTTTACTATAGGTTGTGGCTAGTTTTAGTATAGGTTGTAGCTTCTTTTAGCATAGGCTGTGGCTAGTTTTAGTATAGACTGTAGCTTCTTTTAGCATAGGCTGTGGCTAATTTTACTATACGTTGTGGCTAGTTTTACTATAGGCTTTAGCTTTAGCTAGTTTTCTTTGTATTAAAAATTTCCATTCTATGTTAAATCTCATACATTGTTTCATTTCACAATAACAAAATACACCTTAACTTGTTTTTTTCTCCTTTTATTTTGTCAATCATATGTATATAAAACAACATTGTCTTAGTGAGAAGCATTTAGTAAGTTACTGTCAAACAGTTCTGAATGCACATGATAGGAAAATTATCTAGAATTTATGGAAATAATGCAATGATGAAAATAGTCTGGAAAATA
>JAOVVF010000039.1:15776659-15802909 GCA_028565595.1 Duopalatinus emarginatus | reverse complement strand
ATACATGTGAGGTATAATTCCTTTTACAGTAACCAAGAGATTAGTATGGTAAAACCTTCTGCTAACAACCTAGAAAAAAATTAAAAACTAGCTCTCACATAATTGGCAGTAAAACAGTTATATAGGCTGAGATCTTGTCCTCAGGACAATTAAGTCATATATTGCTCATATCACCAGACGACTGAACATTAGTGTGTTATTAGTGCACATCTCAAATACACACAAATACACAAAGCACTAGTATCGGTTCATCAGTTTCTTCTGCTCAAGTCTTAATTTGAGTTCAGAAACCAGTGCTGTGTTGACATGGCTCTGTTTGTTCCTGAAGGATTTCCTCTTTGCCAGTGCTGCAGAAACAGGGGGTGCTGGCCAAGCCCGCTCTCTAGGTCTGGAATTGCCTGGCAGTGGAGGTGGTAGAGGTGGGGAGTGATTCACACTTATACTTCTATTGTTACAGTTTACATTTTCTGGGACCTCAGACACTTTCATTAATATTTCAGTATTGTTCTTTTGTTTAAAGGGATTACAGAAGTTCCTCTGATTGTGTTGCCTAGGTTTTTTTCTGATGATGCGTTGAGAAGGCAGGATCTTGTTAGACTTTTTATTACGAATAAAAATTATTGTAGAGATCAAGACCGTCACAAAAACCAAAGCTATAATGACAGCTGCGATCATGCCAAGGATTTGCATGGGATTTGCTCTAATTTTCATTAAAAATGACACCAATGGGCTTTGGAGTTGAGTCTGTAAAAGAGCACAAAGAAACATCAAGTCCATGGGACTCAAAGCATATATAAAGTTAACTGCTCAACATTTGTTGTGCTAATAAGCATACTTCACAAACATTGTTACCATTAACATACATATGCTAGTAATATCAGAGCGTATTATGTGTGGATAAATAGAAGGGATAGTTTCGAATTTAATTAAAACTAATTTGTAAAAATCAGAGCCTGATTTCACAGTAATACAAGATCAGAAGTGTTCAAAAGGCACCCAGAATTCCAATCAGAGTCAGAAGCCGAGACCTAGCTATTAGCTACGAATTTTAAGTGCAAAGGATAGGGATTTATTCAAATGTGCTCTTGCCCTCCTTTACAGACTGCAATTGTAATGTGTTATCTAAACATAAAATGAGAAGATGGAAGATTCACAGAAGAAATGAAGAATCTCAACACTGGTGATGGTGACAAAATGCATTTGTGCAATGCTGAAAGAGAGAATCATAATTAGGGCCTCCTTGTAATCTTTCTGATCTTGCACTGTGGGATGACCCGGGATTTTTTCACAGACTTCATGTAAATTATGGTAGATATGAAAATTGCCAATAAAATCATGAGGACAATAGTGCTGAAACATATAGCAAAAACAGTCCAGGGTCGGGTTCTTAGGCTCAAGAAGTAGGAAATCATTCTGGATTTGATCTGCAAAGGTGATAGAAATTTCACAAATTTAAACATCAATACTTCAAATAAGCTAGTGTTTGTATATCTTGACAAAAAAGGTGCTTCAATTTGTCCTACTATTAAAATATATTCAGAGAGCTAAAACTTACTGCTTCTGTGACATCAATTTTCACAAGAGTGGTTGTGCTGAAAGATGGGGAGCCCCTGTCTCTAGCCTGAACCACCACCGACCAAGTGCAGTCTTTCTGATTGGTGATGTTGTGCACTATGTCCATTGATTTGATATATGGCTTCAAACTGATTTCTCCTGTGGCTGCATTGATATCAAAGATATTGTCTGGTTCTGATTTTGTAATGGAATATTCAATAACATTGTTTGGCTCCTCTGCATCATCATCTGTTGCCTAAAGAGGAAATACAGCAACAGGAAATACTTTAGTTAATATTTTTAATAACAATCCCTATGCAAAAAAATGTACAGCATTTAATACAAACAAAACCTGACCTTTATTCTCACTGGTGCACCAATAATCATTGTTTTCTCTAAAATATTCTCATTGAACTCTGGTGGATGATCATTGAGGTCCAGAATTGTGACAAAAACTTCAGCAAGGCTGTATTTTCCCTCTGTGTCTTCAGCCTTAACAAAGAAATTGAACTTAGATTTCACCTCAGCATCCAGGCTGGCCCAGGGCTGAGTGTAGATAATCCCTGAATCTGACTGGATGAGGAAACTGCAGGGCAAATGTACAAAGGGCAGGAAATGAGCACACATGAAAGTGAATTACATAGTCTGAACCTAAAAGTTTCTGCAGCATTCTGAAAACCGTAAAAACAAATCTTGTTTTCAACAACAATCTTCACAACAACAACAGATATCAACATTTATATAATTTGCATTTGTAAATGTTGACATAAAATTACATTTTTACCTCATTTGTAGTTCTGTACATTTTTGCAATGTTAGATACATAGTGATAAATTTACTTTGCTTGATTTTCACACATCTTTAATTAAATGATTGCCTGGTTAGAGTTTTACTGGTCCTAGAGCAACCCAAAACACCTACACTTTACATTTTATTATTATTTATTCATATGGTTAATTTATTCATTTATATAATTGAATAAATAAGGCAAATCCATGACAGGTTTATATTAGTCACATCACAGCAGTGTCTGTCTTTTGGTAGCATGGCATGTCACATCATCAGTTGGCATGACATTCTATTGTTAGTCAGCCCACCAAGTGCCATACCTCAACACTCTGAGTTTATCTTATCTTTTAGGAGGAGGGAGGAAAGTGTAGAACCCTGAGGAAACCTACGAGATGAACAAGCCTACATTTCACACAGTGTCTGAAAGAGCTGGATATTTACATCCTAACATCCCATTAGCAGATTATTTAAGACAAAGACATATACACTTGTTTTAGCATAGCTGTTTTTAAAAATGCTCAGACCTGCAGCACTGAGGCTTTAATAGGTTTTGAAAGTATTTGCTATCATTTAGAAACATGTCAGTTATTTTTATCTTGCAATGAACACATTAATATATGAGACTATATTGGATATACTGTAATTGTGAGACTATATAATATGTTGCAAGGGAACCATTTAAAGGAATTAACATTAATGTTCTGAATATTCATTAATAGTTCTTTAAGCAATTTTTAAAGGGAGAAAAATAGCTTTCTCAGTCACCTTCCTCAAAAAAATTGTTCAGCATGGTTACATTGAGTCAAAAGCACAATATAAAAAAAGCTTTTCAATTTTCCCCCAACTTCAGGACACTTTCCTTTGTTTTCCCAGATTTAAGAGACCAATTCTACTCACAGGTCTGATCCTGAACCATGGATAGAGTATTTGACAACACCCCACAAACCAGAGTCTGGATCCTTTGCCTGAAGACAACAATATATATATAAATATAACAACGTTTGTATTTGGAGAATCACTGAATCAATATTATGAATGAATGACACTGAGCACCTGCTAATCAGATACCCCTGATTTACTCAGTTGTGGAGTTGTGGATTTATAGCGGTTTTGTGGTCATGGTTAAAAAATATTCAAAACTATTCGGTTAAAATGGAGTGGATGATATCCCTTTCTCTTTTTACTGTTGGCGGTAAACATGTAACCTTAGAAACTCCTCCTGAATTATATTTATGGAATTAATATATAATCATGCAGCATAGTATGTTATATATTATACATTATTCATATAAAATAATTAAATCAAATTTTTGTTATTTTTTTGTTTTTAGAAAAAGAGGAAACATATATAATTATATAATGCAAATCAGCCGAAGTAGCTGAAAAGTGCTTTAGCTGTTGCACATCGTAGTTACACATTGGCAGCTTGATTCAACTTTTGCCAGTAAGCTAGTCAAAATAAACAGGACATAGTATTACATCCATATTTACCTCTAAAGGTTCAAAATATAAAGAAATATATAGAAAGGTTCGGTTTATTTATTGCCATACCTTGGGGCATTTGTACCATGGGATAAATGATCCACATATAAAAAGGCATTTCAATATCAAATTATAATTATTAGTTTAGTAGAAAAAATTGTTTGAATGTACTTACTGTCACAGATACAACATTAGAGCCACCGGGTGAGTTCTCTGGGACTCGGGCAATGTAGATATCGGAGGAGAACCTTGGAGCATTATCATTAGTGTCAAGCAAGTGTATGAGTATATCTGTGGTGGCACTGAATCTCTCAGGGGTATCAATTTCCACTGCAATAATCTAAAAAAAATCTTCCATAAATTCATTGAACATGAAAAAATGCTGTAATATCAACATTAAATGTGACTATACACAGATATAAAGCACAATATGTTTAATTGTATGCACTGGCATATTGCTTATATATATATATGCTATGGAATATATATGTTCTAGGATGGCTGTTATAGGAAAATAACCAACTGTGGTGGTAATGGCATCATACCACCTTGTTGTTGTTATTTTTATATAACAGCCACCCCATAATATTTTAGAACTTACATAACTAATCTATTCTGTACATTGATTTCTGTTTATTATTATACTGTGAAGTCAAATATACTTGACTATTCTATACTATTTAGTCAAATAATAAGTTAGATCACCTTGAATGTCAAAACATGAAATTTTTCATAGTCTATTGCGGTGGAATTTTCTACTAATAAAGTGACTTGAGCTTCATTCAAGACAGTCTGTGGCACCACTCGTAACATATGACCTGGCCCCACCAGCCTTAGATTGAACTTTGCATTTGCACCCTGAAAGAAAAAAAGAAAAAAAATTGACTTTAGGTACACTTAATATACTATGTATATATGCTATAATCTACTAGCAAGTTATTCCAGTCCTAGGGTCCATTCCTCATCTGTACACAACTGACATTACTGGATTGGATTGCTGATAATTTGATATGATCCTGGATTTAACCATTTTCAGTTGTATTTAATTAATTAATTAATGATATAGTTGTTAACGTTGTGTATGTGGTCTATGAACACTGCCCAAAGTCTTACAAGGCCTTAGAAGCGCAATGTATTCTTGAAGTGCTATATCAAGCATCTTATAGTCTTTTATTTATTTATATTTATTCAACAATGCTGTAATAGAGTGGATAAAGTGAAAGGGCATTAGACATTAGGCCTAACAGTGGAAGCTTGCAAGAGGCATTCAAACTCATGACCTTCTAATCAGTAGACCAATATCTTAATCACTGAGCTACCACTGCCCTCTGTGCTCAGTCCATTAGAAAACTTAGTCCTATAGAAACAGCTATGAAAACCCATTTATATCAGTATTGACTGAGTTGATTATAGCAATATAACTGGTGGATCTTCACCAGTCCTGTTGTAACTTCCAGGGAATTTAGACAGTGGTTGGACAAGTGTGAAGGGGAAAATCATCTCAATTTCCAAAGCTGTGTAATCATATCCCAGTGGCACTTAGCCACAGGGTAGTCAGTTAAATTGTGAAAAGCATGAAAATGTAATTTTTCACAAAGTCAAGCTATCTTTTTTTTTTGTTTTTTGTTTTTTAGGAAACTGTTTGCAACATTTCTGATAATATTATAATCTAGAATATGTTGAGGCTCCTGGGTACTGTTGTCCTCACCGATTTTAATCCTTTTAATAATGGACAGACTGTGAGGAACCAAAACATGGAGATTTGCTTCATTGCCTCTATCCCCTCTTCCTACAGTCACCTCATTTGCACAACCTCTGCAGGTATGCCTTCATTTTAAATCCAGTTTCAAATGAAGTAAATCCTTTGCTAGGTTTGGTCCAAGTTAATTCTGCATGGTCTCCGAAAGCGAGTCCAACTACAGTTGGATGGTGTCTCTGCTTACATCCTGTAAATCCCTGAGAATGACTATCATTTTGCCCTGCTATGAACCATAAAGTGCATAAAGAATTTTTATATTATTAAAGAATGTGTAAAATCTAGTTTTCACAAAGAAAGCATTAAAAAAAGCTTTCACTTAGTTGAACCCAATTTCTTGTATGGGATTTGCAGTATTACACAAGCAAAAGCCAGAAAGAGGAAAAATGTTTTTTGTAATAAAAACATTAATACTACAGTGACAGACCACTCTTGCCAAAAATACATGATGCATTAGCTTAATGGATATTCTTATAAGTACATTCAGGTTATATAATATAAATATAATATAATATATTTATAATACAATATAAATGCCCACACACACACAGTGAGCCCTTTGTGCCCTGTGGATGTGTTAAAGTCCTCCTGGAAGCAACCACGCCCATGAAGATAGAAACATTATTATAGAATAAAAGTCATCAGATTTATTGTCAAATGTTGTACTGATTTGCAGTGAGATTTCCTTCTGCCAAACTATGCCAGCAAAATAAATAAACTGAATGAAATGCTTACCTGGTCTGAGTCACTGACTGTGATCCTTATGCCCCTCAGTATCTCTCCTTCTGGAGGATGTTCATACATGGTCAACTCAAATGTGTCCTGTGGGCCAGTATCACCATAAAAAGTAGGAGGGTGGTTGTTCAGGTCCACTACTCGAATAGTTACAGTGGTGATAGCAAAATCTGTGACACTTCCTTGTGAATTCACCTCTGAAGCCTGACAGTAAAAAAATGGCACTGCTTAGCAAAGTAGTGCAATGTAACAATCCACAACCCTCCAAATAAAAATAGTATCTAAAGAAGGACTATCTAGTTATTAAACTTTACAGAACTTATTCTAAAGACTGATATACAAATTATTCTTAATAAATTCTGACCTTGACCTTAATATTAAATATTTCCTTTCTTAAATCATTTGGATCAACTAGTAGAGTGATACAGCCACTTGTTTTGTTGATGCCAAATACACCATCAGCTCCTACAAAAACATGACATACAAAATCTTACACAGCGACAAATCAAACAAACAATGCAGTAAACAATGCAGACAAATTATGTCAAACATAATGATAGCGAATTACGCTCAATAGCTTGATGTACAGTAGCTGATACATACCACTTTCAATAGAATAAAAAATTGGATTGGGAACTTCTACATCTCCATCTTTAGCAAAAACTTTGAATATTTCAGATCCCTGAAAAACATTGAAAAGAAATAAAAATAAACAATTAAATAAATACTACTACTACTATTACTACTACTACAACTACCACTACTATTACTACAACTACTACTGCCAATAATAATAATAATAATAATAATAATAATAATAATAATAATAATAGTAGTAAAATATGAACTACTCTTTTGACCACTGTAGAGTGGAACTATCCTCTGCAGTGAAACACGCACATACACCCTAGTGAACACTAGGGGGCAGTGAGCACACATGACCAGAGCAGTGGGCAGCCCCTCTCAGCAATGCCTGGGGAGCAGTTGGGGGTGCCTTGCTCCAGGGCACTTCAGTTGAGTCTTGACGGTTAAGGAGCTTGAACCTTGGGCCTACGGCTGCCCAATACTACTACTAATAATAATTGCAGTGAAAATATATATACTGTGTATACAGTAATAGTGCAGTGATTACACCTTCCTGGAGCTGTTATTTTCTTTATTATTATTATTATTATTATTGTTATTACTGTGTCAGCTCAGGTCAAAACTACCATGAGGATTGCAAAAATGAGCACTCACAGGTGAAGAAACTTCATAGACGTAACCATAGTATGGTATGCCAACGAAACTGGGAGGCATGTCCTGACTGTCAATCACATTGACTGTCAATGTAGCAGATGATGACATCACCTGGTCTCTTCCATTATAACTTCCACCTCCATCCTTAAAGCAATGAGTGTGATCACATAGGTATTTTAGTGAAAATTTGTTATTCAATTACTAAACTCTTGCTTAAGCTAAAAAACACAGACAGTAAACAAATCAGTCATTGTTTTCCACACATTTGCAGTGATTATAGACAATACATTAAGGAAAACTGTATAATACTGTATAAATAACCCTTATAATTAACAGGCACACAATAAAATGTTTGGACAAAACAATGTTAATTATCACTCAATCTGGATTGAATTCAACTGAAATTTTTCTATATTAGTTAGTTAAGAGTTATACATTTTTGGACTAGCTGACTGAGTGGCCCATGTACGATAACAATACAAGCACCTACTGAGCACAGTGGCCCAGTAGTTTGTTTAAGTAAATCACTCACAGATGCTCAGTTTGTGACAAAGAACAAGAGTACTGCTTAATGCCACTTTCTGGCTAGAATAGACAGGCTAAGATTGTTTTTACTAAGAAACATTTTGGAGTTTGTTCACTTTTTGATTGTGTTTAAGACCCACTTACCTTTGCCAACACAGTAACAAAATGTGTCCTCACTTTCTCGTAGTCAAGAGCCTCACCCACTTTTATCCTTAGCACTCCGCTGTGGCGGTCAATAGCAAACTTATTTATTGGGCTACTGCTCTACATATCAAAACAAAAGGCAATGTTATACAAGCATAAATGCCTATTCAGCATAGAGACTAAATAAAAAATATATACCCAAGTGCTTTATAAGACTCACGTTACAGTATTATGCAAGCTGAATAAACACTGCCAGCACTGGGCTCTTTTAAATATATACAGTATATGTTGGATCTGGTTGTTCATACAGTGCACCTTAGGGGTGAAAGCTCATATGCTCAGATTGATGTTGAAGTGTCACTTCTGCGTAATCATGAATCACTAGCACTTACCAGAGAGCTGAGAGCTAAGCCCTTAGTATCTGATGCAAATGTGATTATAATCTAATCCCAGACAGCATGAGTATGTAGTATGTGCTGTGTTGCACATTTTAGTTTTAAGTCAGATTAACCTTCGAGTTACTTACAATGATTTTTAACTGCAAGATTTATCAGGGAATATCTAACTTTTTTATCTAAAAAAAGTTAAATCTAGTTTCAAGACACACATCCACATGAATAAACGGTGTGCTACTCTAGACCTTGTAGGATTGATGAGTAGTTAAGTAGTTGAATTGAGTAGGTAAGGTGAGTACTTACTTGAAGAAAATAGGTGACAGATCCACCTGAGCCTGTATCTTTATCCACAGCCTGCACTTTAAATATACTGCTTCCAGGGGGTATGCTCTGTACATGCACACACACACACACACACACACACACACACACACACACACACACACACAGTACATTACATTCTGAATAAGTGTTCAAAATTGAAAGATGCTGTGTTGTTTAAGTAAAAGGTCATGACCATTACCTCTGGCACATCCACAATAGATGGTAGGTTCTCAAACTGTGGCTCTTCATCATTGGCATCCATCACAAACACCCTCACTTTTTCTACTACCTTTACACATAGTAGTTAACAACATATCAGTTAGTATTTTTTTTTATTGTTAAAATGTTAAAAAAAAAACATTTTATGGTAGATTTTTATCTACCTACCTTATTAAAGTAATCAGAAATACTAACATGGACCTCGATCTCATCCTGTATCTGTAAAGTCAGTGAGATCATCAAATTTAAAAGTATATCCATGTCTTTGCCCAGAAATGCTAAATTATTTAAAGAATTTAAATTAAGTATTTAGCATTTAAAGTATTTATTTAGTATTTAGTATTTATAGTATTTATTTAGTATTACCTACCTCTCTGTCAAGTTCCTCTATCAGAGTAACTATCCCAGATATGGGATCAACACTAAAATATTCTTTAGACCCTGGGTCGAAGCCCAGGCCATATCTTACAGGCTGTCCTTCTGGATCAGTCCCATTCAAAACATATATACTTGTTCCTGAAGTATAAGAAACATTATTGTAGCATAAACTTAACATAAATACAATACTATGATAAACTATTTCTATATTTTAACTTAAACTTCTTATAGTGTATGATTTGGTAATGCTGTCAGCCAGAAAGCACATCACTGTGTGATATCAAACAATTAAAATCTGATCTTAGAGTGGCACAACAGAAAAGCATTCATCCTATCAATTGCAGATGCAGTACTTTTAAAACCCTGATAATGTCCAAGCCAATGGGGTAAAATTGGTCATGCTCTCTGGGTGGAAGAAAATTGGCAAAGCCTCTCCAATGTAAATCACAGTGATACTAGACAATTATGGGAGTCGGGAGATGTGTATGTTAGCTAAGATAGCATTTTCCACTATATACTGCTAATCACAGTCTGAAATATCATAGTATTACACAGAAACTCTCTTACCTTTTGGTGTGTCCTCTGAAAGACTGAACAATGCCATATTACCATTGTTACTATGAGGCCCATTGTCATAGAAATATGGTGCGTAATCACTCTGTGCTGTGAACATGGAAACAAGAAATGATTTCTCATTTTGCACATACTGGACATGTAAACATATTAATTATAATTCAGATTAGTAACTGAATCACAAGCTAGTGTTTAATACACTACCCCTCATTTAGCTACTCTTTTGCCTGGTCTTACTGGTACTAGACACAGAAACCCCTGAATTATAATACAGTATATCTTCAAGAATTGACTATTATGTAAAACAGTTATTCCCTATTATATTTCTAAATCTGCAGATAAAAGCATTACAGTTTCCACAAATACTCACTTACTACTGTTGTATGTAATCAGATGTTCAGATAATGCAAAAGTAGAAAAGAATAAATAAACACACACTGTATAGGCAGCAGTAATAGAAATATTTTTCCAACAATACATTAGCCTAAAGATTATTTTGGTCAAGATATTTATTTAATATACTTACCAAAATGGAATTGAACCAAGAGAATAAATGGTGAAAGTATCCTTTTATCAATATTCATCCTAAAAAACTGAAATAGTCCAAGAAATGGCACTGGTTGGATCTAAGCAAGTGTCTCTTTGAAGGTGTTTGCTCTAGACTGAGGGGAGCTAAAGCTAATCCAATGATGAGTCTTAGACTAGGGCCATTTTTAACCCCCTTTTCTCTCATGACTACATCAACACACTACAGGTGCTTCTTAGCTGCTCCTCTATGCCTAATAGAACACTAATGTGTTGCATTATTTACGCTGATTCTATTATTGTACAGTTAAATGTATATACTGATATCTAAATTGCTAACCAAAATATATTTCCGTATTGTGAAAGTATAAACGCTTGACTAATAAACATTAAATCACTCTCTAACAAATGCACTGTGTTTAAGTAAAAATATTAGCAAACTAACAGCTGAAGTAGATTAATCCTAAATCTGTGATAATTAAATAAAATAATATAACAAAATAAGAAAATCAGATGTTTGGTTGTTTTGCAATTGAGACGTCTTCACCGTGTATGTCTGTTGAGACAGCTTTCTTAATTTGCCCACCATATAATGGCACATTTTCTAACAGTGTCAAAAGCTATACTGTAATTACCCTTTTTCTATACTAAAAGCAGTTGCTTTGTCCTAAACATACTATATATGTATGTATATATGTATGTATGAGTTTCAGGTGTAAAATATAATACCATAGAAGAATATATAAATATATAAGTAAATATATAAGTTTCTATTAAAAAACATACAGTTAATCTTTACAGTATGGTATGTTGCTTCTCTCCCCAGTTACAGACACATAACAGAATGAGTGAGTGTCCTGTTACAACCAACTTTGCTGCAAAAAAACAAAAAACAAAAAACAAAACATATATATATATATATATATATATGGCCAAAATATAACATAACTGTGGCTTTATACTGATATTTAGGTAAACACCAAAAACCAAACAAATACAGCAGATCATAACTGAATTAATAAAAAAAGACTAGAATGTGACGAGAACTTTTTTGATGTAAATTTTGAAATGATTTTCAGTAAACATTTGTACACAATACTGACTGCATGTTCACGCTTAACTAATAAGCTGTTGAAATATCCAAATAAACTATAACCTGTATTTCAATAATAGCTTAACTAAAGGTTATTTTATTCAAATTACACATTGCACTCACATTTAACAATTTTTATAAAATTTTATAGAAAAGCACCACTGCAAATAAAAGACACACTTGCCAGTTTACCTCAGTAAATATTTATGGCTGTTGCTTTGCTTTCAGGTTTAATTTAAATGGAGCAGGCAGATGGCAGGCAAGAAGATTAACCCAGTGTAATCCTTCATCATCTCACAATGCTCAGAGCTAGTCTACTGGGACAAATAAACAAAGACAACAAAAAATCTGATTTATGCATCAAAATGTATATTTAACATGTCGGCCTGCAGTGTAAATGTAGCCAAAGTTGTATAAAATGTATAACATTACCCAGAACTGTTCTTTCCAGCTACAATTGTAAATCTCACTGTTAGTGACCATTCTATTGAGTCTAGTCAGGTTCCCTTCCAGTGCAGAGTACATGATACCGTGCTCCACAGGGCTTCATACCTGCGAGAAAACATGATGAAGTGCGCACTAATGCTTCCCTACACATGTACAATTGAGACAAATTGCCTTTTAAGTGCTTCTACCTACAGGGAAATATGCCCTCTAAAATGCCTCTAAAAACACAGTTAATGCTCTTCAGGCAACATATTTCTTTATCCCTGCCTCTATCTGCACATTTATTATGAAAAATGTCTGAAATGTTTTTAAATAAATAAATAAATAAATAAATAAATAAATAAATAAATAAATAAATAAATCTAAGTACCTCACTAACCTTGCCACTCACTAATGCAAAAAAAGTCTAAAACGTTTTTCATTTAAAAAATTCAAGAACAAGAATTTAAAAATGTAGACATATAAATATGAAAAAGGGTTACCAAATAAATAAATAGAAAACAAATGTAAAAACTGGAGAAGAATGCTTTTTTTGCAGTCTTTTGAGTCAAGCCATTTACTTTTCTTTTTATCAATGAGTCATATTTTCCTCACTTCTGAAGGACTAGGAATAACTTTACTCAGCTTTCTACTGAAAGATGAGCATGAATGTACATGATACATTTTCTTCAGCTGTGGAAAGTTTTTTTGTTCGCTCGTGGTGTATGGACACATCAGAATAAATTTCTCCTTACTCATACTTAATGGTGTATGCACATTAGACCAGTCATTCTTGTATAATCACTATAAACTTTACATAATGCATTACCTTCTCAGGGGGAACTTTCCTATAACTTTCATGCAGTGGTCCCAGGGAATATTCTCATAGGATTCCTAGTTTTCATTATGTTTTTTTGTTCCTGTAACATCATCAGGGACTTCTCATACTTTGATTCACCCCTACAATTTTTGGTTATTCTTTTAAAAAAAATCTTGGTTATACTTACAAATAAAACAAATATACTTATTCTTCCCATAACTGTTTTCCTTATTGTCTATTTCCCAACTAGATGGCAGCGATGACTTAATATCACACAGTTGTCATTACCACTGGTTCCTTTTGTCTGAAATTTCTATACGATTTATATATACTTACATATAAATAATTTACAAAGCATTCATCAAAAGATATCAACATGAATGACCGATAGAACATAAGTACATAAATGTTATTTTGATTGGGTCTGTGTACTAAAAATATTTTGCTACTGCAGCTAGCCACTTAAGAGTGCCTAAGACAGACTAAGCATAAGACACATTAGTCTCGCTTTTCTACAGGTGCATCTTTATGCCTCCTTGATTCCTTGAGCAAGCTTGTAAATCCAGCAAAGTCTGGCATTTTTAAGGATATATCAATTTTTAAAATGCACTCAGAGGAATCAGTAAGAGGAGATCATGGCTACACAATACCTCCTAAGTAGGACTGAGCAATGAAAAAATCATAAAATTAAGTACTGGTGTATGGAGAGTCTGACAACTCTTCCCTGAGGTTAGGGGTAGATGGCTTGTTTTAGGTGTACACCGCCACCTAGTGTACAGATATCCACAGTACACTAATCTCTTTTACCCTGAGTGACTTCTGTTTGTGGAATCCCCAAAGACACAACCGAATACACAAGCTGATTATAGAAGAGAGATTTTTTTTCTTTGCTCAAGTAAATAAAATAAAATTACTTTAAATAAATCCACCTTTTATAATTTACTGTCATTTTTTGGTTTACATTTCTGTCTCTGTCACTCTCTCTTTAATTTGTATTAACTTATTACCTGTTTTACCCGTTCAGCATTTTGTTTATCTACTCACAACTTATATGATATTGAGAGACATGTGTCCACAATCACATCACTGGGTGTACAGACTAGAGGAACGGAAAATGTCCATCTCAAACTAGTTTTCTGTGTTTGCCCAGAAAACTGCAGCTTGCACATTACAACATGCTCTCATCAATGTCAACATTATTTAAATACAAAGCTGTACATATATTTTGTGAAATGCGTTTCATCAAAAACAGGCTAAGGTTTAATACACATAGGCTATAGAAGAACAGCATCTACTAACACTAATTAAACCCATGGATTAATTAATAAAGCACTAGGTTTCATAAGCAGACACAGAGCGGTTTCATACGCAGATATTAGAACTGTGTTAGTGGTGGCAAACCAATTTACACCCATTTGACCAGATGTGTTTTAATATTGGTTTTTAAAAAGCAGTGGAAATGTAAACAGCAATTTGTGATTCACTGTAGTCCTTCAGGGTGACACGGTGGGGCAGTGTGTAACATGGCTGTCTTATAGCTTCAGTGTCACTGGATCTGGATCAATAGTGATTAGGGGTTACTGTCTATGTGAAGTTTTGGGTATTCTCCCTGTGTTTGCCTGGGTTTCCTGTGGGTATCCTACAAACATGAAGCAAAGTGGACTAACTATTAGGTGAAAGTGAACTATGTCACTTTCCGTGCAGTAAAAACACACATCTAGTGACCAGCTGGGGGCAGTGAACACACTTGCCCGGAGTGGGGGTTGCAGCAGCTCCAAAACACAGTGCCTGGGGAGCAGTTGTGGGGTGAGGCCCTGACCAGGATAAGGCAATTACCTTAGATCAGGGGTGTATAATCTTATTTGCATAGGGTTGGTGTGGGTGCAGGTTTCATTCCAACTAAGCAGAAACAACCACAAACCATAGGCCACTAAAAATTAAACCAGGATCAACTGATTAAACAGGTGGAATCAGATATACATGTTTTATATATACGAAGGCTTTAGGTTCTGTATCTGTTCCACTTGGCCATATTACCTATTTTGTACAAACAACTACAGTAACAGAGCTAATTGCTACTAATCCTAAATCATTAACAAAACTGTTTCATACAGTTACAGACATTAGACACTGTGATAATTATTTCTTCCAAATGTGTAAGAATACAAACACTGTACAGTGAAAGTTCTCTCAGCTTGTAAACTGCCTGTTCTACAATACATCTACATTTAGTCCCACTGTCTTCTTGTGTTTATGACACCATTATTCCTACACTATAGTAGCACTTCTTGTGCACAGTAAACAGCCAGTGGTGCATCAGATACTGCTGGGCTTAGTCAGAGCTTAGGAAATGTTTCAGTGAAATAGGAAACAGATGACAATGGCTAAATTGGGCTGGTGGGCTGGAATCAGTAAAATAAACTAAAAAATATAAAGTGATAGTAAATGGTAAACAATAAAGACATTATTAAAGACATGACATTATTAAAGACATAATTAAAGAATAATATATTTTTTGCCTAACCCAGACTATAACTGATTTTTGTATTTATATGCCAAATTTCCCTCCTTTGCAAAAACAAGTAGCGAGTGTTGCATCACTCACTACAATATTCCAAACAGCCTCTACAGCAAACTTCAGCACAAGAGCTGTGTGTTGGAAGCTTCATAAAAACAGGTTTCCATGGCCACGCAGCAGCACACAAGCCTTACATCATTATGCTGAGCATGTGCTGGGGTGGTGTAAAGCAGACTTCCACTAGACTCTGGAGCAGTGGACAGTGTTCGCTGGGATAACAAATTATGCTTCACTATCTGGCAGTCTGAGAGAAAAACTTTTGTGGATACCAGGAGAACGCTATCTATTGGACTGTATAATGCCAACTTTGTAGAAAGGGAGAAATTGTCTGGGGCTGTTTTTCACGTTTTTTTGGGATATATGCCAGTGAGGTCCAGTTAAGGGTAATGTTAATACAAAAATGTTGGACAATTGTATGTTTTCAATGCTGTGGCAAATGTTTGGAAAAGGCACTTTCCTGTTCCAGCCTGTGCAGAAAATGAGGTCCATAAAGACATGGGTTAATAAGTTTGGTGTGGAAGAACTCAGGTGACCTGCACACAGCCCTAAGCTCACTCAGCCACACCGAACAGCTCTGAGATGAATTGAGACGTTGATTGCGAGCCAGACCTTTTCGTCCAACATCTGTGCCGGACCTCACAAATGCTCTTTTGACTGAATAAGGTACAAATTCCCATAGACACACACTGAGATCTGGGTTTTGGAATGGAATGTCCAATACAGGATCTGATGCTCACATATCTACTTTGGCCATATAGTATATGTAGCAGTGTGTTAATAACATTTCACAACAGCCTCACCAGTCTGTAATGAATAAAGAAAGCAGTATATTTATAGTGTGAAAATCAACACATAAAAAAAATCAGATCCACTATCCAAAAAAAAAAAAAAAAAAAAAAAAAAGATTAGGGGGGCTGCGGATGTGGGTGTTGTGCAAATCCACCACACTCCCACCCCCACAGCCGACTCTTACCCCTCCAGCTCTCTTGAATCTACACGTGGAAAGTCATCTTGAAGAGAAACAGAGCATCGCTTGTGAGCTCCGCCACGCGGGGCTTCATACCACGTGACTGCGTTGTAAGAAATCTCAACTCACCAGCGGGACTACTTTATAATTATTCTCAGTCTCTACTGCACAATGTGATGTGTTAGAAAAAGAGATCTATTTCTTTTTCCTCACAAGGATGTTAGGAGTTTTGGATTACTGTTCAGCTTGTTTGGATGCATAATATCTTCACACGTCTTTACCTTAAAGCTTCAGGTCTGGTTTTTAAACCCGTGTGTTAATCGGACAGTGGACGTGGTCACACCGAATCCGGCTTCTAGTTTCACCAAGTTGCGTTTGGGCACGTGGACGTTTAAGTGTGCGGAGATCGAGTGTGCGGCAGTGCAATGAGCCATGAACCATCTTGCAGCGTCCAGAGAGTCTGAATGGAGAAAGGTATGAAAACTGTCAGTCCTCAACCAAGAAGCAGACATTTACAGTAGCCCTTTTTGTGAAATCAGTCGTCACGCTATACTTATTCTTCTATCAGTAGTAATATATCTTACTTATATCTTAAATATTATAATAACAATGGCATTAAGTCCTTAATGACAAAGACTTATATGTTCTCAGGTTTGCTTATGCTCTACTCAGACTTTTTGGGAAAAAATGCGGTAGTGTGCTAAGGACCAAAAACAGTGTGCCTATTGTAAGTTCATATATCCTCATGTACAGGTCCAACTAGCCTATAAATATTCAAATCTGACCACACATGATGTCTACTGTGTGACTGTAATATGATTTGTGACAGAATGTTTAATTTAAGGGTTTTAATGTGCGTATCTTCTCTGTTTGCTGGTTTTACAGTATATAAGACTAAGTTCATATTGGAAATCTGGGATTTTCTTTTCTTTTCTTTCTTTAAAACTGGAAAGAAAAAGAAAGTTTTAGAATTTTGCACAATTTCTAGATCACTGTTTAAATTTTATTTGTGACACTGGCCATATTCACTAATTTGTATGAAAGGTCAGATTGTATGTAAGTCTCATTCCTTCCACTGAAGCAAGTGTGCAGATTACACACCAATAGATTTAATCTAACATGGATCAGTTGGTTAGTGGAGTTTGTGCCAGCTTGAGTGAAGACTTGCTTTGAAGCCAAAAGGGCCATATTAAATAATAAGCTATTCTGAAAATCAGGTAAATATTTCTAATATTCTACTGTTCACTAAGTTATCACCTGGAATAAAAACCTCTGTGTTAAACTGAACCTTCACTAACTTTCATTACTCTCAGACTTTTGAACCCAGCTGCATATAAAACACTGCTGCTTTGTGTCACTATAAGTCACTGCTATAAGTCACTGCTGCTTTGTGTCACTATAAGTCACTGCTATAAGTCACTGCTGCTTTGTGTCCAGCTACTGAATTCTACCAGTGCATCCTTTAACAATGGGTAGTTCGTGTGGGCTTTTTTCAGGCCCTTCAAATTTTTAGATATAGCTAATCTGAATTGATCCTAGGTGTGAATAAAGGTCTGAATGTATGTGCATATGGTGCACTGTGACTGACTGTTATCCCATCCAGGATGAATTCCCCATTCACACCTAGTTTTCCCTGGATAGGTTCTGGATACACTGTGACCCTGTCAGGGATAAAGTGCTTATTGGAATAAATGGATAAATAAATGCATGAATGTACAGTTTGTTTTATTGTATTTTATACATGTATCCGTATAGTAAGCAAGAAGAAGCAAGTTAAGGCACCAAAATTCAACAATAAATTTAGCTTATGCATCAAATTGTTGACTATGGGCTATAATCACTGATGGTGTTCGAAACATCTACCTGCTTCTACGTGCTTGTGTAGGCTTTCTGCCATCTCTCGCCTTACCGCCACTGCCACAGTGTTCCCCTGGCACAACTGCACCTTGTGGGCCCGGGCAGCATCAGTGGAACTGTCATTGCTGATTTTAGATTTATATGACCACAAAACACTCAGTAAGAAAACAAGACAAAAACACAGGCATGAAACATGCTTCTTGCACTCATACACGTCTGTGATGCTGATTCTTGTTTCTTTATACTGTGACATGATTTGTGAAATATAATAGCAATTACATATATAAAGCAGTTGCGGTCAAATAGAACTTGACCACTGACCTTTTGTCCACTGCAAAATTAGTAGAAAAAGAAGTACTAGCAAACACATACAGACGGCAGTTTATTGTAAATGTTATATTATCTGTTAAAGACTAATTTTGTTACAGGCTTTATTTTAATGAACTTATAATACAGTGTAGTTGCATAAATAACTGAATCATCATGTTTCTTAGTCTTCACTTTGTATATCATGCCACTTTCAGTCTGTGAGAGCAGCAGTTAATGTAATTTGTATAGGAATAATAAACAGAGTGATGTCTGTTTCTGCTTCAGCAGATCATCAGATTTGTCAAATGCTCCAGTGGGTTTTGAATATGTAAAGATCTCAGCTAAGACACCACTGCTGACAGTTTGATTGCTATAACATAATAAGCTAGCATAACTGGTTTATATTTACTTACAGTGCAAACTATCACTCACTGTCAGCCTAAAAATTGTGTCTTATCCTAAATGATATGGTTTGTACAGATAATTTAGTAACTTGATGAAGCCAAATTGTGGAATGATTTTGCATACATTTTATCTGATGGCTGGTTTGACTGAAGACACTTTACATTTGACACTATACACACGTTTGCATCTGTATTGGAAAACAGATGGAACCAAAGGCACTGGATAGAACTTTTCTTTTTTAATGAGTGTTGTGGTGATGGCTAGTGGTAGTTATTATTATTATTTTTTTTGTAATGTATGTTTATTGTTGGTTATCTGAGAATAAACAGGAAATGTTTCAAGAGCTGAAACTTCTCTGTAGACAAAAATGCAACGCAATTTTAAGGCTGCTAACATTGTAAAAAGCGGTCTTTCTAGTGATATCTCCTGTCATTTAAGACACTATTTAAATTATATGTTGTTCATCAATAAATACAACATTAAATGTTTACGAGCAAGTCACTGTCATATAAGTAAAATAAATATACATTAAATATACAATAACATCTGTTATTGGAAAATAACCGTCATCTGTCAGGCCACATAACACCTTCCTTACTTTGATTAATTGAAGTGTTTCATTGCTTAGTTTTTACATTTGATCCTGATGAGTGGCTAGAGAATAAACATATTAAAATAAGTACTAGTGCATAATATTGTAGCATTGTATTAATAATAGTAGGTGGCTCAGTAATCAGTCAATTTAATGCTAGCAGTATAACAAACAAACAAAATAGAAAATAAATATTCGTTTTCAGCATCGAAAGGTAACTTGGTTAAAAATCTTAAATATTAATAAGGGTATCTGCTAGGTCCACGTAAAGACATTTTTTTTTTTATTTAAGAAGAACCAAGACCAAGAAAAATGTTTTATTAACAATTAATGTCTTTTAGTTTTATCTAGAGACCTGATATCTAAACATTTAATGCCCACTCCATGTGCAGTGGCAGGGAGTTTCACTGCATGTCTTTCTCTAAGTCTAACTGCAGATCTCAGGGCTCAAGTTCTCTAGGCCTGTTCTTTATTAACATTGCTCCTAGGGCGGTGCCACACTTCAGCTGAATATACTCAGGGCTTTAAACAAGGCATTGTGCCCTGCTGAAGGCATTTCAGCTTCTCTCTGCTATTAGGAAGGTGATGACAGTAGTGTACTATTTATTTGATCTGAAGGAACAAAGCTCAGGTTGTCTCACTGTGCTGGCTCTCTTAGTGGTGCTAAATAGCTATGAATCTCTCATTGTAAGCTGTCTAATTTATTAAACAAAGGCAACTGGTTAGCTGCTGTTGTGTTTTATGTAAAGGTACTGTTTTGAATATATACAGTATATAAAGTAAAATAATTATATTTTAATATTTTCTCATTTTCTGACTTGTAGTAGGTCAACTGTGCGTCATGTCCTGACGTGAGATGAATCTGAATAGCTACACATATAGATTGTGGAGGGATTACCAAACAGAATCATATTCAAGAATGAGGAATAAATATGTTATTCTCATCATCTGCATCGTGGCCCTCGTCATCATTGAAAAGGAAAACAATATTATTTCAAGGTGAGCTCTTTGATTTCAACTACTTCTCAGTTTCATACATTACATGAGTACTATGCAGAATTATTCAGTAACCACATTAAAACTAAATAGAACAATTATGCAGTTCTGGGAGTAAGAACCCACTGAGAGGTTATAGAGGTCATGTTCAAATGTAGTGGATATTAAAAAATTATTTAAGATTGCTTCTGTTTGTTTCAGGGTCTCTGACAAGCTGACACACAGACAGACACAACAAATCACAGGGGCTTTTTCTTTCTTTAATGGCTCCAGTTTGGATGACAGTGAGATGAGTATAAATTACACACAGCTTGTATACCAGGCTGGTCAAAAGCACATTCTCTTATTGGCCACCACTCGCACTGGATCTTCCTTTGTAGGTGAGTTTTTTAACCAGCTGGGTACCAACATGTTCTACCTGTTTGAACCACTCTGGCATGTAGAAAGGGCACTTTCACAGGACACAGGGATCCCCAATTCCAACATCTCATCCATTGCATACCGGGATGTGTTGCTAAGCCTGTTTTTGTGCAACTTCTCACTGCTAGAGAGCTTTATCAGCCCATCTCCTCTAGAGCATGTCACTCCAGCTCTGTTCCGCCGTGAGTCCAGTATGGCTCTGTGTGAGGAGCAGGTGTGCACTCCAGTGCAGAAGAATGTTTTTGAGAGATATCGTTGCAGAACGCGTCGCTGCGGCCCTCTCAATTTCACCTTGGCCTCACAGTCCTGTCTCAGGAAGAAGCACAAGGCCATCAAGACGGTAAGGGTTCGGCAGCTGGACACACTCCGTTTGCTAGTTGAAGATCCTAGACTGGATATTAAGGTCATACAACTGGTGAGAGACCCACGTGCTGTCCTGGCCTCAAGAATGGTAGCCTTCTCTAGCAAATACCAGACTTGGAAAAGTTGGGCGGCAAATGGAGAGGTACCCATTGATGATGAAGAAGTGAAGCGACTTCAAGGCAATTGCAATCAAATCCGCGAGTCTGCTGAGCTGGGCTTGAGCCAACCTGATTGGCTGGAAAATCGCTACATGCTTGTGCGCTATGAGGACATCGCCAGATACCCAATGCAGAAAGCGGCAGAGATGTACAGGTTTACCGGGATCCCATTCACATCACAGGCAAAGGAATGGATTATTAAAAACACACATGCTTCAGAGGTTGCTAGTGGTGTGTACTCTACACAGAAGAACTCTTCAGAGCAGGTAGAAAAGTGGCGTTTCAGTATACCCTTCAAATTAGCCCAAGTTGTGCAAGAGGTTTGTGGGCCAACTATGGAACTATTTGGATATCGATTTGTTGACAGTGAGGAGACATTAGTTAATAGGTCTATAAGTTTGCTGGAAGAAAAACAGTTTAATTATTCATATGTTACAGATTATAACTCATAGTTTTAGTAGTAAATTAGTGTTATAGATTTGAAACAGAGCAGTGAATGTATTTGAAATGCATATGTACCACACTGGAGCACAGATGCTGTATGCCTTCAGCGCTTACCTCATGGTTTATTTTTAATCAAAGTGCATTCAGTTTGACTAATTAAGATATTAAATGATTAATTCATTGTATTTGCTGCTTCTGTTTAAAAGGGATTTTATTTGTTTAAGTCAATTAGGTTGTTGTTTTTAGTCCTGGAGACACTTTTAGTTTTTTGTTTTTTGTAGTTGTTTTTTTTTTCCTTTTATAGTTTCTTTTGAAATTTTGTGAGGCTGGACAAAACTGTGTTGATAAACAACATAAATGTTGGTTTACTGTTTATATACAAAATGGAGTCAGAGCCAGAAAATCAGAGTTTTGCACTAATGGGATGCTAGATTTTAATGCAGGAGCTGTTAAAAGGATAACAGGGTGAAATTTTAACATGTCTTCCCTTCAGGCAATTATTATATATCTTTCTTTCTATAGGCCTTTCTGTGGGCTTTCTGATTTTCTGAAATCTGCTGCCATATAGAGACAAGTGAAGAACTGTTAACATTTGGGTACAATGTTTATTTTAGGGTGATTGGGTATATATAATAAATTTAAGGGGATTATAATGAAAGGAATGGATTAATAAATACATAATACATAAAATAGGATAAGGAGGAGGATGGTTTAATAATATTAGAAGACAGGTGCTTTGCCAAAGAAGACTGGATTTTTTTATGCATAAATATAATGCTAGCTCTTTTAATTACATTAAGAGTAAATGGTAATAGAATTCATACAACATATCAACCATAAAAAATCTACATCTGACTGAAGGCCATGACCTCTTACAAACTGACAGTACTTTGTATTTATGGCTGTTGTTTACAAATAAAATAAATTAACGTGAATCAGCATTGTGAATGGTCCCTTGATTCAAATCAATAATTAATTGCTAGTAATTTGCTATGAAAATGAATCTATAAACCTCTGACTGTGGTTCTTATCTGAATATTTCATATTTGTCCTAAATTTACATTTATGACCTTTGCCGGACATTCTAATTCAGAGGGACTTATAAAAGTGCTTTGAAGTGTCTGTCAATAATTATATGATGATACAGGTTCACTAGGTCATAGACCTGGCAACCACCTAGAATACCATCTGTTTAAACTCTGTTGGGAGGTAAGAAAAAACAGACAGCACATCTGTTTATTTCTGTATCAATTCATGTCTACACTAAACTCTTATTAACCAGACTTTAAATACTTTTTAAAATTATTATTAGAGATGCAACTGTGTTTGACTAGTTCTTAATCTCAGTCCTAGGAATATGTCATGCAATACAGGTTTTCACTGCTCTAAAACTCCAGGCCAATTGAGTTAATGGTTTTGTAATGAGCTGATGATTTCTGTTGGATCAGAAAAAATACAAAAGTGTGTATTTCACACGTAGTCTCTCAATAACTGGGGGCACCATAATTGGGGAAATTGTGGAGAGATGAATGATTCCAGGTAACTAGAGATAGATGGGGCACTGAAAGGTTATAGGTTAGGTTAGATACAGGCACTGATGTGTCTTAAATAGAGACTTTTAAAATGAGCAAGGGTGGAGTGTGGGGTAAAAGTGGGGACCATTGTGATGCAACCATGTTAAATATACAGCAAGGTTTTTATAGTGAGCCTCACCTAAGAAATTTGCAAAATCTGATGCTAGTTGTGTCACAAATTCCCCAGGAAACCACTGAGCATTAATCATTTTAGGTTTAAGCCTGACCTCATAAAGCACCATGTGTAATAAAAAATAAATAAAAGACCAGTGAAGTTAAACGTCACTAACTGTTTTTGTTTTCTTTTGCATGGATGTTTTACTTGAACTCATTTTGTGCTGTCTTAGAGTGTACTTCACTCCACTATCTTATAATGCTGCATTGTGCATATAGGCTGGCTCGCGGGACACATGGCCTCTCGTATGTGTGTGTGTGTGTGTGTGTGTGTGTGTGTGTGTGTGTGTGTGCTGTGTTCTCAGGATATGCTGCGCCCTCTCTGAGAGCTGCTCAGAGCAAATTGAGGCTCACCCAGCTGCTCAACGGCTCTTTCATACAGCCCCTCTCCCCAGGCTTTCACAGCACACAGAACTTCCTATTCAACACTCAGAAGCACCAAAAACCTGCCACATATACTGGCAGTTTGTTACTGCACATTCAGTGAAATTACAGTTTATTAGTAAGTGAATTAGTAATGAATCGCTTGGTGACGTGAACAGCACTGTATAAATGTCTTGCTTCAAACTAGTTCAGTAACAGATTTTAAAAAATAAATTGTAGTGGTGAAAAATGACACAAAGTAGTTCATGTGTAAGCAAACCCTAACAGAGGGTTTTATTATTAATGCTAATGAGAGAACATTCAGTTCACGTTTACTCAGATGGCATCTGCTGCCTTTATAAAGAAACCTTGTTTCTGTTTGAGTGACACTAGAGGAATCACAGATGTACCTACTGATACAATTTAACTAAACTGTTAAAACTAAGGGGAAAATTGCACAAACAGATTATATAAAATAAATATTGCACACAAGGTTCAAGTGTTCTGCATAATAGATTGCCCCATTTAACCTAATATTTTTTGTCTTTAAATAAAGCTATATGTTTCATCTCAAGTATGTGAAATATGAAGGTATTCAGTTTTCTGTAAAATCCTTTAACAGTGTTTTTCTTACTGTATTTCTGTTATACTTGGGGATTTAAGGAACCAATGAATATCATTCCTGCCTTTTTCTAAGAGTGTGTGATTAATGTATACTGTATACTATGTATGCAACTGTATACCATGTATGTGACCACAGAAGCTGTTTATTGTATCTCTAAGAACTCAGATTTAAAAACTAAGTTCATCTTATTTCCAGAGTAGAATTAGGGATTACTAGATTTCAGTGGTGAGACACTAGTTGTGTCTCTTTGATATCACTGCTGTTGTACTTTGCTGTTGTAATCTTTAAAAGAATACACATCATTGATATAAAATCTAAACATTAATTCATAATGGCAGATGCTCTTATCCAGAGCACGGCTAAAGGTCTTGCTCAAGGGCTCAACATTGGCAGGTGTGGGATTCAAACTCATGACCTTCTGATCAGAAGTCAAACAGCATAACCACTGAGCACTACTTATTGGTGCATGTACTGAGCAACTGAACAGTTAAAATGATATTCATCATGTCTATGAAGGTCCATTTTTGGCTCTGTGCAAAAAAACAGCCATTATAAAATAACCAACAATACTTAGAACCGACCATCAGAGGGCAGTGGAGTTCTTCCTGTCTGTATTTTAAACAAATGCAACCCAAGTTTTGGTTTTGTTCGTTTTCCAGCACATGAGCTCAAAATCTTAAGAAATTATAAATTATTACGGTTCAGGCAGGGGTTTGGTTAGTTATCCTTACAACATCATTCATATAAAATAAATAAAATCAACTTTGTTAGCCGGAATTCATTTAAAAATGGTGTTATATTGGGGTAATTAAAACAATATGTGCAAGTGACTTTATATTAATCAGTGACATGACTTACACATTTCTGTGTCCAAGTGTATTATCTTCTTTTGAAATTATTGTAATCACTTTAGAAATTCTGTAAACCCTATTTTGTTTGAATACATTTTCAGTTCAATTTAATAATGCATTCTTTTATACTCTATTCTTATATAATATAATATGTTTAGGCATGTCAGAATGGTGCAACCGTGAACTTTTATTCTAAAGGAAAGTGGTAATAATAGTAAACAACACTGCATTATTTACTGGACCCCATGTGACATTTATGAGCAAAAAAAGTTAGCAGATCTCACTCAAAAATTGATATAATTAGTTACACATGACACAGTCACTTTTCTTGTCAGGTTATACAACCAGTGTAAAACTTGGAACATGTTATGATATCATAAAACTCTTTATTTACTCGTACAATTCTTTTAAATAATCAAATAAAAAATTTACATTACATCAATTTTGAGCTTTATTTGACATTGACACATATATAAAGGGTCACTTTTCCCTTTCATTTTCCAATCATCTTAATGTGTGCGTGTGTGTGTGTGTGTGTGTGTGTGTGTGTGTGTGTGCTGTGTTCTCAGGATATGCTGCGCCCTCTCTGAGAGCTGC
>JAOVVF010000039.1:15743522-15762116 GCA_028565595.1 Duopalatinus emarginatus | reverse complement strand
TATATAGAGAGAGAGAGAGAGAGAGAGAGAGAGAGAGAGAGAGAGAGAAAATTGTGGAGTAGAGGAGTGATAGGTGATAGTTGCTTCAAAAAGACAAATTGTATGAGCAGGTAAAGCTGTTCAGTATTGGGAGGTCATACCCTCAGAAAATGATTTACATATAGTGAATGGAATGCAGTCTGTTCCCTTTAGTCAATGATCCTCTAAAAGAAACAATATTTTGAAGACAGCTCCTACTTGCCAATGTAAATTAAAGCTCAGTGGATTAAACATTAACCATGGAAACAAGTTCACAAAGAGCAGAATACCGGTCATTTAAATGAAATGCCCAAGATGATAGCGAAAGATAAACAATACCTGACATAAATTTCCATTATGCATTCTGTGATCTAGCTTGTGTCTTTCAGACCACAGTAAGTGAACCAAGAAACAATGGACACAGTATGCTCCATCTAGACAGGCAGTTTATAAATGTGGATGTGGTGTCTCCATTAATTGGACCAGCAGATGTTGATGATGGTTAACTCTAAGCCATTGATTTAGGGAGTATTGAACACATTGGGATGAACAGCTGCATTGATCCAGCCCTGATCTGCATGTAAGGCGCTGATCAATAATTTAGCAAGAGTCACAGAGAAAAAGACCAATGGCAGGTAGATGGTAGAGGGTAATTATTTTGATTTATCAAACTGTTTAACCCAAATTAAACAGAAGCACTGGCTTGGTTTCAAAATTCATTGAAGAATACATCAGTTGTTACTGAAACTGTGATTTGTTTAAGTAATAATAAAACGAGGAGAAAACTGAACAGAGCAAAGACAATATAGTATATGACCTCACACACACTGATGCCACTGCATTGGAAAAACAAGACCTATGTACAACATAGCCAAATCTATTTCAATCCATCACTGTGAGTGTGGTGGTAATAGCACACATTAGTAGAAGATCATTACCTCTCGTTGTGTATTCACTTAACTATAGACAGAGGTTAGCGTGGAAGGTGTGCAAATGGAACAGCAGATGTTGTTTACTGGACTGTTGAATGAGAACGTAAGGGCTTAAGAAGTCAATGCTATAGACGACAGAGAATTTATATGTTTAGCTCTAGAATTTAAACTTGCCATGTATTTTCAATTGATTTGTTACAATTTTGAAATTGTAGGTTGGTTAATCCATTTTGTATATTTAATCCTGCTTAACAATTAAGCATTTCTTGCATTGCTTAAATGCTTGAACAATTTCTTAAATACAGTTTCTGTTTAGACACTGTGAACCAGGTTTAAGGTTGTTAAACTGAAATTAAAAGAAGTAACCTTATAAACTTGTACCATGAAGTGGTCACATAGCTTATTAAATCAATCTCTGAATTATGTATTCTCTTTAAGTGGGGGTCAGAGGGGAAAAGGTCAAACCTTGCGATCTCTTCTAGTTTAATTATTACAGGTGGCTACGTTGTGTTTAATTACTGCACAGCCTAGTAGGAGAGTATAAATAAAACGGAACCATGATTAGTACACTTAATTGTGGACATTTCAATTATTTGTGTATTAGTGCCACCAAGCCGTATGAAGTAAAAAAGCTGTTTGATGTTATCTATGTGTAATCAAGCATAACTTCATTAATACGCATAATTAATTGAGCACAAATTGTTGCCATCATAATGCTACCTTTACTTTGACAGATGTGCTTGGCAGTAATTCTTGTCCAATCCTTCTTGGGGTCATGAATTAATCTACATGACCTCATGCCTGTCACAAACTAATAAACACACAACTAATTGACTTTGCATGCCCCCCTTTCTGCATATAGACACACACACACACACACACACACACACACACACACACACACAAACTCTATTCTTGTGTCATGGCTGATCAGAAAAACACTTTTCACTAAGTTGCACAACTACTTTCCATAATAGTGACTAAACTAAATACATGCAATATGAACGCAGTACTATAGGATTCTACAAACATATAAATGCATACATTAAAAATACACAGAACTGATGAGAATGTGATTCTGACTGTGCAGAGATAAAAATGCAGATAAAGGGAAAATGCCAAAAAAGATATATGACAATAGAAAACACCCCAAGATTAACACATTGGATTATAAAAATAATCTGGATTATAATCTGGATTATAAAAGAAGAAAGATACAGAACAGTGTATCTACTGGAGATTTGATCATTAAACTTCACATATTCTGGTCCCTTGTTAGAGGGCTGTCAAGATACAGTAAGGGTTAAGGGTAATAAACAGCCCCTTTGCAAGACGGCTGTCAAAATGGTAACAAAATCACATGAGCAAACCAAAAAAAGACTCATTATCCAAGTAAAAAATTAAGGACTAACCTACAATTTGAAATATTATTGCTAATTTTTTATATTCCTTCTCCTTAGAGGTTGGTTGACCAGAGCAACGTCTACAAACAAAGAGCAAGTGTCTACAAACGCTAAATTTATACAAATGTCTCTAATGTGTGCCTTCTTTCTGATCAGTTACACCTGTTCATGTCCTGCGTTAATTCTGATGAACTTGAGCTTTTACAGGACAGTGCGCCACCACACACATCTAGAGACGTCAAATTATGGTTAGAGGAAATAATTTTCAGAACTCTACTGACTCTAACACATCTGGGATACCATGCAACACACTGTGGAACACAAAAATCGTACACTTCATAACAGAATTGTAGACCGTTCTCTACCTTCTCTCAGAATATTTCTGCAAGCTTGTGGAGTTCATGCACTATGGGAGACCTATCCAGTGTGTGTGTGTGTATATATATATATATATATATATATATATATATACACCACATAACACTTTCCTCCCTCTTGTCTCTTGCCTCTTCAATGCTCTTGTTTGCTGGCAGTTAATGAACAGATTAGCGGCAAGGGTTCAGGAGGGTTCAGCACTAAACCCTTTAACAGGACCGACAATGAGTGTCAGGTGGGTCCACACTTTCTTCCATCATGCCTCTGGAATATGCCTTGACTTGACTTGTGTCTGCATGATTATCCCCCCCCCCCATCCCAACCCTCAACCTCTTCTCAGCCACCAAGTAGAAGGAGGCTTGAGGAGTTAGCATGTTTTAAGGGCTAAATTGGATACATGTTGGCAATGTGCCTTCTCTTTGTTCATATTGTCCATGGCCATATTTACAAAACGGCATAGCAGGATCTTCTGAAGCACATCGTGCTGAATGGGACTCCCTCAGAAGAGTGGAGGAGACTTTCTAGGGCAGGCATACAATAAGAACTGAGGAGCTGAAGGTCCGAGGGGGAGGCTGAGGGTCTGTAGTTTGTGCCTGTTTTCATTCAATTCTTTAATATTCCACAGAAGGTTCTGCTTCAGAGAGATGGCTATTGTGCAGTGCTGAATGGGAGACTGAATGGGTGTCTCTGCTTTCATTAATTAGGGCTCACTGCTGTTTCCGCTTCCCAAGAGAGCACCTCATTATGATTTCCTCACATTCTTTAACACAACTTAACCCCATTCCACAGCTCTAACACCAAAGAAATACACAATATGCAACATGTCTCAGACTGGTCAGGCTTTAAATTGTTTGCTGCTGTCACGTACTATGATCCAATGTTGTCTTTTCTGCATAATAATGCTGATAAAAATTATTTAAAAAATAATTAACTCTACAAAACGTTCCTGCTTAGATCCAGGATGGCAAACAATATTGTACATTTAATTGATATAAATTGACAGGAGAACATAGTGGGTATATCACATCATATGACAATAAAGTTGCATGTAGTAGCATTACACAGTGTTGACATGAGGAGCACATATTGATTGGACACTGAAAACAAACGAAGGCATCATCACAAAACAACACCTTATCTATAAGGTTGAATGCAGCTTAATGTAGGTTTATGCAAAGCTGGATCTAAAGAATCAATGAAAGCATTCAAGAGATAAATTCTGATTACAAGCTGTAATGTATGATACAACCAAAATGACCTAGAAATAGAGAACCCACTCTATCAATTTCATCTTGCGTACACAAATGCACAGTTTGTCCCATTCCTGATTGCTGAGGAATAATGACAGTTCGCGACCTTGGGATCACACACTGACAGTCTGTCGAAATAATTATTAATGTGATGGTCCAAGTGTCATTTCCCCTGCAAAGCCCAGTGATACAAGGCTAATACTGTTTACAAAAGGCTAAGTGTTACATTACATCCAATGCAAGAAGAAATCAATAACTGCCCTTTTCTTTGTTATACCATCTTTTTGAAAATCGATGATGCACACTACAAAGACATTGAGATGCTTGTGAGATACACTTCATTGAAAATTGAATATACAGTACACAGAGAAAGGGTTTTTTACATAGAGAAAGGGTTTTGCAGAAGGATGTTATTGCATGAACACATCACATGCTGGAAAAATTGGACAGAGTGTGGCTGAGACATGTTAGAAGAAAGCTGATACAGCAAGCTTAATTTCACTTATTTAAAGAAAGGAAATAGGAAACAAAACAAATAGACAAAATCATATAAATTTCCTGGAGCAGCTTATTTCTGAAGGTATAATAGCCTTTTTCATCATGGTACATTCTTTCACATGAGTTAAAAGGATTTTTTTTTCCAGATAAGATCACTTGTATGAAGGGATGGTTCTGAATGAATGAGACTATTTTGCTTACATTTGATTAAAAACAGAAAAAAATAACACAAGCCTAATGTACATAGCACATAATGATGTTCTCTGTCACTATATGAGAGTGTTTTTTCTATTGTAGAAATTGCCTTATATACTCCATTTGAGGCTTTAAGTTAAATGTGCAGTGCAGGAAACATGAGTTACATCAGACACAATATGAAGCCATTGGATTTTTATGCAGATTCCTAATTCAAATCTTACTGCAAACACATAGTACTAATATTTCACATCACCCATCACATCACCCAAACTTTCATGTGCTGTGGATTTTTGTCCTATTAAACTTAGAATTTCTACACTGTGCTTCTTGAGTCCTGCAAACCGAATCCTTCCCTCAGCTGATCCTATGCTGAGCCACAAGCATGGTCTGGGAGAGAGTGAGCCCCCCTTTACTCCTCTACTAACTGGTTTAAGACTTGTAATTATCTCTTGCTGGGGGTGGCTGTAAATTGGATTAAAGTGGTGAGTTACAGCTGAGTGAATTACCTCCATCTCCCCACTTGGTGGGCCAGGCTTGATAAACGTGCAGAGGGAATGGATTTGGATTCATGTCTTCCACATGGAAAGAAATGAAATTTTCCAACAGAAGGAGCTGATGTGCTAGTGGTATCTGTATGCGCCATGTTTCATCTGCTCCTGCTCTTCCAGAAATGTAATTACCTCTGTTATCAGCAGCTAAATGGTCAGAGCTCTGCAAAGAAACCCACCTACCTGCCCAGGCCACCTGAGTGCGCTGTTTTACATAGGACAGTCGCATGATGCATACAACACAGTATCAGACTCCTCTAGCAGCAGAGGCCTGAAAATGTCTTTTGCAGTGCAACACTGTTTCTCTTTTTTTTATGTAAACAAAAGTGCAGGTCACCTGGTTAGTTTTATTTCATTTTAGTTTTTACCTTAGAGCAAAATCTGATACCAAAAGATTTAAGACATTTCACAAGGGTAACAGAGTTATCCATAGATTTATTCTACAGATTTATATACCCACAGATATTTTACATTCTAGATGTCTATACAGTTAGAAAGCAAAATAATAACAATGTCACTTTATCATTTCCATTGATTGAGTAACAAGTAAGAGGCAGAAAATGCAGAAAACAGTTATGACAAACTTGTTAAAAATCAACACGAAATGCATAATCTTAAGGGACTTCATTTAAATAAAAGTGTGATTTAACGAGAGAACTGTCAGTGACTGATAGGTCACTCTGAATGTAAAATTGTAATCCTAGAGTGAAATACTTTTCAGTCTTTAAGGACAGCATGAACTCTGGAGCGTGAAATAGTAAATCTATGTTTCTAAGTGCTCAGAACCACCTCTGCCATGACCACAAAGTCACATTCATCTACAAGCGCCTTCATTTACATGGAATGACTTCTCCTGGTCAAATGATACTAAATGAAACAATGTAATATATCTACTTTTTTATATCTATCACAATTTTTTAATTTACTTTGACTTTATAACAGCAGCATACTTTCATTATAAACTTTCCATATAGACCAATCTTCTGAATTAATGTAATGTATAGAGCTTATAAATAGTTTTTGTACATACATGCATTGTACCCATTTAGTATAAATTCCAGACACCAACATAGATGTTATTCATATCTTTGTTGGATCATATTTACAAGGCTATTTAAAAAAGTAACATTTGAATAATTTAATACTCAATAAAATAAAATAGTACAGTGAGAAATAACAAATCCCTGGTGAATTTTGAAAAAGTAGCCAAAATAGGCCAAGTGTTTCAGGTTGGTATTTCATGGTAGAATAGAGGATAAGTGCTGCTCTAGGGTATGTACCTGCATCTTCAGTTTACATTCATATAGAAACAGATTTAACTGGAAATCAAACACCTTAAACATAAAGATCTACAAATAAACAAACAAACACCACCACCACCACCACCAACAACAACTTTTATTATTATTATTATTATTATTATTATTATTATTATTATTATTATTATTATTATTATTATTATTATTGCATCTATTTAAAAAATATAATTACATTTATATATCCATATATAAATATACTTTAATACATATTTTAAAACAAAATGACATTTTGAAGGATTTATAGAAGGTTTGTAATTGACATAAATTGCATATCAGAAACAGAGTGACATTCTCACAGTATTACCATCTGCTTTATTTAAGTAAAACCAAACTAATCTAAACAAATAAACACGTTATTTCAGTTCATTGCTATTTTGTGGTTAACCATTAATATCTTTTAAAGAAACAGTTGATCATCTCTTCTATGCACAAGTTTGCTTATTGTGGTGAGATTAATTAAAGGCATGGGACATCCCAGAGGTTGAGAAGATTGGGCTGATCTTCTGTGATGTGGGCCGGCAGTCTGGGTATCTGGGTATGAGTCTCTCTTTTTTCCCTCTCGTACTAGAAAATATGGTAGGGAGTGTTAATTGAGGAAGATTCTTTGCCACAGTGGGGGTTGTGCTCTGTCTTTTATAGTGTTTATATAAGATACCAGGAATTTGGAGACCTCCTCAACTATAATTCATTACATTTAGTATTACCCACAAGAAATATGACCAAGGAAAAATGTGAGGTTTCCTCAAAAATACCACACCAGAGATTATTTGTTTGTTTAAAGTAATGTGGTGAGCAGAATGAACCAGAAAGACCCACAGTCAAAAAGAAAATAATGGCAATACATAGTCTTTATCATATTGTTTAATTGTTTATCAATTTTCAGAATTTGTTCAGAGGTTATAAAAAACAACTGGTATATCATCTCATCTAGCATCTTTTCAAGTAAGAATTTACTATTGAACAGCAATGCTATTATGCATTATTGTATTTAGTGTAAAAGAGAATAACAGCTTTACAGTTGTTTAACAAATGGATTCATGAAAACTTTCACTTAATGTATGTGAGCATGGCTAGAGGCATTTCATTACTTTGAAATAAAGTGGATATAGAGCAGGCTAAAATCCCTATAGGAGTCGTACACAGTCTGAAAATGAGTCTGTGTGCTCCCGCTGTTTATTAGACAGTCGTCGCAGTGCTCTTTCATCTTTAATTTCCTGCTGTGTCATCTAGAGAGACAGATCAAACAGGGGACAAAGTGGCCCTCCATGCTCCCCCATTACAGATAATGACCCCCCATCCCCCCACTCTTATCTCCTCACTTCCTCTCCCTTTACCCCCCTCCTGAGGACCCTCCCGCAAGGTGAAAGGGAAAAAAAAGTTGATGAAAGATAATTAAATTTCCCCTCCTGCACACAAACATTTAGGAAGGTCTGTCAATAGCAAACAGTTGGGGTTTATTTCCAGCACAAGAAAGCCAATTTGCACCCCACCTCACTTCACCTCCCAGTATCCAAAAGCAACATGAAAATCTACTGACAGGCTACAAAAGGGTACATGTTAGGCTACAGATTGGCTCTACAGCACAAAAAACAGGTTACATACAGAACAAACAACTATATGGGGTAGAAATGTTTTCAATGAAAAGCTGGAATAAAGTAATGAATAATAAAGATAATATAGATCCATATTCTCTCTCTGTCACTCTAAACCACTTTGTCCCAGATTGTCACATGGCTGTCCTCCCTCTCTAGTTGATTTTGATCTTGAAATGCTTGTAAATATAATGACAACAAATTAAGGATGAAGGTGAGTGATCACAATGTGTCCAGCCCTCCCCAGCTGGCCCTTTCACATGCCTAATATGATATGTCTTCCTGACTTACATCACCGATCTGGCACAACTGCAATGGGAAGAGGATTCACTGGAGGTCACAAGTCATGCAGGTTACAAATGTCTTATAAAATGTCTATATTTAATAAGGTTAATGATTAATAGTTATTTTAGGTTAAAAAATTAAATACTTCAAATGTTTTAGACTATAGAAATTGTAGTCTGAAGTTGAAGTTGTTGTTGTCTTATGTTAAACTAAATGTGATTTTCTAATACATTCATGAAAAAACATTAGACAGTAATATGTTTAATTAACACAGACCAAAATGTGAACCTTATTTATTTTATTTTTTTTTTGCTATTTTATCTTTAGACTAGACATTAAAATGTCTTTCTTTTAGAAGCAGGTTCTAGATCTTTTTTAATTTTAAAAGGTATGTTGGTGGTATAATATTTAGTACCTTTTTTTTACACAAACCTTTTTTTTTTACCTTTTTAAGCCAACAAAGAAACAAACAGACTGGTGGGACTTTTTTGTGTGCATATGGGCTGATCAAGAGGATCCCTTCAAGTAACCAAGCATTTTTTTTTCACCTGTGTGTCTGTTACTGAGTATTGTTTATATTCTCTAATATTGAAATGCATATTTTGTACAGTAAATAGATGTATACATTTCAGAAACACTGTATACAATATATACAGATATGTATACATACTTTGTTGCCCTAAATTCATTTTGATCATGTCTTATGATTTCTGTTTTGGATACAAAATGTAAATACTAAGAATAAAGCCTATGCATTCATTATTACAAAAAAAAAGTTTTAATTGTTTCCTTTAAGTAGCTTTCATTTAGAATTTAGACCTTTTGTGATAATAGGTGCCTAAACCTAATACTGGTCTCCTCATGAAGCCGGTTGATATGTTTCCAAGAGTGTGAGGTTTTATTTCATGTTATTTCATAGTGCCATGTCTTCATGATTCCACTGAGATCATTTGAGGCCGATAGTAGCTCATAAATTATTTTGATGAAGACTGTCTTATTTGACTTATTTTATGACTAGTAAAACAAACTAAATCAAGATTAGAAAAAAATTATAATCTGAAGCTCAGGGGTTAATTAGACACCAGAAAGTTGCACAACGGGACACAGAGAATCTCTTCACCTTTGCAGTCCTTCCACTGTTTACCCTTCCAAACGATCATAGAATCAATCCGCACCCATCACAAAATTTTAATGGGCAATCAAAATGATTCATGTCAATCAGACATCTGTTAAGCTATCCACGTGTTACCATCAGCACCTGTTGACCTTTGTGTGACCTCCATAGGTGAGCATGGTGAAACAGCATGTCTTCACAAGGCTCCCAGGACAGACAGTCCTAAACTGTTTACTTATGAAAATAGATCATCGTGAAGGCCAGACTACTTAAACTTAATTTTCTTCCAACCCCCTATCTTTATTTGCTTTCAATAAAGCACCCAAAAATCCTGCACAGGGGACAGGGAGGTGAAATTTCTCTCATCCAAATGGATTGCAATTTTCCTCCATTTAGCACCTGAAGGTAATTAGCTTGAAGAGATTGCAGAGTGAGCAACACGTTCATGGAACATTAACTCTTGCACATTCTCCAGTTGCAGGGAATTAATAGGAAAGATTAAAGTTTAAAGAGAGCAAATGCCATTACCACACAAACCACCTCTCCATGGCTATAACCAACTCTCAGTAAACCAAACCTGCTGCTTCTCCTCCCTTTCCTCAGAATCAGTTGACATTAAGACTGCAGAGAATAAAATAATACCTAGTATCTGTGAGTGTGTGTCCAGGTCCAATAGCCTGCAGCCGATTTTTTTCATCCTAACAGCTTTTTGCATGCTTTTTCACTTCGAGGACAGGTTTTGCTAATTAGTATCTTGGCATTCGTTAATCTGGCCAGCATGCTGAGTAAATGCACATACAAATTCAATTTAATAAAAGCACTTCATGGTAAATTATCAAGCTCAGTAACCCATATTCTCTTAATTAAACTGTGCATGTTTTCTGCTTTTTTTATTTTATTTTATTCATTTATTATTATTTTTTATATTTAACAGTTTTTTTTCCACAAAAAGATTTCACATCCCAGTTAAGTCCACTAAAGCACCTCCAATATTTTCCACTACAACTGCATATATGTATACTTGTTCATAATTATATACTGCACACCATTAGTTATCACTAACTGCAAATAAACATAGGATACTTGTTTAGCGGTGCATTCATCACTCATCCCCTCATAGGAATAGATTACAGTTGCCAGTGAATTTTAGAAGCCACACCATTCAGAAATTCAATCACTGCCTAAGAAATTCTGGGTGGAAAAAAAAAAATGAAATTGAGACATGGTAGAATTTATTGCCCAGAAAATTCCATTCTACTATCTGATTTGAAAAGTCCAGTCCTCCTAGCTTCAGAAAATCTATTTTCCACATTTTAATACCCCACGTAACAGTCTTCATAATTCATTCGACTGTGTTAAGCGCAGTTTTATTAGATCTGAAACAAATTTTGGTGGGGGATCCTATAGGTCATTAACCATGGAGTAATTTTATCCTTGTTTCCCTAATGACACCATAATGGTGAGTGAATTTCTTAACTAAAGACCAAAGAACATTTTGAAGGTCAGCTTCATCTGCAAGCTCCTTCAAGCGCTTCTCACAGAGATTGGAAAAGCCGGAGATTTTTGAAGAGTCATTAATAACGCTAAAGCTGAAAGCCTATTTGCGTTCTCGCTTTCTACCTTTTAATTTCATACTCTTTTTTCCCTGTTTCTGCTCCCTCTCTTCTTTCCTTTGCTCCATTCGCCAGTTGCCCTCATGCAGAAAGAACAGAGAGTCGGGTGAGGGGGGCTAAAATGGCAGTGCAGTCACATACAGATCCCAGATGTGGTGCCGCAATCATTTAAATTTTATGCCTTTGTTATCACTTTAATCATTTTCTTTATTCGTTTTGTTTCAGTGCTCAGGGAGAGATACCTGATAGGGTAAAATACCAAGGGAACAATTTTTATTTGGAATGTGGTGCAAAGTCTAATTAGAATTTGAATTTTGCTGAGCCTTGAAATGGCCGGTGCTTTATCCTGATCGCCTTAGATATTGTTCCAAGTCAATCACTTGTCATTGCACGGCAGGCTGGGAAGGGTCTGCTAATCAACTCTATTTTTAACACGATTTTTTTTCTGCTGTCTTAGCTTTTCTGTCCATTTAGGTATTATGTGAGTATGGTCTGAGAGACCACAGTGTGTCTATTTAACATTTTAAATAGACCTACAATCAGTGTATTTTCAAGGTTACTTGAAATTAATAAAAGACATCGATTAAGTATAAATATGCTTTTGTAATTCAGTATAAATAAATATAATCCATGACTTACTTGTTGAAAAAAAAACACTGTAAAATTAACAACTAAAATAAACATTTACATGCTGCGGATATAATAAATACACCCTGATCTCTGCTTAGGCCCAATTTTCTACTGATTAGCTAAAAAAAATAATTAGCTTCCATACAAAGAGTGTAAGTTGTGTTATCAGTGTTTATGTCAGGACTAATGTGTGCCTTGGGAGGTGGGAAGCCTCAGTGAGAAGCCATGGGCATTTTATTCCCCAGGTACAAAAGGGTCTGGGAATGAAATAGGAGCTGACAAGCGTTAACATTTAGAAATGTACCAATAAATGGCTGTTATGTGGATATATGCTGGGCATTGTTGGTGCACCTTGTGTGAGTCTTTGTCACAGAAGTGTAAGCTGGATTGGAAACAGAGAAGCAATAACAGCCTAATTCAGACATTGCTGCCTATTGCATCTATTATATTCTGCCTGTAAAAGAACATGGGGGCGTACATAATAACATGCACTCAGTGGAACATTTGTCAAAGTTTTTTTTTTATTATTTTCTGAGTATTCTCTAAAGCTAATTCAGAATTACACAGCAAAACCATCAACTAGACATCACAGTTTCGTAGAATACTGACTGATAAATGGTAGAAATTATGTCACTGAATTTATATTCTAATGCACCTTCCAATTCTCAGTATTTGCTCCTAATAGCAAAAGACATTTTCCCATTTCACCTCCAAGTTTAATTGAAAAGTAGTAGGGGCTGCTTTGAAGGAGAGAGAAAAAAAAATACAATCTATGTGACAAGATGATCGATTACCTGTAAGTCTACCTGACACAGAAATTAGGGTTTTTTAATGATGAGCTGCCTCTTCTTGCACATGAAATTCAAATTCTCGGCAAAGTCTCCCTAGCAGCCATCACCTGTCTTCAGCCTGTGCGTTGCCCAAACACAGCTACTTTGTCTCTGTCACCACAGAGAGGACATTGTTTTCACCAAAAAGTGTTTGTATTAACCAATTTCACACAGCATCCAAGACACATCTCATTGAGTCCTGCGTCAATGATGGGTTGAAGAGAAAAAAATATTCCAAAAACAAAATAGCATAGTTTCTGTGGGGGGCTTTTTTTTATTCAAAGGAAAAAAAAAATACTTAGTAAGACCTCATCTAAAACTTTGGAAACGAGGCATTTAAAAATCTATAATAAACAAAAAGATCTATTAAAAGGAGATAATATAATAAACACCCAATAATAATTTAATAAAATCCCAATAATATTGAATAATAGGTTTTATTCATTAGCCATTGACTGTGTCTGTCCATCATATGTTTGCATGACCTTGATGGAAAGTAAATCTAGTGAAAACTTCCACTCAGAAGTCGTTATTCTCTAAAGGTCTAGAGATTTATATTTAAAAACTCTTAGAGCAAAAGGGCCATCTTTCTAATGACAAACTTCCTCCCAATTAAAGCCCAAACTTTAAGTTCTGTCATAGGAACGGCTTTAGCGCCTTGTTATGTAGGAGATGTTCATTCAAATATTTAATGCATTTAATTACTGGTCGCCAGCTGTGTTCAGTGATTTAAGTTTATGAGTTTGAAACCTGTTAATTATGAAGTCAAATGCATAAAGCAATCTCTGGTGGTCTATATTGGATGCAGACAGTTAAATTTACTTTAGTGAATTTTCTGCAGAGACACAGTGTACTGCTCCCCACTTCGTGTGCAGTGAAATAAAGGTATTCAGTCACAGCACATATGCCATAATGCTAATGTTAATTAAAACAGCTACTCACAGAGAATCTTTAGAGAAGAGTGCTCTGAATATCTTGTATATCAAAGGAACATACACGTTCATGCATGAAAGTTACACATGTATGTAGTAGGCCTATTGCATCTACATCATATGAGCACAATGAATGAAAAGACTGAATAAACTACAGAGGAAAGCAGTGGGCATAAGGACAGTAGTGGACTGCTGAGACATTATCTACACTCAAGGATGTTATGAATACTTTTGTATTATGATCAATGGTAGATTTGCAAGGCCACTGTGTATAACTTAAGTCTGAACTCCAAACTCCTGCACACTCAGAAAAAGGTTACTATACCAGTTACAGAACTGGCTTGTAGATGGAGTTCTACACTTATATATCTTTTGTAGCTTTGATAAGCAATTTTTTCAGAAAGGTACACATAGCTTACCTAATTAATTACAATCCATTTATGTACCTACACACATTAAAAAATACACTATATCAGTTCCAGGTGAAAATTTCATTAAAGATTACAATATAAGATAAGGTAACCACCCTAGCAACAAGGAAGTTCGTTTTTCAGAGATTGTGTAAGTACTGCACAAAAATCAGCTCTCGAAATCTTTGCTTGCTTATCAAACCACTGACAAAATCTGACCAGTAACCAGCAGCTCGAAGCAGAATGCGTGTACCCCACTCTAAGACCTTAGTCTCATTAAGAGAGACAACACTGAAGAGTGACGGCCAACCGAGCATCCAAGACCCCTGGGTATCTGTGCCAGTCTTGCCTCCTGCCCTCAAATGTGCCAAGCTACACCTTATGCCTTCCAATAATAATCCCTGTGTGCATGCTGCTTAAGTCGCACAAACACACAAACCCTCTCAGAAATACTGACAGGGACAGGTGAACATTGAATTGTATTGATCTATACAATATTCTGTGTGGATGTGTATGATGATGGCTATGTTAAGCATGTTCTGATGTGGCCTGTTTTCTCTGGTTCTGCTTGCATTATCTGGCAAATTGACTCGTGAATGCTGGTTTGTAACAGGCTTCTATAAATATAATGTGTTCCATTTTTCTTCTTTGTCTCTCTGTCTCTCTGTCTCTGTCTCTCTCTCTTTCTCTCTTCTCTCTCTCTCTCTCTCTCTCTCTCTGTATGCTACACTTTCCTTGCTTCTTTCCAGCTGAATAGCTGGCGACTGGACTAGGACTGATGATTCCAAAAAGTAATTCCATTAAATGTTTTTTAAAAGCCGCAGGAGCTATGGTATCATGGCCATTATTGATGATATCATTATTATGTATAGGATCTCGCCATGAATAATAACCCATTATCTTTCATTTTTCCTGTTTTTGTCACTGCAAGTTGGAAAGGTTAGGTAATTTATTTTAATGTGCAAAGTGTCAGCCAGCACCACTTCCATTCGCTAGTCTCCAACAAATTCTACACTTACAGGCATGATTGTTTTTTTTGTTTTTTTAAATCAACCCACATTTCTTGAAAAAAATCCTAGCCATAAATTACCTTCACATCATAATTCAGTGCTCCTCATTGTTTTACCATATGGAGTTGCAAACGGAAGCTTAAAAACATGCTAAATCTCTCAATATGCACTGTGAAAGTATTATCCACAATCATTTCCACTTCAATATGACAAATGAATACTGCTTTAAGCAAATGTTAACCTAATTAAAGGTTTATTAAGAACAAAAACATATCTTTGCATTTATAATATATGACTGACTTTAATATAGTTGCATACTGTTGAAAATTAAATTGTACATATATATGCAGTGGTTATGTGGAAATTTTAGGCTGAAGACAAAATACAAAGAAAGCTGTTTATCTACATGTTAAAACTGGTTTTATACAGCCTTAAAATGGCAAAGCTGCATTTTTGGCCTAATGCTGTGGAACAAGAGGAAAAATGGGAAAGGGTCTTTCTGAGCATATATAGTGGGGGAAAAATCATCTCGCTTGACTGCATTTAAATTTATACAAACTCCCTGCCACTGACAGTGATAAATGTTACACTCTATTCTACAATATGTTTAATGCATAGGTCTGTGGAGTTAAGCTTTCTGGGCTTGTACAATGCTGCTGCCTCCATACCACACTGTGTTACATCAGATTCACTTCCATTAAAATGCCAAGTGGCACAGTGAAGACAACAACACAATATGACAAGGAATTTGTTTACCTGTCCTGCTCTTCACCTTCACCATTCATTTTTTTTTTGTGTGTGTCCTTGTGTGTCAGCCATACAGGATCAGATCCTAGTATTGTGTACTATCAAAAGTAATTAAGTGTTTATGGCAACAAACACTTTACTTAGGTTTTCTGTTTAATTTTAACTGAACTGAAAGTAAAAAAAAAATGCTTTTTTAAAATTGTTTTTATTCCTCTTGAATGTCCCATGTCGGAATCAATAAGTTTGTGAGAATGGCCCATGCCTTAAATCCAGGACCTTCCACATCACTGTGCTCTCATGAAGCACTATCTCAATCATCAAACATGAACATCTCAGCTTATCACTCAGCACAGGGCACAAGAGCAATGCACACAGCTGCTGAGTGGAACGGTAAAGCCTTTAGTCTATTCAGTAACTGGTCCAAAACATAAGTTCTGTTTCTTTCCTTATACTTTCCAGTGCTTAGTTGTGCATTAAGTTAAGCTTCTTTTTGTCAACTGGGTTGGAGGGAACTTTAAGGTGTAGTTTGAGAGACATGTTAAACTTCATACACTTCACCAGTACTCAGATTTCTGTTATGGCCAGTCTTGCTTGATAAGCAACAAATATGAACTAAAGGTATATCCTTCCAAAAAATAAACGTTACACTTACATAAATAAAAGTTGACCTTGAAAAGTTGACCAGAAAATTGGCCCCTGGTGTCTATATGCTACTTCACTACAAACTTACACACACACACACACACACACACACACACAAAAAAAAATCCTGTCACAAAGATATATAGAGCATTGGACTGAACAGAGTAACCCAACACCAGCTGATGTTGCACTATATAAAACATCACCCACTGCTGAAAAACAACAACGCTAAGTCTTTTAGTTGTAAATAAGGCAAAAATTAATGAAAGTAAACAATTATAGAAACTAGAGATGCTTTCATATATCTTAATGCTCAGTGGAATAAGACTGTGGCAATAGGGCAAATTCCACATCATTCTATAAATTTAGTGGTGTCTATATTGCGGTTCCTTAAGAAGGCCCTCGTAAATAGCAATCCCATCACAAAGGACCGCAAAAGCCAGGCAAAAATCATTGAGGGAGAAAAAAGAAAATAAAATCTTTGATGCTCTTTTTTTCAATAAAACTACGCCGCAAGAAAATGTAAGATAATTTGACACATTAAAGAGCGCAGTGTTTTGAATGTCAACTTTTAGTGACAGTCCTCTGAAAATGTCATGCAATGATGCTGCGGCTTATTCATACCATGAACTCTATTTTCAAGACTTTGCTCGACAGACCATTATAGTCCCACAAGCAAACAAGTAGAAGAAGGGTAGCTGCACAATCATTGTGTTCTTCCATTTTATGATCCATACAATAGCTCCAGGAGAGAAGGGTTTCCAACTTACTAGGACCATTGTAAAGGCTGTAATATGTAAACAAACAGGCTGGAACTTGATATGATTTACAGCGCTCCTGGGTCTGGCCTGTCATTCCCTAACCACTGAACAGGCCGGGGTGGCCAGATATTTCTGCACCGACAGTTTGAGCACTTTCGATTTTATACCTCAGCAATTTTTATAGCGTCTTTAGGTGCACAGCACATGCCAGCTATATCCTTGGGAGGGAGAGTAGAGAACGGAGGGTGGGAAAAAAATTGCAAATAACAATAATGCAACAAAAGATTATCAGAGAGGACTAGACTGCTGGGTCATGTGCCTGGCTGGCTCTGTGTGGCTCTGTAATTGGAGGAGAGTCGAGAGGCGGCTAATATCCCGAGTTGTCTCTCGCCTCCCCTCCAGATTAAGTAAGGTAGAGTAACCAAGCCTCAGAGAGCCCAAGCGTCTGTGCAGGGCTGTTGTAACTGATACTGAGCTTCTCTAATTAAAGATTTTTGATTGAGAGAGTAATGTTTAATATACAGCATATCTCACTTCTCCTGCACTTTAGGGTCGTGGGGTGGGCAGTGATTGGGTGATGGGGTAACATACTATTCCCTTATCTTACCAGCACCCCTGGGTGGAGGCTGCTGAAGGGTGGATGCCAATTCTGTTCCACTCCTATGAGAATAATGCTGAACTCAGCTGGAACTTTTCGGGCATATATTTATGGATTACTAAAAGAGCTTTATTTATTTATTTATTTATTTATTTATTTATTTATTTATTTATTTATTTGAGGAAAAGATATTTAAATATCATTTTAAAACTTACATTAATACAATAATTCCTTTTTTTTTTTATTTCTGTGAGAGACCTAAATTGTAAACGTGCCAAACATGATTTTTCCAGCCACCTATTTTCACTGGCTTAAACATGCAACATATTTAAAATACCTTTCCACTTAATTCCCAGTTGACATGGTGGTAGGTTACTGATCTCATTTTTTGTCTAGTGAACAAGGTTAGCTCTTTCATTTGGTCTATATTGTCCCCCATTATTCATTTTCTGTGTAGCAAATCACTTGTGACAGTCAGATTTTGACAGTACAGGAAGCCTAGCCTTGGTCATTAGAGTTAATATTATATTTCTTTGGCAATCCCTCATCATTTTGGGCCTCATTGACTATTTTTCTTTATAAGATATTAAGTATTCAAAGCTCATTTACATCCTTATTTTTCAATTTGCTGCTGCAGTAGTTTAATTTATTCCATATAATTTCTTTCTCTGAGAGGGACATTAATCATTGCCTGTGTGTTTTAGCGCCCCTGGGTTTTTTTTAATCAATAAAATAAAGGAATAAAATCTTCTCTTTGACTGTATCCAGAGATGTCTTGCTCATTTGTTATTTCACTGTCATCTGTCTGTCTGGCTTTCTATCTATCTATCTATCTATCTATCTATCTATCTATCTATCTATCTATCTATCTATCTATCTATCTATCTAT
>JAOVVF010000039.1:15680418-15729730 GCA_028565595.1 Duopalatinus emarginatus | reverse complement strand
ACAATAATAAAAACACATGCAGTACACATTAAATATCTATATGTAAAATATGCAGGTCATAAAATGTGAAAATGTCTATTCTGAAATGATGTTTTCTGAAAGTGTTTGTCTGACATTGTATACTCTAAAGGTCTTTGTCTGAGATAGATACACAAAGTAAAGTAAAAGAGCATACTCACTGTGGAGAATCTGTGGCACTCATAATAACACTAATAAAAAAAGTATCAGAAAATATATGCATCTGTTTCCCTGTTTAGTATTCCTGCCATCAACATACTAACAACGGCTGTTGACAAACAGCTGAACAGCGACATAAGTCTGGGTTCCCTTTCCTGGCAATTCTTACTTTTATCATTGAACGCAATGAGGCAGTCTACAATTTATGCCAGCCTGAATGCTGTGAGTGTATTCAGAACCTGGTCACACAGCCAATCTCCTACTAAGGAGCAGCGATAATGTAATAATGCCTTTCTGATGTGCAGCCAGTAATGGAGCTGAACACCTCGCATTCATCTAACACTACCTGATCATTACTTGAAGAAAATAATACATTACCACAGCTAAACAGCTCTGAGTCTGCAACTCAATCTCTTAAATATACTTCTTTAATGCTAGGCTAGAGAACTGTGTTGTGTATATGTACAGCATGTGTGTTTTCATTATCTACTAATAGATAATATGTAAAATATTTTTTCTTTAAAATATAAATATTTTGCATTATATTTCAGTATATAAAACTAAATAGTATACTATAATGGTATAAATATTTATAATATCATATTTATATGTATATCATATTATCATCATATTTATATCATATAATATAATTATATATAGTACATTCCAGTTTTGTGACTATTCTAAGGCAACAATATTCATGGTGGCACTTTGTTCTCAACAAGGCACAAATATTAGAAATGAACATGGCTATTTTTTGGAAATGATAGCAATTTGTATTTTCCCTTCTGGTTACATAACATAATTATGCATAATAATGTATTAATTGATCCATTAAACACAAATTTGAATAGATATTAAACCAGATTTGTGCTCAATGACAGCAAAATGGAAGTGCAGGAAACTAATATTTGATTGGATTCTCTGTACAGGCCACTGTAAAGCAGATGCAAGTCATCTACTCCTGAGACTATGACCTGACAGAAGGGTTTATTTAGTCTGTCTATTGCTCTGCATTTAACCCACATCATGCAGTATTGCAAAGAGCAAACTCTTTTTAATAACCAGAGGGTGTCAGGCTCCTTCGCAAGCCAGTTGACTGCTGCAGCATAACTAAATACCAAGGAAAACAGCATGTCACTGAGACATTTGACATGGTGAAATGAGATTAGATGGAATTCATTTCTAAGTGGAGAAAATTACAGGCATACTCCTACCCCCTGCACCCTGGCCCAGCAACGAAACCAGCCAGGCATGAAAGCTGACATGCTCATGCAATGACCTAACCACTACTGCCACAACCATGGCTGTGATGCAAACAGCATAGGCTCAAGGTGGCCTATCGCATAATGTTAGCAGCGCCTATGTATTCTACATGAAGCTACATGTAAAAGACAGCTCTATTTATCAGAACTCTAGCAACTCAAGGGGATTAATTTTCACACCATAGCTCTGACAGAGCTTCCAAAAGTTATTCAAATAACAGGTTTATATTAATGCACTCTTTCATATTTATACTAGTCTATATAAACAGTTTATTCATAGATAAATGTATGGCAGACAGTTCACAAAAAACAAAGTATAATAATAAACAGATAATTTAGCAAAGAATATATGTTTAATCATTGATCTGGCATTTCAGTTTTGTAACATTTAGTATCTATAATCAGTATAAATGTAATGTAATCATTGTCAAATTACCACTGTATATGAGCAGTATTTCAGGTCATTATAGAAAAAGAATCACTTATGCATCTTATGCAAGTCATATTACACTACCTTATCTTTGATTATTTTCTTATAAAAGCACACCACATCATGTTTTATTTCTTGCTCATTTTAAAGTGTTAAGAGTCTCTTGGTAAAGCCTTTGATACTAAAAAATGATCAATTTTGAGTGCTCGAAAAACATCTTTATTATGCTGTCCACTCTAGAAGAATGAACATCAATTCACCCCTCAGGGATTTTTAGAAGGTTAAGCGGTAAGGGAGTTGGCAATACAGGTAGTGGCCTTTGAAAAGCAGTAATAACGAATGCTAATTATATAGCCACCTGGAAGGTTTGCAATGCTGTGTAGACATTCTGTCATTAAGGGGTGGTGAACTTTTTTATCTCCTCTCTGCAATTTGAGAGACAAAAGTAGGAAATAAACCACAGTATATTCAAAAACAAATGAGATAGCACTGAATTATGAAAATGGAAGGCAAATTAACAGTGCATGCTTTGTTACTTAAGGCTTGACTGAAGAATGGTTTATCAGTTATCTTCTCTAGATCTGACGAATTCAAACAATTTCCTATTATTACTGAAGAATACCTGGAATTCAGGAACATAATTTTCTTCTGGAATACCTTAACAACTTCTGAGGCTCATTGGGCTAACAGCATTAGCTTAAAGCGTTGAAGAGGAAGCCAATAAAATCCTCATGGATGTTTGCACACCAAGACTGCAGCCTGTCAATTGACTGCCCCTAAGAGGTGATCTGCCATTACTGAGCCATAGGAAACAAATGAGGCTATTTCCTCTGCCAGCTTCCCATCTGAGCTGTCAATACTAGCTCACACAAGGCGAGATGCTGAGAGAAGCCTTTTCTATCTCAGTCTGATGTGGATTTACTAATCTTTAACACAAAGAAGAGGAAAATGGCCACTGAGGCAGTTCATCCAATAATCTTTAGTTTAGGCACATAATTCAAATAAAAACACCTGTAGCACTTTATATTAATCAGGGAACCAAGGTTCAAAACCCATACAAAGTATAAGCATGCATACTGTATATACATAAAAATAAATTAATAAATAAATAAAATACAACTACATTACAGCCAGAGAACTACTTCACTTAGTTAGGTTTAAGTTAATCCTCCATATAATTATAATGCACCTTTCTTGAGGAATGTTTAAAATTTAACTGATGTAAGTATTTACATTAAATATTCTTTTACATGTGTTTTCCAAGGTTCATAATTATACATATGTATATAATTTCATACAATTATATAATAATAAACAAACAAACTAATATATAAATACATGAACTGATCTTCCACCAAATGCTAGCCAGTAAAATATAATCTTAACCAGAGCACGTATTCCGATACGTTTATCTGTCTTGTTGCTTCTCTATCAGATTTAAGAGGCAGAAAATGACTAAATGTCACATAATTCAAAATGTTAGCTTATGACTTCTCTGCATTCAAATTGCCTCAGCGTGTAATTCAAAACAGCAAACATGCTAAAGCAGCCCAATTACAGCACTGATTTATTGATTTTACAAAATGAATTGAGTTTAACTTGACAGCAGCCTCTCTGACATACATCACAGTGTCAAATTAAGTATAGAAGGCCTGTTTTTCACACATATCACACACACACACACACACACACACACACACACACACACACACACATACATAAGAGTAGCTTAAAACTAAAAATGAGGTATATGCAACAAAGTGACTGTCTCCAAATATATATCATATAATTAGTCATATAAAATGATACATTAATCACTGGGTCGCAGGAGTGTGGAAATTGCATCTGTTCATTCACACTATATGAGAGAGAGAAAAAAACAGGTTTGATATAATGAATTCTTTCTTATTACAATTTTAACCAAAGTCATATATTACTGCATATTATAATTGCACAGCACAAAAGAAATAGGCCAAAAAGTTTGTTAGCGAGTTTTTCTCCACATAGAAAAGCTTCTGATTCTGACATATGTTCAGGTGAATTGAGTCCTCAGGCTCCAATCTGCCTTTTCCAGATCTCAAAGACAAATTGAGGGGGCTAGCACTCTCATTAAAAAGAGTCTAAATAACTGGCATATGCATGGCTATTATTAGGCATGTAACAGCAGACATCCCATTTTCAAAGTTAAATTACCAAGTATAACCTTAATTGTTTAGATACGTTGCTTAGAGGATAGCATAAAAAACGATGAACGATAATTCAACAGATGGCTTAGTCTTATGACTTGTATTAGCACCTTTGAAGTTTAATGAAGTGCTAATTGCTTTTATAATGTATACATGGACTATCAAAATTCCAGCGGTAATGCAAACACATTAGTGAACTGAAGACAGGGAAACACACATGGCATTCAATGTCACTGTTAAGTGGCATGAAAAACAAACTGGAGGACACAGACAATAGTTACAGTGCATAACACATAAACAAGAAGTTTCTGTACATTCTGGCCCCAAGAAGCTAAGGATATTAGAGTTGGTCCCACTCAGAAGAGTCTGACTTTCCTCATAATGTCAGCACAGAAAAAGCTTTTTAATGTACTTGAGTAATTTTGTGTAATTGTGATGGTTATATTTTTCTCACTATCTAATTCTAATCTGATTAACACATCTAATACATGTTAAAAACAGTGTGTAGGTTTCTAAATTCAGTGGTCAAGGGGACCAAACAGAACAGTGAATCTCAGTAAATCAATCCTCACTCAAATCAGAATGAACACCCACAAACAAGAGTTTACTGTCAGCTCAAATAATAGATTAAATATTTGATATTAGTAAGGACTTAAATATCAGCAGCCACTAATCTACATAACATTTTACTAGAGAAACATTTGTAATACATTATTATGAGGTTTGCTAATTTCTTAAATGTGACCGTTGAATGATATTTCTATCACCATTTTCCTAACCACTGATGATATCATATAGTCTTTGCAAATACTTGTTTATTAAATTAAGTGTTGTTTAAGGTCAATATACTTTCCTAATAGCTTGTCCCATTTTATCTCGCTGGGTTTAGCTCTACCTTTATTCCCCTCATTCTCTAATTAGGACTTGTGCTCAAATATGTCACAGTCAATATGCTCACCCTGTAATGTTTTTCAAATTTCAGTGTAGACCAAGCAAGTAATGCTTTGCATGCATAAAATTCATTTCCATAAGTAAGTGCAATTTCCATACAGTTTGTTGCTGTTTAATGAAGTGAGATCTTGTTTGTATTCTTCCCCTTCCCACAAGAAAAGGCACTGAAGCATAAGTGTCAGAATTAAAACAAATTTAAGTTAAAGGCTCTGCCATCTTCATGTGAACACTTTACTGTTCAAATTAAAACACTGAGCCTTTGCATCTAACCAATTTCTATCCTTATTAGACACTACTGTATGAATCATTTGCTTTTATTATTATTCCATTATCAGAAATATTAAGGAAGTATTTACTACATTTAATAGCAGTACATGCAAAATGAAAATGGCTAACATTTATTTATCCTGGCTGTTCTTGTGTCTTGTTGGTGCCATTAGAACAGCTCGCTGCATCCCATTCGCTGCCATTATCTCAGCTATCAGCAGAGCCCAACAAGATTCCAGCAGGGCCATAAATACTTCCCTCAGACCACATACAGCTTCCACATCATCTCCCAGGCACAGCTTAATGACAGGGAAAAACACAATGGGTTTTCACTTTCTCTTTACACCTCCTTTACCAGAATTTCACACTGATGGCAAAAAAATAGAGAGAGCAAAACATGAAGTTACATGTAGTTAAAAAGGTACATTAAACTGTCATTTCCAAAATCTCAAACATGATGGATGGACGTAATCATAGTCTTCTAATGCAGCATCTATGTTTTATATCATCACAACAGTAGGCCTACCGAGAGCATAAACACGCTCAGGAACGGGGTGGAGAAATTTTAGTATAAACAGCACAGAGGTGGGTCTACATGAAAGGACATTTAGATGGCAAGTGCAACGTCTTTGTATCTGTTGATGCGGGTGCTCGATCATCATGGCTAATGAATCTGAGAAAATGATTTTGATGTGTTCATCAAATGAGTCAATTAGACACCATTACAATGAGCTTTCCAAATAAACAAACCTATTCTCTCCAAACAAGGTCATTGACGGCCTCATTAGACCACTGGGAGAGTACATTATACATGCACTTAGATATCAGACTCAAACCACAGGAAGCAGCTCCAGAGAACCAGTGGTGTGGGATGATGTCAAGTGGACAGTCAAGAGCAGGACAATGTTAAACACGGAGCTCTGTGTACTGTAAATAGTCATGGCATAGTAAATTGCCATGTAGAGTGCCATGACTTTACAGTATAAAGTGTCAGTAACTAGTGCTGCAGCAAATCTCCAGAAACACATTTAACCATAAAATAAATACTAAGATCTGACTGCTTATACATGATATCTAGAGAGCTCCAGGGAAAATCTGCAATAATAGTATTATTGTCAAGCATATGTCTGTCTGGATAAAGATAAGTCTGGCAAAATAATTCCCATTTCTATTATTGTAGTGTATGTATGAGTCTAAGGATTGAATGGATAACAGCATTTTGCCTGTGTAAATACTTCATTACAAGGATCAGTATTAATGTTTTTTGTTTACTAGCATTTCCACTGCATCACCCAATGCAGCCAGCATTTGATGCTCTATTAAGTGGACTAACAAACCAGAGTGTGTGCTGCAAATACACTGATCAATCACAGATATTTCCAGTCAGCACTTTACTAATATTATAACAAATCATTAGCTTTAGACATGCCAGGTGCTCACACAGACAGCATGTGCTGTGTACAATCACATACAAATAATATAGCAAGCAAAACATATATACCAGGCTAAGAAACTATGTCATACAGAGACTGCACTATCTATAGGTTGTATGTGTGGGTGAGGGACATGTGTTTATGTTTATGTTTTATGCGGCCCAAATGTTCCTGTAGTAATATAGAAACATATGGTATTACAGCTGATCCTTTTGAAGAAATCCCTTTTAAAAAAAAGATTACAGCATAAAATTGACCCAGTCTGTATAATTTTTTTAGGCAGTTATTTGTTTATTTCCATTTATTCATACCCAACACAGGTTAGGTATAGGTGTATAGTTAGCAGTATCTACAGTAATACACAAGTTAGTTACCTTGAGTGAATGTATATGCATGAAAGTGACTCAATGCCAAGTCTGTCACTCCAGCATCAAGGCAGCGCGATGTCATGTGTCTGTTTGGTTAACGCTTGAGAAGCATACCTAATGTTGCCCTCTAAGATGCACTCAGGTGTTGAGTGTTGAACATGTCAAAACTTCTTTTTCCTTGACCCAAAGCCCCTGACAAAATGTGTGCCTCATTGCCTGTTCCTAATCAATGTTTACACGCATTGGTGTGGCAACGGCAGTGCAAGAGTGCGTATAAATCACCAGTTGACGGCGCTGTGTCAGTGAAAAGCATCGAGAGATCTGGCTTCTCTCTTTTTCCCCTCTCTCACTCCTTTTTACTGCTTATCTATTATATTTGCAGTCTCTCTTTCTCTCTCTCTCTCTCTCTCTCTCTCTCTCTCTCTCTCTCTCACTCACTCTAATGGGTGCAGTGGAATTACAGCTAATTACGAATGTAAATGGAGCTGAAGAGTGACAAAGAGCCTGCTTGTAATTCCGCTCTAAATTGTCTCTTACCTCAGCAGAAAATTTATCACAGGAGACAATGTCAACTTTTACAGGGGAGGGCTATTTGCATTTGTGCATTCATTAGTAGGACATCATAGTGGGGCCTGAGGTAATTGGAGGCAAGATGCTGTCCACCCTGGTGCTCCCTACTGAGGCACCTGATAGGAGATAATCTGCTAGGTTCCCCCTTAACAATCCACCCTGACTCAAAAGGAGCAGGAGGATATTATGGAAAAGGGTGGAGAGGGATCTGACACAAATGCCTGATGCCCTGACAGGCTGCGAAAGCAAAGTGAAGCACTGTGTAATCATATTCCATTTTACATGGCAAAAGACCAGTGAGCACAGCATTACACAATCAGCACTGAAACGGTAAGCAAACCCGAGATGGCAAACAGAGATGTCGACTTTCTAAAAAAAGTAAAAAGAAAAAAAAAAGGGAAAAGGTGGAAAAAATAAGTGTTTGTGTTTGCAGACAGAGTACATCAGGACTGGTGTGACATGGAACAGTGTCATGATTTATGTTGTTTTAGATATGACTGCTAGTTACGCAGTAGCAAGACATCGATCTGACAAAGCAAAGCAAACAATAAAGAGGCAAGGAAGATGATGTGCTTAGTGAAGTGAAAAAATGGAAAGTGTACCTATAAGAGCTAATTATCTCCAGCCATAATTCTTCAGGTTAAGACAGGGTGCTGGAAAGTAGGCCGACAGGCTGCTGACTGAGTCAAAAGGGCAGAAATGTGACTAAGGCAAAAAAAATTGCAAGGTACCCTGGTCAAAAAAAAATAAAAATGAATAAATCAAAAAAGCACTATGCTTAAACTGCCTGTCATTTAAATTACTATGCTATAAAACATAGTACATGTATCTCATTTATTTGAAAAGTAGTGGCAGGGTTTCAATTTGTCTGAATCAAATCTAACATGACCTGTGCTACTAACTCTCTCTTCACCTGCTCAGAGTTCACACACTGATGTTTAAAACAACAAATCAGGCCATTTTTTATTATTCAGGTAACTTCAGGATGACATATGTACAATACACATGGAAATAATGAGTCTTGATACAGGGTAAATGAGTGATTGTTGCTTGCTTTCATTAATGCGCATCCATTTGAAATGAAAGTGCAAATCACATTAAATCCAACCATGAACTCATACATTTCACAGCAAGCTATTCGGGGTAAAGCAGACAGATCATCACAGGTCTGTTCTCTATATGTTGTAACAAAAAAAAAAAACACACACACACATTCTTTGCAGCGATTATTTTCTATCTGTTGGATCTAATCTCAAGCTCGAAATGTTGGGGGGTTTTAATTAGATGTACACTCTGGGCGGTAGGCTCTGCATCGTTAATAACAGCATATAAAAGCAACAGCAGACAACCACTGACACTTTTAGAAGATGTAGCTTAATAGTGGTGCCAGGAACAGTTCTCTATGTATGCTTTAGAGATCTATAGTTCAACAGGAAGAGATTACATCTAAAGCCTTACACTGACTCTAAATTATGTGGCACAATATAAATGGGTGATGAGGTAAACGGTAAAAGATCGCCAGAGTGTCAAAATATGGCAAGATGGTGAAGGCGTTAACTATACAGCGAGATTACATTTAAGTGCAACACTAAAAAGAATCACCATTCTCCCTTTGTAAAATATAAAAATTATGACTATGTTGATGATTATAAATCTTATTTCTAGGTCATAAATCATAATCTGATTCCATGAACTACCTAGTTTTGCCAACCTTAAAAGGGAAGCTGTATATAAAGTATGAAGCTTTCTCTATTTGTTTGGTGTTTTACTTGTGTGATCAATGTAAAACACAAATTCATGAATTCTGGGAACACAACATCTAATAATGAGAATATGCATTCTGGAAGAGATCCAGTAGGACCCACTGGCAGCAGATTAAGCATGCTGATATTGTGGAAGCCGACTAAATAGACTACATTACTCCTTTCACAAACAATGCAGCTTCAGTCTATTTCCTACAACATTTAAATGCTTAACAATTTTTATCATTATCCTTCTGATATATACTGTATACTGAGTCGACATAGAATTATTCTTATTTTTAATATTTAGACATAAGTATTTTAGATTCATTCAAAATATGAAAATTAATTAGTTCATATAAATTTCAAAATCATCAAAAGAAGTAATTAACGCATGCATAAATGGTAATAATACTACTACTACTAATAATAATAATAATAATAATAATAATAATAGATCTGCTCATTTTAATTTGTGATGTCTAATTGTTATTAGGTTTCCATGTGTGCTCTAATTAGCCATTGGACAAAGTCTGTGTATTCCAGCTTCAACATCTTTTGACAGACATCCTCTCAGACACTTGCTGGTGTTTCCTCTCAGCAGCATCTGAAGCCTGGACTAGTACAGCTGTACAAACACTGCACAGCTTCAAGCAGCCATCTTGACTGGGGTGTTTATGGGACGCCAGCGGTTGTAATTATGCTTTGATTTGTAGATGCTCGCTTTGCTGTTATCTACCCGTGTCAAGAGTCACTGATAGAGGAGAAGTAGTTTTCTGGCCTTCGCTGCTGGAATTCAAAATACTGACTAATTTCAACACGTGATTCATCTCTCTCCCTTTTTTGTGTTAATTAATGTGTCACTCACTGTTGTGTTATGCTGTGTGCTATTTTAGGGTATGGTCTTGGATGCAGGAACTGTAGGGGGTGCATCTGGAATGAGGCAAGGGTTCTCTGCCATGACCAGGGCTAATTTTTTTCCCATTTTCCACCCAAACATGCCGTGGGTGTCCAAAACACCCTGTCCCCCAACTCATGGTAATGTCAGGTCTCGGTGGTCCTCCCTTTCAGGGCCTGGTTGACCTAGGCAACGCCTCTCCTCAGACTTTCATCAGAATCCTATTTCCTCCCCTGTAAAGTGACCCGTCCAGACACTCTACCTCACTTACGACCGATTTCCAGCACCCATGATGGATGAGTTCCTTTAAGGCTCCCTCAGCCTGTCTATCAGACCCCCGCAATTAAAATGTAGAAATGGCAAGTGCCCCCCTCCAAACTCCATTCTTCCTTCTCCAGTCACCCCCACTGCCCTCTTCAACCCTCTTCCACATCACACTTACTCTCCTCCCCAGTTCTAATGCCCAACACGCTGCTATTCATCTTATGGAAAAAAACATCATTTATTTTGCACTTCCCTTATAATTTACTTTTTTCTTTCTTTTCCTTTCTAGAGGAATTCTCCATTTCCCTATAAAATGAAAATTCATCTAGAATTACATCTTATGTCATCATTATGTTTATTAAGCGTGGATGATGTATATGAACAGCGCTGGCTTGCCGCTGAGTGCTTAATGATGCATAAGATTAAGCCGAGGCTCTCAGCTGTGCTGTGACTCCCCTCTGGTTCCCATGCTGCAGTAGCATGCTGGGAGAACAAGCTCCAAACGGCCATCAGGTGAATGGAAATAGGAGTTTGTGTATGTGCATGTGTGTACTTGTCATGTATTTTGCATGTATATGGAAAAATATACGATTTAAAATACAAAAATAGAGTGCATAGTTTCCTATCTATATATCTTGTGTTTCCTTTTTTTCGTTTTACAGAAGCACCTGCATGCATTCTTCCTCAGCATCCACAGTACATCAGCCATAAAGCAGTAGTTTGCATCTGGTTTCTTCTCTTTTCCTCCATTTCTGTTTATGCTTCTCTCTTTTCTTCTCTCCATATCCAGACTCTACTCCAGCACAGCAGCAGCAGTCTATGACAAAAACATTATCCTTCTGCTGCTAAACAATCCAATAAAGCTCTCCACGGGGAAGAACTTAACCTCTTGTCTTCTCTGCTGATGCTTTTCCTACCACGTGATGGCTGCCACAGTAAATTCAAATCATTAGTCTTCTCACCCCCATCAAAAAAAAGGAAAAAACTTCTATTAGTAATGGAGACCTCGTAAGAGACCTTCCTCTGAAAGGACTGCCTTCCCAATTCCCAGTGGAAAAATCCACCGCAAAAAACTAATTCTACTTTTAATAATCTGTCATGAAGACCAGAGGCAGTCATAAATTATGTGGGGAGCATGTGTGAGAGTGAGCCACAAGAGGGAAATCGGTGGAAGAAAAAAAAAAAATCAAAGCCCAAGTTTGACAAACTTTGCTGAAGATAAATAATAACTTACAAACAGGATTAGTTGTAAAGTCACAGGCGAGCGCACAGCCGAGCGCTTCCCATCAGCCCATGCAGAATGAAGAATTTACAGCTACACCTGTCATTAGCTCCCCCTATCTCATTCCTCTTTCATATGCAACCCCCCCTCCTTCATATTCATTATCCCTCTGCCTTCTTCTCCTCATGGGCTGCCTTTTATTATTAACCCTTTGTGATCCAGCAAGTGCAGCATAGGTGCCAAGGACATTCTATCAAGTGGTGTAGGAGGATAGGTGGAGGGAGGCAGTGGCCTGTGGCATATTACAATATCAGATGAGAAAACAGCCCGTGCCTCCGCATTATAGTAAATAAAGCTGAGAAACACGCCACTCGTCTCTGTGTTAATCGCGAATGAAATGAGTTTGCGGGGGTCTTAACGGCTGCCTTCTGTCACCTAGGCACTTGGGCTGATTCATCAATGGGATATCAATGGGAATCTTGCCTTTGGGGATATGGCTGCAGTGTGTGTGTGTATGTGTGTGTGTGTGTGTGTGTGTGTGTGTGTGTGTGTGTGTGTGTGTGTGTGTGTGTGCCAACAGCTGCAGACTGTATTCTTTGTTTCTGTGGCAACATCTCAACAAACTATTGACATGCATCAGAACTGTGGCTTTCGATCAAGTGCAGACTAAAGAACAATCTCCATTAGGTGACAGAACTGGGGTCGGGTGATAAATGCCCCTGAATGGAGGGGAAGGAATTGCATAAAATAAAGAGGCATGTTCCTACAAGTCTTGTCAAAATCGTATTGATTTAATCATCTACCGAACCACGCATTCTTGGCTACTGTAGCATGCAGTAACCTGGATGCAGTTTATAGTCACCAAGCACAGAAGCACTCATCCTCACTGGGTTTGGTTTGCAGGTGATAAAGTACACAGACACATTTCCAATGGTACACCAACAAAAAAACCACCAACAAAAACACTGGCAATCCTATTACTTTTCTATTTGTAGACTGAAGAAGTCCATATATAACACTCAGGCCTAAGCACCTTGCCAGTGACATGTACAGTAGGGGAATAGATAAATAACAATAGCTCTCCATCACAGAGACAAAGGTGCTGTATTCCCCTGGCCAGAGAGCAGTGACCAGAGGTCTGGTTCTGATTATTTAACAGCAGGTGTTTGGAAAGATGCTCACCTTGGGAAAAAAAATAGATGCTGTTTTCCCCCAGCACTGAAGTAAACAATCAATCTGAGGGCCTGGGAGTCACATCCCTCTGCAGGACAAAGTTACTGAACCACTGACTTCTTAGTCATTTGAATTATCGCTGTGTGATCATACCCATATGTCCAGCCCCTCTGACCCTTCAGCTGAGAAATAGCTTTTTCTCAGAGGACTACTGTAGACTGCTGCCGCCTGATCGTTTATTGGCTATGGCAAAAAAAAACAACAAACAAAAACAAACAAAAAACAACAAAAAGAAATCAACCTGTAAAACAATAAATAGGAGAATAAAATCATATATGAATAGCATGTAAAAGATTAGGAAATCAAAACAAAAAATTCAGGGTAAAGCACAAGATAAAAGGACCAAGATTAAGAATAGAAAAACAGAAGGTGTGTATTTAATGGATTTAAAACATCCTTTTACATTTTTCTGCTGCTTAATGATGGAAGCTAAACCAAATAGGTATGCAATAATATTGTTCTTAAGCTTTAATCATTTCCAGTAACAGCCCTGCACTGATATCTCCACTCACCATTTTGTGTACATGGTTTATGTTTTTTTTATTACAGTAACATGGGCAACACAACCACGTAATACGTGTTACAATATAATGCTTATTACTGATATTACTGGAATTGGAAGATGTGAACAAAATCGAAACGGAATTACCGCTTCCTACTGAAAGCCTCACCTTGCAAAGTCAAGTCCTCAATTTTCATCTCCTTTTACAATCTCGAAAAGGAGCTCAATCATAGGCGGATGACGATCCGAACCAAGGACAGCTCACTCATTCTCAATCCTGGCCTGGTTAAAGAGATGCTTGCGGAGCACTCAGACAATGTGTGTCCAATTCAAATGGGAGAAGGCAGAAGCCAGTCAGATTCACCATGATGTCTGTGGCCTGATAGATAGCCTTTCTTAGTAAGGACAAAGAGAATGAAGATGACTGTGCTGCCAGCCACAATATAGATGATACCTACACCTCTGAGCAAGTGGAGCACTAGCTGCCTGACTGTCCATTTGTTAAACCAGTGACAACAAAGATATAGCAGGAAGAATACTGCTTACATCAGACAGCTTTTGAATCAGACAAAAAAGACAGCATCATTGCTAATGAAAAAAATTAGGAGTTTGTCATTACTATCTGTCCAATTTGTCTTCACATTTTAAAATTAGATTTACATCCCTAAATAATTCAAGTGTACAGAAGGCTTTCTGATACTTACAAGATTATTTTTTAAAGATATATCTTAGATTTCTTTTATTAGAATCAGCAAACAGAAAGTCTTATCGATACAATCAGAACTGTTCCTGTGAAGAAGTTGAGTGGGCTTTTTAACTGGCCGTGTGAGCACAGTCATATATTACACTAGTGCTGGATCAGCCAGGGCAGTAACTCATTCCCCCTTCTGCTGCCCTAGCTTACTGCCGAGGAGTCACTTCAGAAGGTCATCCCTTTCATCAACTATTCTATTTGCATCCAAAATTGTACGTACATGAAAAATGTGTCAGTGTGTTTGCAGAGGCCCACGAAGGCAGATCAAATTTCTGTAGCCTGATGCATGCTAACCTTTGCAGATGGCACCACTATTGCTGAAAAATGGATTGCTTAATAAAGCATATCATCTGACATATTTGCTGCTTGGCTGACCAAATAGAGGTTGTTTTTTGCACAAATTTCTTTGTCAAATTTGTCAATGTTCATGTCATTTTTGTTTTAGGTCATGGAATGTGGTGAACATTTCAAGCGTGTCATGCAGGACCAATTTGTAGCCGCTTCCGGGGATGATCCAATTTTTTCCACAATGCTTGTTTCCAAATACTGGATAAGATGGGGTTTTTTATATACAATATGTCTGATCATTGCGTGGCCACTTCCTGGCAGAGTAAGAGTGAGGCTGATGGTCATAAGAATATTACTGAAAACCGCATTCTTCATATCTTTAATTAAGTCTTTGTTTTTAAAGAAAACACATGCAGTCATGAGCATCAGCACATGCAACAAATCTGAAACAAACCCAAACACATTTTGTATTTGATATACATTGCAAAAGGCTAGAACACTTATGCACAACACTTTATTAGAGGATGCATGTCCACACTGTTGGTGGGGTTAGTGATATTTACATTTGATGCTTACAAATGTTTAAATGCTTGAAATGTTTTCAAATGTGAAAATTTAAATGCTTCTTGTTTTGAATTATTTTACTAGTGGATTTCATTGTGTCAAATTCTGGAAGCTTGACACAAAAGTGCATCAGGCCCGAGGAACAACACATGTTAGTACATATAAATTAAAATGTAAAGATTGGTGTAGCTTTTGTCACATATTATTAAAACCACATGTCTATGACCACACTGCCACTTTTTACAAACCTGAATAGAAGCAGTTGATATTAGCATAATTACTCCTGTTTGCATTTGTCCAACTCTATGCATATAGTCACAATAACAAAAAGCTGTTTATTCATTGTGTGTATGGCCTCTCTAGTTCAGACAGCATTGTAAGATACGAATTGGACAGCACATAATTGCTCATGCGTCCTTTTCGTTCTTCCAGCACTTCCAAGCTCTATGGTACTCTGGGATTTAGACATATGATACAGAAGAAGTTCCCCAGACTGCAGCTGAATACGTCTTTCATCAAACTTGCATATGAGAGCAGCCACGTGCTGCACAGTCTCTTAGCCACACGCTTTGCCTCCTCTGGTGGTCCGGCCAACCAATCCATCTTCCTGAGTGCTCTCACAGATGAGGAGCGGGCACCGGGTGCTCTCGTCGGTGGGCTACAGCAGGAGATGAATTGGAGTGCCATTGCCCACCTCCAGACTGGCCCAATCTGGTCCACAGTGCTGTGCAACGAGCGAGCGTCTATGTCTCATCCACCCTGAGAGCAGGCAGGAGGCAAACTCATACAGCCCCAGGAGGCCCAGGCAGCCAAAACCATATCGGCCATATCACTACCCGCTGAGACTTTCTGCCCATACAAAAGGGCTATGTGGAGAAAACTGCGGGGGACTGAGCGGACACATGGATCAGAAGGCTACTGCAACTGCTAATTTTTTGCCCCACTGATGAGTATGTAACATGGCGAATAAAGTCACAAAGTTTTATCACAAAGTCACAAAAACACTGAGTGTCTTTGTTTCCTGAGCTTATTTTCAAAGTTGCTAAATGCTTATGCCACATTACATTTTGCATTGCTTTTTTCTTGAGCTGGCATCTTGTATAGAGCCACAACTAATATTATACTAAATAAAAATGTAATATTTTATATGACTGAAACTAATCTGAGCATATTCTACAATTTACATTTCCTGTATCACCACTGTTTGGTTCAACTTCAGTGAAAATGTTTAAGTTATATACTAAACACTAAATACTAGAAACAGTTTTAAATGGACTGACAAATGTTCAGAAAGAAATCTTAAAGATCTTAAGTATCTCCAACATGCTAATTAGGCACTTATAGCACAGAGTGTGTATATGTCCCACAGTTACTGTCTAATATTGACAAAGCCAAATAAGACAAACCTAGGCTTACAGTGATATATAATGTTGCTGTTTAACCGAACATGTGTGCTTGCATATAATACACTAAATGAAGCTCTTAGTAGAGTCTGAGATTTATCAGTGACTCTCATAATTATTCCTTAAATACAAAGATTAAGGTACTTAATGAAACATTTGTTTATTTCCTTATTTAAATGTTGAACATAGTTAAATTAAAATACCATAATAAACCTGTGTTTAGTCTACATGTTAAGTTCAGCTCTTACCACAGTTACTGAGCTAAGCACTAAAATCGAAGTGTGTGGCACTTTTTATTCACCACTGACTAAAACTGAAGTCAAGGATATGTACCCAATTGCCTGGCATCAAATTTACCAAGGCAATGATTTATGCTATGCTAAACATTTCTTGTAAAATGTCACTTCGTGTTTGCAATTAATTTCTAAATTGATAGGCAAAATTTCTAGGCAATGGAATCAAACTAATGAAAATCTTGACACTTAAACAATGAATCACAGTGCCACCTGGAATGATGGGACAGTAATTAGATAAAGCCTCTGCTGAGAGGTGTGCACTTTGACCACTTAATGCTTCATTTATGTGGAATTAGCTTACAAGCAGACAAGTTTAGGAGGGACAAGTAATAAGCCCAATGCAAATCACATCTGATTAACAAGATGCATGCATGGGCAAGTGTTCACGCATACATACGTACATACACAAACATGCCCACGCTCACACAAACATGCACACACACGCACACACACACACACACACACACACACACACTGTCAGAAAATTATCCACCAACTAAATACATGACTCCTATCAAACTAAATAAAAATCCTGTTTTCTTTTCCTCAGTCTTGAAGCACTGGGTGCAGGTCTTTCTCTGTTACTGATAACATCAGGGAGCAGGGTGGCCAGACACACAAGACGAAGAGCAAAAGTTCTAGGGGAGGACACTGTGTTATGTTACCTCTTCTGTCTGGTATCAGGTATCCCCCATCTGATGTTAGGCATGGACTTCTGATCAAAAGGACTACTGAAGCGAAAGATCTGCCTACAGAGAGTGTTTAGAAGTAAGAGTCCGAGACATAAAACATTTGCCCTTTTTAACAGTGGTGTCAATGCAAAACATAGCTTAAGTAAATGCATCTTATCCACTCAATTAAAATGCAAGAAAATTCAAGTTGTGTTAGCTACATGAACACAAAACTACATGCAACTGCAAAACCCACTTAGAAGAGCTAAGTTCTGGCTGCAGCCTGTCATGCCAACCATTTAATCTCAAGATGTATATATCTCTGCTCATTCTCCCTTACATCATCTATCACCCATCCATGGCTATCTCCGGACCACGTTGGAGCCGCAAGCCCAGCATGTAATCGATACATAGATACACAGTCTTCATATGTTATGGTGAAGGGACAATATCTGCGTTTCCCGTGCCGTTTCACAGTTCAGCCTTCCAATTAACCTGCCCACGTCGCCACGCCAATCACGGCGGGCCCTTTATCGACAAGCAGCATGAAAAGAATAATGCTGTTAGAGTGATGTAGTTCACTGCAGGGGGGGCTCCTCCCCGCCTAGTGACAAGCAAGCTTGCTCCAGTCATTTATCAAGTCCTGGCTGGCCACCGAGGGGCCGCCCTGTCCCTCTGGCCCGCCTGCCGCTCCTAGGGGGCCAGCGCACAATATGTGCACTTCAGCGGCGGCGAGAAAGTGCTGATGTGCCCAGCGCCACTAAGTTTGATGGATCTGTTGTTGTCATTTGCCCATGCTCCAACCCCCTCCTCTTTTACCCCCTGCCACAAAACAAAAGGAATCATTAACTCTTTTGTGCTGCTCAGGAGTTTTATAGGTTCCAGATAATACAAAGGGAGATGGGCTACAGATGGGGTCGGATGAGGGGGTGCTGGCATTGGAGGCAATGTCTACAATCACAGGCAGGATGCACTGAGACCCTCACTCGCAACATGCATGGATGGATCTGCATACAGAGCTGATTACAAGATGATTTAGTGACTGCTGATATCCTGTCTCAGTGTTTCACTTTTTTATATACACACTAATAAACCAAATATAAGGATACTGCTTTTCTCTTATCATTAGGGCCTATTTACGTAATTCAATTTATGTAAAACCTCTGACTAAGCACGCATAGTGTATGCTTAGTGTATGCTACTACAGCACAGTAAATAATCATACCCCACTACAGTAGACCATATATTGCTATTTACAGTGTTGTGCCCATTACACTGTGCACTATGGATCAGCTCTCACACTGAGGCCTATACATAAGTAAAAAGTAACATTTTACTTTCAATAACACCTGAGTATAAACAATACTTAAGCATTACTGAAGTATACTAAAATATAGTATTGAACTTTGCTACAAATATTGAAGCATTTTCCACCCTTGAATATGACACGATATGTATATGACAAAATATTTCAAATATTTTATAAGGGATGGAAGTTCTGTTCATAACAGGGTTTAAAATGTAAAATGTTTCATAACATACTAATGCATCTAAAAAAAATTTAATATCATATAAATGTTTGTTTATAATTCATTTCAAAAAGGTAACCTGTCAAATATTTTAGATTCATTACATATAAAGTTTATAGCTAATGAAAATGAGCAATCCGGTAATTATTAGATTATTTCATTTTAAGTACAAACAGACATAAACATGTGTCTAGTTCAGCACACATAACCACAATTTTGGGGAAGACTGCTGACAGATCATTGCTGATTGTTCACAGAATGTTATGTCAAAACATATCAACAGAAAGTTGACAGAGGGGGAAAATGTGGTATTAAAAGGTGCATAAGCAACACAGATGAATATCAGACCACTCTTTATTCAGAGACAATGTCAGAGGAGTCTTACCTAAACTGAACTGGAAGAAGAGAACTGGACTGTTGCTCATGTGTCCAATGTCCTCTTTTCAGATGAAACAAATTTTACATCCTAGAGCCTAGTATTTTGTGGTTTATTGTATATTTTCAGTCATTTATCTAAAACATGCTCATATTTTGTGAACAACACTTTTACCTTTATTTTACATATATATTGCTAAATGTGATATTGGTGGGATACAAATGGCACCCAATGTTAATTCCATCCATATTATTGCACTGGTTGAGTGCACTTTCTCTCACAAGTCTGGTGTGGTGTACAGAGGACTGCTGGGGCATCTAATTAGTAGCAAATCTCCTTTTAGCAATCAGTATAAACATAACTTGCAACATAGGGAAAATAAAACTAAATGGGGTACACACAGTTTCTATTTCTTTTTGCTCATGTTCAGTTTATATGTTCAGTTCATGCTCATTTCATATCCGTTTTATATGCTCATTAATAAAAGCAATGCATCAGAAAGTCAATTTACTGTGTTCCTGTCAAGAATGAATGGTTTATACAATTGCAGTGACAAATATTCTTAGTTCAGTAATATAAAAAATGATTTGATGCAAATTCAGTGAATGCAAGTATAACAAATTACGCAAATTAAATTAAGTTCTATGCTAGGCACAAGTCCAGATAAATTATTCAAAAGCTTCAAAATTTGCATGTTGGAAAAAATTAAACAATTAAAAGTTTTTTATTTGATTATACATAAAAAAGCTAATTTAACTCATCTTTATAATGAAAGTAATGTAAATAGCATAAATTCCATGTTAAAGAGGACAGTTAAAATGCTGAAAATCTATATCCCACTGTAAAAGTTCACCTTCAGCAGAAAAGAGATACTCAGAAAAGAGTTTAATCCATAATTTATTTTACAATGTCAGGTCTCAGAGCCTGGAAACACCACACAAATTGAGACCATAGCAAAGGGCTAGTACTGTAGCCATGTGTGGCCCAGTGGTTTACATGGGGTGATTGAGAGTATGTTGGAATGCTCAGAGCCAAAATAAACAACACTGTTACACTGACAAGGTCAATTCAGTAGAAGAATTTTCCCACTGTACCTCATGCCACCCCCCTCTTTCCATCCAGCCAAGTTTTCCTGGCCACTTTGGCTACTGGCAACTTCAGTATTGATTATTGTTAAGAAAACTGCTACTATGGGAGTTCAGACATAAAGATGAATGACCAGTTGCTTGATGTCAAGTTAAAGGAGTTAATGGGTTTAAAAAAGTTTCCTCTAAAAAATAAACACTTTGGCAGACTAAAGGTAGAAAAATGACACATACCACATGACATAATATAGTATAGACAAAAACACACATGAACTGTGCAATAAAATTAGGCATTGTTTTTTCCTGCTCACTGGTGACCAAACAGGATTCTTTGACCTTGTTTATGAATTCCAATTTCCAACAAAACCTGCACAATATAAATCCTCACTCGTCCATAAAACCAATCTTTCCTCTCCTTATTGAATTTTAATGAAACAGTGATGCTTCTGAGCCTTTAATTCTTTCCATTTGTTATGTTTGGACAACTCATTAGCTGTCATTTGTTATCATTAGCTAGAAGTTTAAAGCTCTCTCTCCCTAGAGATATACTGCACTTTCTCATGTTCTTATTCACAAGTTTTTCACAAGTTTATTCATGTAGTACAACACCAAGCTTAAAAACATCCTCAACTGCGTCCAAGAGCATGTTATATAGAAGAAGGTTATTAAGCCATTAGACCTGAGCTAACTTCACCAATGTGTAGCCATCATGCAGACAGAGACAAACAGGGACGTGTAGTGTGAAAACATTTGTCCTATAAGGCCAAGTATTGCAATTTGTTATTTATAGAGCATATGCAATATTCAGAAGAGTCAAACATTACACGAGGCTTTGACATTTATGAAGAATTACAGTATATAGCATACTGTATAGTTTATAGTATGTATGTTATGATTTATTTTCATATATGTTTTTACACAGATTTTTCTCACAAGATTTGACATTTTATTCAGGCACTTCCGATCCATATTAATCCACTAGTCAAATAGTGAGAAGTCAAAAAGTCAAGATGAGTTTACCTGACTGCCTCACCTTGGAAAACACTGGCCAAGGCAGTGACACAACGATCTTTCCTCTTCCTCTACAGACAGATTCACGTTCACATCCCCAGCCTTAAGGCCAGGTTTGGTGACTGATTCATTGTGTCCGACAAGAGATGTGATTGATAGTTTCCTTAATCTATTCCAGACAATAATCGAGCCACTGTAAGAAACCTCACATAAAAATTCAAATGAGCACAAGAGAAAAAAGGTGGGATAAAATACAGTTGGCTGTCCAATGCTAAGATTGCACACCTTCTTCCCAATCTTCCTCCCTTTTGATCTTTGTCTAGAGAGTTTAATGTAACTCTAATGTAAAATGTTGCATTGTATTTAGTGTTGTGTTCATACATGTGACATCTACCATCTAAATACAAAATTTTACAAATCAAAGATTGCTTATAGTTAGTTACTTATTAGCTCTAACAGTGATAAATGTTGTACTACCCATCCTCAACAGGTCACAGCATCACTGTCTGCCTAAATGTAAATTAACATTATATGGCTTTTTATATCTTTAAATCACAGAAAATGGCAATGCTTGATTCAGAGGACACAAGAAATATTTTATCAGCTCCTGTCCTAGTTCTACTCCTATACAAAACTACAAAGACAATCATCTTCATCTAAATTTCTTATTGATATCCATATATTTACAATCCAATGTTATCAAAGTCTTGTCAGCCAATTTACATGTGTAATATATTTCCTAGTAACAACCTTGCTTTTTATCAGCATAATGTCTAATTCTGGATCTGGCCCTCATGTGCTACATACTATTCTATATAGAAAGTGTACTATGAGGACACAGTTATTATTTATATAAATAATGATATGCTGGTTAGGAAAAGGACAGAATCTCAGAAGCTATAGGAACAGTATATGATGGAGAATGTAGAGAAAACAGTGGAGACTTGTTGGTTTCTAGACATACTTCTTTTTTGCTCTCACAAAAATGATTTATCGCTGCTATTCAACATTTCCATGTCACATGTCACAAAATCAGTTACCTTAAATGCTGGAAATTTATATGTAGTTTGATATTCCCATGTAAAAATATGTACATATTTAAAACTATTCTGAATGTTTGTGTGATTGAGTTTGCCTTGACTGCTGAAGCAATTTGTTCATTAGGATTTTTACTGCATAAGTAAAGTTGATTAATTAGCAAGTCAAGACTACAGAGGATGATCAATGTAGAATACATCACTGTCACAGGAGTCACTGAATTTTTCATTTACACCACAAAAGCTTTCTAATTACCATGCTAGTTATTTTACAGCATTCTCAGTGAAATTAGAAAAGCATATCTTAGTCTGTCACTCAACTGTTAGATGCTTCATAAGTGTCTGGCAGTTTACCTTAAATACCTTGTGGCACCCAGACTTGGTATTGTTAGTCGATTAATAAAGTTTTTCATGTGCAACTATCCAGAGAGGACATATTCTTCAATGCAGAATATACCTGTGGACAAAAGCTTTTTCTCACCAGTATCTTTTTCTTGAGTAGGGAGATCATCTGGAATAGCAATAATAGAAAACGGATTACTTTACATTTAACCTTATCACCTCTTAATTCTGACAACTGAAACTCTACTGATCAATGTCACCATGGCTATTGTGGTGGGTGTTCAGCCAAAACACTACTTGATCTTGTGACCTGCATACTGAATGACATAGCCAAGGTCCTGCCTTTAGGGCAGAGTGTGTTAATGCTGTTTTCTCTTCGAATAGCTTAAGAAACAACTTAATTTAGCAGATCTTACATGTCAGCAAGCTCTAAGCTCATCCTTAGCTGAGCTTAGTTTAAACATACACACTGCTCATGTCTTGTCAAAGGCTGAGGCATCAATCAAAATTTAAAATTCCTTAGTGCCAATTAGGCCAATTTTCGTTCTTTCTTTTTAATCACCCTTTAATATTATTTGGTAATCATGTAACTTGTAAAAGTATGATTAAAAAAATCTGTTTTAATAAAGTATCACCTCCACATCAAACTAGCATTTCAGATACAGTTCTACTGTGGCATGTTTCACTTTTTTCCCCTTAATTTATTTTACTTACCATCTGGACTCCATTAACAATTCCCAGTGCAGCAGTTATGAAAGATAATAATCATTCATTTTTTCATTCATCAAGTCTTTTTTTGTGTGTTTTTACTGGAACCAAGTTGAATAACTAATGAGTGTAGATCTCATGTTTTATATAGACCTGTAGTAATCATAGCTTTAATGATAATAGCATTAGCTAATATTCTACATGCAAATAATTTAGACAGATTTACTTAGAGAAAAATCTGATTGAATTACTTGCATGTAGTTTCAGTTGTTTTGTGGTTTCTACAGTCAGAAGCAATCGAACAGTGAAAAATATACTCAACTAGACACCAGCTTTGAAAATGAAAAGGTTGCCACTAGAGGTGAGTTTTGTAGGGGAGGGTGGAAATGTAGGCCTTAGGACATAGCTTTGTAGGTTAGTTAGTGGTAAACCACAGTCCATTTTTATTAAATTGATGAAGCCATTACCCAACCCCCAGGAGGACCTGTACTAAAGTGGTCAGGAATAGAGGTGCAGTATGTGGAGATGTAGCAGAAGCAAACCAGAAAATGTCCTGTAACCTAAGAGGATGTTTTTCAATGATAGCTGAACAAGCTAAACCTGTTAGCTAAACATTAGCATCATGGAATTCAATCTAGTAAATCTAAAATGGCACAAAACTGCGTGTAGGCAAAACGTAAATCTGGAACAGTAAATTAGTGGAAAGTTCCCAGGACAGTGAAGACTTTTAAGTCCTTCTTTGGTTTCTCTTGTTTAATACAGGAGTTTTATTTAGGGCTTCGTGAAGGAACCTGTGCCTCCAGGATATTATTTTGAAAAACATCTAATTTGCTCCATTGTAGGTAACTGTGCATTCAAGCATTTTGCTTTAAGTCGGAAAAATGACTGAACTCTTCTCTCATTTTAGGTTATGCAGACTTCTGTCTTCCTTTAATCGCTGAGACAGACGCAACCAGCTAGGGATTAAGTGCTTGTCAGGAAGCATCTCAAGGGTGGTAGCAAGCTAATTATTGCATACACCAGTAGGAAATTGCACAATGCAAAAAGAAATGATAAAAATTAGAGAAGCATAAGGCTTGAACTGCTTGGCCTTAATGGATTATCTCCAAACTGTTTAGAGCATTTATTTTTGAAATTTATACTAGATAAAATGCTCTGCACTGGTTAAGATAGAAAGCATTAAAATTGTTGATCCCTTAGTGTTGGCCACTAATATGACAATGTTTGAAAACAAACAATCAAATAACTGTTTTTTTTAAGATATTTTCAATTATATAGTTAATCACAAACAATTACTGTTTTCTGATGTCTTGCATATTTGTCTTTTGTTTGTCCAAGTCTGCAGGCATTGGGGAAGGTGTCGCTGAGAAATCCTCCACAATTGCCATCATTTTGCTCTTCACTGATCTTCACATTTAGCTAGTTTGCTAATTTACAGTCTAAAAAATGTTTATTTAGACTCAGCTGAAGTGTGGTGTATTTCGAACACTATTGCCTGTTGTGTAAATTCACTAATTTAACTTGCCATCAATCTTACATTCTGTATCACATGTATCAATACATGTATCAATGTATCGATTCCATATGTTGAGACCCTGAACTCAGTGTATTGAGGACAATTTTAGCCATAGGAAAGGTCAAATATGGGGGAAGGTTTTTGCCTGTTAAGTTTCAAATCTTGCTACGTTGCCTGTCTGTATTTATCTAAAATATTTAGTGCTCAATTGAGCATCAAACATTAATGGGCAGGCACAACAATCCACATGACAACAGTAAAAATGTAGTTTTGTTGTGCACATGCTAACAGTGTTGTGGCAGTCTGAAAACTTAAAACTGAAAAAATAAAAACAGGTTTCAGAGTGGTTACCAAATAAAGAACAGATTTTGACTTTACACCTGCTGCCAGCTAGGCATGAATTTTACACCCAGCCATAGTAAAAGTTTAGTCTAAGCACAGGTGGTATAATAGACTTAAATTTACACAGAGAAAGTTATTACTGACGTAGATAACAAGCAAGTGTAAACCCAGTAGGTGGTAGGCCGGAGGGCATTATACATGGCCTGTGATTAGAATACATATAGACAATTTCTTTTGCCATGTTGGTGATAAGACGGAAAATAAACCTTTTTCTAAGATTCTTGCTTAGCAGCTAATAAAATCATTAATGCTGGACTGGGAAAAAACACAGAACACCAGTAAGGTGTAATTTACACTCAGAGGTCATTTGTAACAGGTAGAATTAGTCCTTTTTTGTGCATCACCCAGACTCTTTACCAGAATTATCAATGAGCAATAATCAAATACTTCTAAAGAAATCTAAAGAAGTAATGATTGGGGTGGAAAATACTTGAGTAATTGTATTTTTGTTTGTATTTGTTAGTATATCAAGATAAATTTGTCCAACTTTCTAACTCCACCTAGCTATATTCAGCTAAGTTTACCTGTTTTCTTAATGCCTGGTGGTAATAGGACTGATTTCAGTAGGTAACAAAAGGGGGTCCATCTATTTTGCTGGCAGGGTTTGCGTCCACTAGTCCCCTTACAATAAAGTGTCATTGCAACTCAATACAACATTCTCCTGTGTGATAACTTTTATTTTATATTGAAACACTTTAATTGTGATAGGAGTGGTCTCGTCAAGAATGACTCTGCCATGACTCCAATCTAAGATGCAAAAGGGGTCATCTTTGAAAGATTTTAGACAAATTTGTTGGATAGCATTCTTCATTTTCTTTATTAAAACACCGGGGAATGTCTTTTGGAAGAATTGTGAAAGAATCCCTCCAGTAGAGATCCAGAGATGTAGATTCAACGCCAACATGTATTGAAGCTGTTCTGACGGAACATTGTGCTAGTACCAACATCTTACCTAAACACTTTATGATGGTCATTTCTTTAAGGTGACGCAATGGTTATAACAATTTTAGATAAGAAATAATAAATGTTTTACATAAAAAACATGATATTACTTAAATTCAACAGTAAAAAAACACATTTAAGACTTTTTGTTTAGCTCCTTATCTAGTGCACCTTCCTGGGCACCATAGAGAAAAACTCCTGTTTGGATAATATTCTTGTTGTTACTACTGCAATATTAAGAGATTAACTTGAACTAACATGATAATTCTTTGATCAGTGTAGTATGTGTGGTAGTGCTGATTAACATTGTAACATGATTTAATATAAAAAATAATAATAAGAAACTAGACACATGTGAATACAGTCAGGAAAGAAAGTAAAATAAACAGTACATTGCAAAGTTGTCAGGACTGACATGACAAAACCTGTCACTTTTAGTTCAAGAAAATGCTTAAATAACCTTGAAGATACAAGCAAGTGCTGGTTAGCTATTAGTCATGGGAAAATGGCCAGAAAAAAACCATGGCTAATTTCAAATATGTGGTGCAGCTTTGTTTATATGTCATCACAAATCTGTGTCTGAAAATAATTTTGAAAGCCCAATGGAAATTACATTCCTATGCAAGAGGTTTTTTTTTTTGTATATAGATCTCAGGTTTAAATAAATAAGCAAATTATTAAAGACACTGGAAGAAGACATACAGTCTGCGCCGACATGTTATAACTGAGCTTTTGATTTCTTTAATATGGAAATTGGAAATGTTTGTGTTTGTGTGTGTGTGTGTGTGTGTGTGTGTGTGTGTGTCTGCCAGGTTGGGGGTGAGGTGAAGTGAGCTGTGTCAGTTTCCTCTGACCAGTTCCTAGTGGTCAGTGGTCCAAATCCAACAGACTAGATTGAATTTATTGGTAGTGGGGCAAAGGTAACAAATACATGCAATATAATAAGAGAAATGGTGTTATTTGTGCTAGATGGATTTTGTGGCCATCCTGAAGGGCAGTCAGGTGGAATAGATTGTTATCATAAGTAATATCTTTATATCATCCCATTCTAAATGGACAACAGTGCTGTCACAGGGTAATAATAATTGTAATAAGTTTCATTTATATAGCATCTTTCTGAAACTTATGATCACATTTCAGACTTTCAAAGTAAGCAAGGGACAAATAATAAATAATCACTATATACCAAAAATGTTATACACCAGACATAGACACTATACATGGAGGCCAGAGCATCCAGAGATTAAGATGTCAGAAATCAGAAACGTAGTACAAAAGGAAGCATAGTTTCCTACTTACTTACGGATAAGATGATAATAGTAGGACTCAGAAAAGGGGGTTTTAAAAGAAGTGGCCTTAAGAGGTGTGAGGTTAACATCAATGTTTTCATAGTCCATAAATGGCCATACTGCTTTCTGCTATATTTGAGATCCTCATACATTTTCAGCATGTGCATGCAAAAATATCTTCTTTTGTTGTGTTATTGTACAAGCATGAGCGGACCTCACCGCAGAGGACAGATAAAAGTGTAGCTGAGGTAGAGCCACTCTCTGTGACAATGCAATGCCGTCAGACCCCCTCAAAGCCTCAAGGCAAAGCTACACTAAACAATAGCCAACAAGGAAATGAAACAGAAAGTCTCCATAGCGACCCACTGTCTCCCCGGAAAACTTCCTACATCATCACTAATACAGAAGGACTTAAAATGACTAGTGTGTGCGTGATATTGGTATATTATTCAGACACTAAATAAAGCTTGTATTAGAGGCGTTATGGGCGATGCAAGGATATCTGTTGTTTGCAAATTCATAGAATATTTACTGCTGTGGGATTTATAATAACCCATCTGTTCCAAGTATTGTGAACTGCATCAGTGTTTCACTAAGCTATTAATTGGAGTCATACCTGTGAACAAATGCCACCCATCATTTTTGAGCAGTGCACACAGCCTAATAACTTAATCACTTAACTGAAGTCAGAAATGCTGCTTATGCAAAACCTATGCATACCTAACACTGCTTTTGCTGACTACAAAAGTAAATATTTTAATATTTATAAGTGTTAATAGATTTGCAATTTACATTTGTCTATGACCTAGAGGCACGAATCAGTGACATTTGAAATAATTGTTGTTATACTGATAATCTCCAAGGGAAAATAAGCTAAAACCAGAGAGAAGACTTGAGCAAATGACTGTGTCAGCCTTCACATATTTGTTCCATGATTGCTGAAAGGAGTGCCTTAGGGTAGCCATTAGGCTCTGGACCATAAAGGAGTCAAATGCAGCGCTATTGCTAAAAAGTTAGCATGTAATGTGGCAACTTATCACCCAAGTGCTCCCTGTGGAGAAATACAAAGAACAAGGCATTATGGGAAAATGAATAACATGTGCACACACCCACCTTAGGCAACGAGCATCCCATCTCTAAGAGTTATTCTGCCAAGCTAAAAGGATCATATAGTAATGTGTAAGCAGTGTTAGTGTCAGAGAACAATATTTTGCTTGTTTGATTCATCAAGTAATGACCTTTTACTAAGAAACTAAAAACTGTTTAATTTATTTTTTAAACATTACTTAATGTGTGCTAGCTCTGTCCTTTCTTGAAATATGATGTATAATTTGAAATTGATATTTCCAAACTGGCAAGTGATAATAATTGCAATGAGAATTTAAATGAGCATATTGATCATCGATGGTGTAAACATGATTGGAAGCATTTTACCTTTTTACTGAGACCCTTGTGAAAGCAAGCGCAGATGAAAAGCAGGTCAGAATTAATTAAATGACTCTAATACAGCATGGAATAGAGGACATGAGGTCAGAACAGTTTGTAAGGTCTGCTAGACAAATGGTGCAAGTCCCTGTGGGGAGGAGATTATGATGGGCTTGGTGTCACTCAAACAGCGGAGCACAATGAGCCTCCTAAACAGAGGATTGTGCACCCCAAGGCAGTGTCGCCTCTGCCACAGCCTTTCTGCCACAGTCACCCTCTAATAGAAGGACAGAGAAACCTTAAAAAAAAATGCCTGGCCTAGGCTCAGCTTTGTAGCAGCCCACCACAATTGCTGGAAGGCTTCAAAGGGCGGAAGAAGAAGGATGATGGCTAGTGGATATTCAGGAGCTAGTACAGAGTAGTTATAGAAGGGGTTGGTTTGTGTGTGTTTGGGGAGGAGTGCGTTCAAAAGATCTTTTGCTGTTGTCTGCTTGGAAATGGAAAGAACCTAAAACTTCCTTTGCTGTCTGTTTCCCTGGAGAGTAAAAGCGGAAGCAGGCTGCAGGTTTACAAACTGCAGATTGAGTGGTAAAAGAAAGAGCATTTGAGGAGATTATGCAAAAAAGACTCTGGGCGAAATGGGTGGAGCAGTGACTCAGACAAAGGCTAAAGAGGATACTGTGTTTAAATGGGATAGAAAGGGAGAGAGAGAGAGAGAGAGAGAGAGAGAGAAATAAGAGAAAGCATGAAATACCATGAGTGAAACAAGAGAAAGAAAAAGGGAAGACTTTTTCCATCCTGGCAGACATTTTTTTCTGCCTCCTCAAACAGATGCTGAGGCAGATGGTGGCGAATTAACTGAAAATGAGAGAAGGAGGAATGAGAAAGCTCATGACTGGTCCAGAGAGGCAAAGCATTAAAAATAAGAATTAAAGTATGTGTGTGTGTGTGTGTGTGTGTGTGTGTGTGTGTGTGTGTGTGTGTGTGTGTGTGAGCCATAAGTGATCGTATATACCTTCGCAAGTCAGTGAGTATATGCGAGTGTATGAAAGAGTAGGAGGTGGGCTTGTCCTGTTAAAATAGTAGCTCAGCTGGGAAAGAGAAAGAGGATGGGTGGAGAAGCTGTGCTCAAAGCTAGAGTGTGCAATAATAATCAGAAGCGTGAAATTACAAGTGTGATATTTGTGGGACCCCAGGGTGTGGTGTGGGGTCTCGCCTGGAGCTTGCCCGGCCTCCCATCACCATCACGTCATACTAGTCCACCATCAATAATCAGTAGAGTGATTCACCTGCACCACAAGTTCCTTGGTCATACTTGTGTGTGTCTAGTAGCACCAAGAAGTAGAAAAACCAATTAGACTATTCATTTATGTAAATATATAATTTATTACAAAAGTATCACATAATGTGAACCTGCAAAATGGTATGTATTTTATATACAAGTACATAATGTTCACCCCATGCACACTAGCAAGCCATGGGCACGTATAACCCGGTTAACTGCTTGTCCTGGATGGACACATTTTGGTAGATCCTTGTAAAAAACACTCAGAGCTCTACACTTGGTTTACACTTTACACTTACAATTTGGTTGATTTGGTGGTCTTTATCTACTTTTAGAGCTTGTGTGGCAATCTGATGAAATTTATGCAGTAATACAGAAAATTCTAAAGGGTAACCCTTGTTCATGCACTTTCAAGCACCACTGTAGAATAAAATACTATATACTCGATAATGTATATTTCATAAAATGATATTCTACTGGGATTTTCACCTCTAGAGTGAAACTATACACAGAATGCTGCAAACAAAATATATTGAGTCAGCATCAGTTATGTGGGTGGAAAAAGCAAGGTCAGAGGATAATGGACATGCTGGTTCATATAATCACTCTTTAAAAGAGCAGAAAAGCATTTCAGCTTGTATGAAACATTAAATCTTGAGGTGAATTGGTTATAATACATAACACATTGAGTTTCACTCCAGTCAGCCAAGTACAGAAATCTAAGCCCATCATTGGCAGAGACCACTGCTGTAGCCCTTTCTGAGCTGCTTTTCTGTTTACCACAGTTGTAAAGAGTGATTGAGTTACTACAGACGTCTTGTCAGTATAAAACAGTGTGCTCATTCACCTCTGATCTTTCTCATCAACGAGGCATTTCAGCCTGCAGATCTTCTTTATTCTAGACCGCCCGAGTGCAGACTTTCGACAGCTCTAGAGACTGTTCTATAAAAAATACCAAAAGATCAGTAATTTCTAATAAATTTTGAAATACTCAATCCATATTATTATTATTATTATTATTATTATTATTATTATTATTAATAATAATATTTTCTTTTGCACTGCACTGTGGCCACATGAGTGGCTAATTGAATATCTGCATGAAGGACCAGGTGTACAGGTGTTCCTAATAAAGTGGATGGTCAGTGTATATCCTATAATGGAAGTGAGATTGCTGTGTGTAAGGGTTAAACCATTCCAGATTGCTTAGGTATCAGTGAGGCCCCATATTTCCCCTCTAAACTGCCTAATGACAGAGTGAAATGAGTTTGCCTTGCTCTCTCTGACAGCATGTTGAGTGAACATAATCAGACATAATCAGACCCTGACCAGAGCTGTGTGTTCACAGTTATTCTGAGTATTAACAAAGTATGTGAGTCTGTGGTTAATTTTAGAACAATGGTTTTAAAATACATTTCCTCAATATTTGTAGTGTATTGGAGAGATGTGAAGGTGAGTGAAATGAGTCTGTAGATGCTTTGATAGCTGATTTGATAGCTCTGGGGCTGATGAGATATAGAGCTGTAATGCCATATTCTGCATTAAAAGATAATAAGACTCTGTCGTTTGGCTCTGATGTTTCAGGTCCCTCACAAAGACTCCCTCCAGTTTGGAAATACCAGGAGACTCATTGGGGACCTGCTGATTAAGTGCATATTATAACAACCATCTTATCAGGCCCACAATGCATTCCTGGAGGCTGGCGATTTTCTCTGGGATTAATGCCAGTCGGGCACTTTCTCTGTGGATGTGCTGTCATCTCGGGGGTCTGAATGACTGCCACCCGCTCTCGTAATCACTTCATGAGCTCATTCCCCTCAGACTGTCACCACCATTTTGCTGATGGAGGCATCTTTCACACAGACACGGCATGGAGCACTGGGGAGAGAGATACTAAATGAAGGGCATTAGGCTGCAAAAGCTGGACATCCTAACCCTGCTGGACCCCGCAGTCATATCTGTGTCTACTCATGATGCAGGTGAGGAGAATAGGAGAATCTTTTAGATGCATAAAATGAACAAAACTAAGCAATAATCATCGAAACTATGAGGATAACATGGACAAAAGAGGACAAGAGGGAATCGTGTCTAGATGCATTCAAATGTGCTATTCACAGTGCTGAATAGTTATAGCACATAGGAAGCAGAATACACTTTGTCTTTGGACATGAAAACAACCCAGGCAGTGTTACAATTCCAGCACATGCCAGGGAGAAATTGCTGTTTTTACATTTCTGTGTCTTTTTTTTGCCCATAAGGAATATGGATAACAAATGGAATATTTAGGCCTATTGTCTGATTTATTTCTTTTATTATCCACAAATATCAGGCAGGCAGTTTAAAGGATAGCTTGCCTCATTCCAGGCCCTCTCGCTGGGGGCCTGACAGCCTATCAACTCTTCGTGCATAAACAGGTCAGGATTGTCTGAGCATTCCAATATGTTCTACTTTAAGCTTTCAGCATGCAAAATGTCTAAGTAGAGACCTGGGAAGGAAAATATCCTTGAAGCACAGATGAAAGCCACTATTTCTGCTGGCAAATTTAATTGGTGAATGTCTAAAAAGGGAGGAACGAGTTATTAGTTAATTTTGGAATAACCAATTAATCAGACCACTATACATTATAAAGAGTATGTGATATTACCTTTATGTTTGCATTTGTTGGGACAGTATACTGAGACAGATTGTGTCCCCCAGGGTTGTTTATGCTGATGGCACAGAGGGGCCCATAAGCTCTAAGTAATTGACCATTAATGAACTAAAAAACACTGCCCACTGAGGAATCCCCACAAGGGCCCCTGAGAGAGTATGAGGCAATGAAGGGGTGTGGCTCCAAACCATTAATGTTGTCTTGGGACTACAATGAGATTTTAAATAGCCAATTAATAAAAAACTGCATGCATGCACGGCAAGTCCTATGCAAATGACATGGCTGCTAGATGATGAATCCATAAGTAATATAAATTGTAAAGAAAAAAGGGTATACTGTGTATTCCTAATATGATTAAGCAACCTTTTACAAATTATCTAATCATCTAATTTTCTACACTAATTTGAATGTCACAATGAACCAAATACAGACAAAACAATAGTCAAAATTTCCCTCTATTTTTATAATGGCTACAGTACATTATAAAATGTATTTTATCACATATCTCTGCTATCCAAATACCATACTGTGTCCTTGAAGGCCAAATAATAAATGGTTCATCACTGGTGGCCAAATGGCAAGACAAATTTATGATCTCCCTCATCATTATCACAAAGTACTCAGTAAAATTTCATCATAACTTTCAGGGAAATAAATAAATTTGGCTCTCTGACCTTGAAAAAAAAAAAGCTGGGGCGATGATGGTCTCTCTCTATATTTCCATCACCTCGGTCACTCATCTCTTATTCGCTCTGTGTTTCCAAACACACACCAGCTAAAGATAGTTATTCCACCTTGAAGCGCTCCCTACACTGCCCCTTGAGAGAGCAGGTCTCTGTGCTGAGGCGCTCAGCACTGTCCAATCTTAGGCTCTGGCAGAGGAAGGAAAATGACAGCATAGGAATATGCAGTGAGCTTCACTTTAAATCAAGATAAAAGACAGAAATGGAAAATAATAGGGCGAACAAACCCCTGGACAGCTAGGTCCTCTAATGGAAACACATGGCTGAAGGCTGAGGTGTTGTCAGCAGCCCACACCGTGACATTCCTTTTTGATAATCTGGCCTGCCATAAAATTAGAATAGCAAATACCTCCTGACAAAGATGCATGTTCCTCCTCTATTGTGCCTTCATAAAAAAACTCCGCTGGTGACTCCAAATGCCACAAACTTCAATTTAAATTTACAGCGCAGAGAAAGGAGAAGTGATATGCACTCAAAAATTTTAATAACCTATTAAGTTACGACTTCAATTTCATTTTATGAATATTTTCCTTGGGGAGCCCAGCTATCACCAGAGAAAGATAGAAATTTAAAAAAGATAAATAGTGCCATTAATCTACAACATTTCTCTTCCATTATCCTTGAAAATGAGGAGTTATTTTTGTTCAGATCTTCATGTAATTAGCTTCTTACACTTGATTCACAAGCCAGAAAATGACCATGTTCAGAAAATTAAAAATTTGTCATTAAGTGGAATTTAACATAATACCATTTATCTTTATATATTCCCCAGCTGCCAAGCAGCAGCCTTGGAAGTTGATCAGACATCAGTGGCTGAAGCTTACATGGAACAACAGAGGAACTCAAAACAAAGAGGGGATCCAGATTAGCTGTATATTCTCTTCTAGTCAAGTAAGATTTATGAGGAGATACACAGAGGCATCCGCACACTATTAGATAAATATGGGTGGGACAATGTGCTAGATCTATGCTTGATATCAATACTCTAGGAGCAGCAGTGTAGTGTTTTTTTCTTAAGAAACCTTAAGAAATATTATGAAATTACAGCTAGAAATTAAAACACTACACTTGTCTTTAGCCTAAGGCCAGACAGTAAATGCTGTATTATGCTCAGTTCTTTCATGGCAATATTTATTTGTATTATATTTAGAGTATAATAATCTAAAGTTTGGATCATGGATCATGAGATAATAATGGCTTGATGAAAATATCAAACCTTTAATGATTCAAATAAAGTGTTTTGCAGTGTATTATAAAACGTCCAAATGAAAGCTAATGTATGGAAGTTTTTAAAATCTAGTTATTGTTTGTCTCTTGGGCATTAAACACAAATTTGGTAGGAATATGACTATGGTGCTCACAGCAGGCTGCCCCATAATATCTAATGGGTCATCAAAGGGAATTGTTAGTGGAGAGCGGCCATTTACTCAGATAGTTATGGTAAACCCCATGAGGTGTCACATGACTCATTACCACCAAGTACTTTGCTTAGTTATCACACTCACACAGATATTAGAAATGCAGGTTAAAATAGACCAACTCGTGGCAATCTTTTGATTCTGTTCAAAGTCTGGTGTTAATACTGATTGTAATGAACTGATGCAATTCATATCATCGTAAAAATAAAATCTACTGGTAGTATAGCTATAAATACAAGACCTCATTGTCGACAGGTAAATTTCTCTGAAATTTTGATTTATGATTGTCAGGCTATACAGATTACATCATAAAAACTGAAAGTCTTGATGTAAAGGAAGAAGTGAGAATGGGCTGAGTTAATCTCCATTCAATCAGCCTGTTTATCTGGGGGAAAACAAGCCTTGACTGGTGTTCAGTGAGAGTCCTCAGCACTTATTCTAAATACAAATCAGCAGCAAATACTCTGGTAGTTCAGGCCTGTTTTATTACCACTGTGGCACCTATGTGAGTGCTCCCCCAGATGAAGCAAGCCTGGGTGTTCCACAGTAAAGCCTTCACAGCCAAGTGTTTTACACAAGCTCTTGTCACCCATGCCTGACTTGCTGAAAATTGCATAAAGGATCTAAAACAGTGGGACATTACTAGTAGATTTAAAGCTAATAAATTCATTTCATAATAATACGTGCAGCCACGCCGGTAATCAATCATGATGCAGAGTGCGCATTCTCCTGATGTGGGATTGAGCCACTGACCCCAATCAGCCCACGTGGCAAATATTTAGAATTACAGTGGGGAGTTGATTAATTTCACACATGCCCTGTTTGAATGGAAAGGAAAATGTGCAGGCTAAAATGGAGATTTAGCTGCACTACCCTGATGTGGGCCTCTGATACAGATTTAGTGTGGGTGGACTTGTTTGAGGCTGAGATAGGAAGGCTCTCCGTCATAATTCAGGGAGCAATTTTCATGTGTTGTGTCTCAGCACATGGAACAAACCTCATTTTGTTCTTAAATAGAATCAATTCTATGAGACGCTTTGCCTACGTTTGTAACTTTCTCATAATTTAATCTGTGTATATATATATATATATATATGTGTGTGTGTGTGTGTGTGTGTGTGTGTTTAAAACATAACTTTATTTAAATAAGATATGTAAAATATATGTAAAGCATGATATTTTGACGCTTCTTTTAGCTCCATATATTTTTCAAGACTCCAGAATGACTGAAATGAATGGCACTGACAATGTTTGGCCCTATTTACATTTATTTTGATTTGTTTCATAGCTGCTGACCTTTTTAGGGCCTATGCAAGAAGGACCGAAAAATATTTTTCAAAAAATTAATCTTATTAAAAGGTAGTAGATTTGGTATATAATATCTTCCACAGTTATTTTAAATGTTATTACCAGTTTTCTACTTCTGTTATATTTGTTCTGATTTTACATTTTCAGAAATGATTCTTAGTCCAACCAGTTCTAATTAGATATTTACAGTTCTCGACAACTTACAATTAGTCCTGTTTAAGAAATTTTTATTCTGTTGAAAGCACAAATGCATACATACACGTCCAAAAAATAACAGTGTGCTGCTTACATGCTACTCACATTGATTCAGCTCCCGGGGGCCCAAACCAATTTCTCTTGTTCTCAGCGCGTCTCCGTGCCTGAACCTGAAACAGCCATCAAACCCATTAATCCATCCACCGAAGATGACTATGACTGATTTGGCCGCCAAACAATCAATTTGTATCTCTCTCACTCCCCCACTCACTCCCTTTCTTTTGTGGATGAACCAAATATCATGAAAAAGTGTCAGCGGTAACAGTTTCACAACAGTGAGGTAATAGAGTAATAAGGCAATCAGCACTTGACCTTGGAAGACAACTAATTCGTCTGTCCATCTATCTTAATTATTTCACTTTTCAAAGCAGCAGGAAAGAGAAACTGTACGTCATTCATCCTTCTGGGGCAAGCCCATCTCTTCACAGATGTTGGGTTTGTTCTCTACTGTTTTATGGACTACTCTGGAGGAAAGGAACATGTTTTGAAATACCGAAGCAGAGATTAGTGCTCCAGATTCCTTTTTAAGTAGAAATTGGTGGTATGGTTAAGTGCATTCATAAGCATAAAGAGGTTGCCTTGCAACTATATCAGAAAGCATTTATTTCTTTTAAATGTTAACAAATCAATTTTTTCAAAACATTATGGACACTATTGGCACAAAATAATGACAATATCACAATATCATCTAACAACACCTAAACAAGCCAGTAGATGCTCTGAAGCAATTCCACTGTGGCTCATCAGGCTTCTGTCGCTAGAGGAACATGAGGCCCAAAATTCTGCCTGAATAGTGAGGAGCAGAAGGTAGGGTCGGCCATGTCTGGGAAAAGCAGCAAAGGAACATTTGTCAACATAGAGTAACAAAAAGGAGGGGGGTTGTGCTCCATGCTATTCAGAGACAATTTGTAAGCACGGCTGTTGAAGTCAGGCCAAAGACTGGCGAACAGCTGGAGCCCCACCATGATTGATAAACGTGGGCCCCAAGAACTTCATTTCGATGTGAATGAAGACAAAAGCTCGACAATGTTCAGCGAGTGTGTAATGTTAGCGTCATTAAGTGGCAACTCTGGACATGCCCTGGTCCTCAGATGGGTGAGTGGGGGGTGCCATGAGGGAGGTCAAGACCCATGCTAATTACCATTTTACGACAAAATGGTCTTTGTAGCTTAGCAATTATTGATTTATCTCTGAGAGAAGATCATTATAGAGTAGATAGAGTGGAAGATTGGATTTATCTGTTGTTTAAAGTGCAGCAAAGAGGTAAGTTTTATTCAAGTTCAGATCCCAGGCCTGCCATACATTGTGTTTGATTAAAGTGGCACCAGTGGATTTATTCCCAATAAGAAGGAATATTGTCAGGACCTTCTCAGTGGAACACATGCCAGGCAAGCATATCATATTAATACTAAGTATTTTTGTATTTTTCTAAGGTGCTTAGTATTGCTTTGGAACTAGCAGGGACTTGCTTTGCACTAATCACAGAAGCTCAGGGTTTAGCTCTTTGCTTACTGTACACAGTATTCAAGGAATATCTCTGAAGCCACAATGACCCTGACCAGGAGGCCAAGCAGTTACTGGAGATGAATGAATGAATGAATGAATGAATGAATTTAAATGTTCATGTTATTATTTAAACTGGCTCAACAAATCTCTGAAAAAAAACAGCAAATGGTATTAAGAGCTCGGAAACCACCTGCTTATAATGAGGTTATTTTTTGTATCAGTGCGCAGCTAAACAATTTTTGCACTGTTTGTTGCATAGTGCTGCTGCCACATGATTGGATAATTGCATGAATTTAGCAGGTGTCCCTTACAAAGTGTCCAGTGAGTGAATACAGTGAGTGATGTAGTTTTCTACAGTTCTCCACAAGACCTTTGAAGGTGTGCTGTGTGCAGATACCTAAACATTAGCAACAGTGAGATCAGACCAGCTGGGATAGACTTGTACCACCCCCCCCCACACACACACACACACCCACACACCCACACCCCACCCCACCACCACTCCCTCCTTCCCTTCATTGCCTGTTTTGGAAATGCTCTGATCCATCTGACCATTACAACCAGATACCTTCCTGCTTCCACCACACCAGCTTTGGAAACTGACTGTTCATTTGCTCCCTAGTATATCCCACTGCTTCAGAGGTGCCACTGTAACAAGATAATCAATGCCATTCCATTTACTTGTCACTTAGTTAAAGGTTTTAATGTTATGCCTTATCAGTGTATAATGTGCAGCGTAATGTTTCACAAATCAACAAAGACAACAGTCAGTTATTAATGTTATTTTTTAACAAAAAAAGCAAAAAGTTGTAGGATTTCTGTTTTCTTCTGTGTTCATATGCTGAAGTGCAGGACATCATTAGAGATGTCACCTGGTTTATTGACAAAGAGACAAACCTTGTTGGCCCATTGCCTCTCTGTCAAAGCCATTTGCCTATTTTGTGACCCATGGAGGACCAGGTCACTGAAGCATTTTCTCATGGCTGATATTATTGACAGTATATACTAGCTAAGGGATATCCACTATATCATTTCCTTTAGTTCTAAAGCCCACACAAGTCACTGAATCATCAAAATCTGCAAATATTACAAGATTACATTTTCATTTTCATTTTTCATGTCAAACTCTTAGCACCAATTCAGTGTAGCCCTGTCCAACAGTCGAATGGTAATAGAAATGCTAGTAACTGATGCATGATTCACTAAAACCTTTTGTCTTTTTGAAGCTAACTGAAAACAATAAACTAAGCTAAAAAATAGGTATATTTTCCAAACCCACAAAAACCCTGCATTCAATCTGAAAATTGCACAAACCGGATACATCTTTTCATGACCTATTAAAGAGCTGGATACATGAAGGAACCATGGAGCAAGTGCAAAAGTTTTCAGTTACTAAGTAAAATTTATAGCGGCGTCTGGAGTCTGTAAAAATTGAGGATTGTTCTATTTTAATTTTGCAACTCAATTTCAGACATCCTTACTGCGACAAAGTGGATCCCTGGGCCATCCATCGAGCAATACTTGGACGAATTTCAGCTGCCATGGTTCACAATGAATGAGTGAATATTAATGAACATGAAAGATCTACGGGGCAATCTCTTTCCCCTCTTTGGCAGAACAGGGGAGGAGAAGCCGCTACTACAATCCCAAGAGAGAAGTGCACCTCTCTCAATATTCAGAATATTCGGGATGAAGTTCAGAGAGAGATATCAATCTTACTTTGAAGTGCTGGGTCTTCATTTGTTTGTGAGAGATGTGAGGTGTTCACCAGATGACTATGCCAATTCTTCAAAAGCCACTTACAGTAGCTGCACAGCCCACCGCATCTGCCTTTGTTGCCTGGGTTCATAGGTTCCTTTCAATCCAAGTAGAAAGGTCTTTGTTCCTATACCTGTGCTGTTTAGTCAATTTATCTGTCCACTTGAAATGTAATTATTAGACAACACTTAATAACATAAAAACTCATATGATGCAGAATGTGAAAGGTTTTAATAAAAATCAACTCCTGCTCTTCTCTATGATCTCCATTATGCCTTTTAGTTGGTGTTGATGATAAATAATAACCCACATCCCATTTTTATCCTGATCACTGTAATATCTTTTTATATTGCCTTATTGTCAAACAAAATTTGCCTTCATTCTGACAGTATTACTCGCAAAGGCACACTGCAAAAACACATTTTAGCAAATCAAAATATTATTGACTATAAACAACTTTCCAAAATATTCTTATTATGAGATTATTATCATGAGATTATGACATCTATAATTATTCAGCCAGAAACTTTAGAAACTTTCACCTACTGCACATTTCTACAATTCTTATTCTATTGGCAGATTTCTTGATTATGCATTTTCTAGAAATAAATGTGTAAAAAACTCCAGTGACAATAAAACATAACCTGACCATGTCAAGTTTGCAATTAGTGCAAAATGTTTAGAAATTAGTTTAATAATTATATATCTGCTATATTATCAACAATCAATAACCTTACACAGTTAGATGTGTTTCATAATAAAAACTGTTAAATGAATTTGCACAGGCATTTTTTTCAGGCACGACAAATAAGATCAAATAAAAGTGAATAATGCTCCAAAATCTTGTCAGACATTAGCCATTTGTTGAATTTAATGGTGTGCATGGGAGTCCTGAGTATCCTGAAACCAGAAAAGGACCAATAATGAGACAATGAGTCAAAATAATTAAATCTTGTATAACACACTCGTCCCCCACTACCATGAGTATCTGTGTTTCTGTCTTTGTTCGTTCTGCAGTGACCCACTAGCCTTAACAAACAAATTCACATATCTGTCAATTTATTTCTTGTTTTCTGACACTTTCCTGAACAGGTTTTCTTACTTATGTGACATTACATGCACATGTGTGTAAGGATTCTGGTTGTGGTTTTAGCAGGGCAATGGGCCGTGCCAACCTCTCTGTGAGTTTGTTTATAAGGGGAGTTCTCACAGCCACTCGGTTGAGCCTGGTTTACCAACGCTATAGATTGCAGGTGATGTGCTGGATAAAGTCCATCTGACCTCTAAGAGGACTTAAATACATCATTGTCCATGAGAAGAACCTCAGGAGACCTGTTGACCACAGTCTCTCTCTCTCTCACTTGCTCTTTCTCTCTCACACAAACACACACATTGGCACACACAAGACATTATTTTGTGGCAGGCAGTGAAAATATTTTCACAGACAGTCTTTTATACACAGCAGTATACTGTATATTGCATTATATTGTATGAAATTAAATTATGACATATTATTATGAAAATGTTTATATATTACATTATGTTCACTTATATTTACATTCATATTAATGATCTGTATATTCATATTAATATTTATATTATATGCATATAAAAAATAATAAGTAATATAAGAACATGCTGTGAGATGTGCTAACAAAAGAATTCCAAATTACAAATGGGAAATGGCACATGCTTATGATATCTTTGTCAGATGCATTAATGCAATACTGTTCAGCTCTTCTCTTTGCATTCTCTTGAATACTAATTAGATTTGTTAATATGCAATTATGTTGCCATTCAAGCTAATTTGTGCACCATGCATCTTTGTTTTCAAACACACCTTTGAGCAATTGATGGAAATCCAATGAGACATACGCTTACCTGCCATGAAACTACCTCAACTGCTGTTGACATGTTTCAGGGACTGGGGGAAGAACATTTCAAATTAATTTACATCAGACCCCTTGTAAGTATTCACTTCTGTAAACAAACACTTTAATGTGCTGTAATTAATTAAATCTGCCAAGCCACTCTCCTCTTTTCATTGATCATTCATGACTTTACGTTCTTAGACTATGGCAGTTATTTCCCCTAACAGACTAGGTGTGGGGCAACTTTGTGCAACTCAGGATTGCCATGATGCCCTCACATTAATTTAAAAAAAATATGACTATTAGGAGACAGTGTTGCAAATATAAGCAATAAATTACAATATTAATTTTGCTATCTTGGTAAAATCCTGGAATTGGTATGAAAACAGTAGACTATAGCTTTCAGGTAACATTAAAAAACATTAAAATTAAGAAACTGGAAAACGAATTACGTTGGTTTTGGCTGGGTTGAGAGCTGAGAAGCCTCCTCTGCTTTTGGCTCATTCACCATGAGCCCTAAGCAGGCATGGCTGCTCCTCATCATGAAGAATAATGTTTGGCCTGGCAGACCATTAGGGATGCTAATTTTTGCTGGCTTCATGATGTCACTTCTGATATCCATGCAATCTGGAGGGGCTTGTCCACTTCGGACGTGTTGCCCAGTTTGCCAGGCTCCATCCCGAGACCTAGCCACGGCACCAGCAGTCCTGCTCAGCCCTGCTTTTCTCTGCTAATGAGCAGCAATGTTGGGGATCTCCACATGGACCACATTGCACGGATAACCATGCAACAGCATCACCTGACGTTCCGCGTGTGAGTGAGCGCAGCATGCGGCGTGACAGATGTTCAGCAGTGAGTGGGCTATCAGAGGGAGATCAGAGGCACAGATACCAACAACCCCCTGTATAATTCACCTTTGGCTCTCACTCATCTATCCAAAGCAGTTTTGTATGGTACTACTCTATCTAACACTCTGTTTATACAGCAGATTTAAGTGCACAATACATCAGACTGTTTAAAGTATTTGTGCTCCCAAGTCACTTTTTGGGGGGTCTTTTAGGAACCTGAACCATATTTATGTGATTTTTATTAAAATCATATTATTACTTTATTATGTGAAGGATTTGACTTTTGGACTGCACAATTAACTAGCAAAAGGTTATGTACATTTTCCAATCTCCAGTGAAGATATACTTGATAATTTCTATTTTAATACAAAATACAATAGAATTTAGTATGTTTGAGATCTCATTTATACCATATGCACATCTACTGAAGTAGACTCAGTTATTGCTTACAAAGAGCCATTCTGGAATTAAAGAATTAATTCAGCTTATTGAGTAACAGTGCAAAGTGAAGAGTGATTATTATATGTAACATAACACACACCACTGTAATTCTAGCAAAGAGCAATGCTATCCAGGTGAGTGCTCTGTAGAGTCCATGCAAATCCAGAAAAAAAGTCCAAAAGTCAATTACACAAGCAGCTCAAGCGTGTGCGATTCAAAACAGCTGATGTTTTATTGAAGAGGTTCTTTAATTCGGCCCTGTTAGAGCTTTCATGAAATCCAGTGCTGAGCACCTTCTCTAGAGCTCTGGTGTCAGATGACCAGCTAGTGCCCAAAAAATAATTCTCAGGTGGTCTTCCATGGTCCAGTGGCCTGCCCATTACCCCCCACCTTTAACCACTCACAGAGCACATCAAAGAAACCTCTAAGCATATCCAACTAGAATAACCCTGGGTCAGCCCCAGACATATACAATAGACTCAGACCATAACAATATTTTAAAATCATTTTATTATACACAATATTTATCAATATACATAGCATTGGTTCTCGCTGTTTATTAGGAAGAGCAAACTCATTAAGACTCAGCATGACTAACAAAACAGCAATTAATTAAAATTACAATAAAGGATCAGGTGTAGAAACTCTATTCAATTGACCAGTGTGGGAGAGAGGGAAAAAGCATGTCCTAATAACTTGCTTGGGAAAACTTTGGTTCAACGTTTCACTACTGTGCAGTAATAATAACCGTCACATTTCTTCGTCATTTTAATTTGTTGTGAACAAAACATTTTGAACTTTGTCTTTATTTGGAACGCAATGTTTGGATTTATACTAAAGAAGGCACAGCTAAAGCGAACACTATGCTGTTAGTAAAGTATGATTTGAGAAAAGGCGCATCTACATCTGCATATAGGCCTAATGGAGGCATTGCCTTGAGTATGTAATGGAGACAGCTTATTTTTTTTACATGTGATTATCCTAACAGTGCTTTCTTTTATACAAATGTAAATGGGCTTCTCAGAAGCTCCCCCTCCCTCTCTCTTTCTCTCTCCCTCTCTTCCATCTGCCAGACAATAGTTTTTAATCTTTAATCCATGAGCAACCATTGAACACCAGCGAATTGCAAATTACAGATGTTTTACTGTCTCAGCTATTTTTTTCGCTCCTGTTTTGCTTTCCAGCTTCCCACTGTCACTCAGTGTCTCGCACATATCCTGTGCCATCATGGCACCATATGACACTGTCATCATTTGGTAATTAAACCCGTACTGGCTTTAAATATGAAAAGCTGGCAAGGGGAGATGAGTTGATGGGGCTTGCTGGTGTGGGGACCAGATTTTACGAAGCAGTCCAGATTTCCGCAGGGAGAATTTTGTACTTTTGTTCCATTATTTATTATGTCTTTCTAATGTAGTGTGCTCACTATTTTTTAGCTCATCTCTAATCAGTACAACTGCTTTCTCTTTGTTTTTTTGTTTTAAATACCCTTTGTCTTGGTTGTGCTTATATCATTTTCTATATTTACACAAAAAAAATAATTCTTGCAATTAGGTTTATGCTTTTATTAAAGTGTTCAGATCACTTCATCTTTTCAAGTATATAAATGTGCATTAAATGATGCCAAATAAACAGTCAAAGGCAAAACCTTAAAAATCTACAAATCTATCTATGGCAGAAAAGACAGTGACATTTACTGTTCATCCTTTCCAAAAATAGAGGGAAGATAAATGATGAGTAGCATATTCACATGGTGTAGGGACCTGCTGTGCCCTTCTTTGGGGAAGAAGGGAGGGTGAAACTTATTTAACATTAAATGCTGCAGGAATTGGGACAAGTTTTAAGTCTCTGTGAAGAGAAATAACGGTTAGGATGTCTGAGGGGGTTGGATTGTACTGCAGCATTGCTCCATTAATCCACCCAGCCTTTGCTTTGGGAGACAGTGTGTAGTGTAAGCGCTGACCAGCGTAATGGACTATGCAATAAAACTCCAACACACACCATAATCAGCCTCTCCCTGAGTTTTCAATCTAGCTTCACACTGACTTCAGTCACAACGCCCAGGCCAAATGGACTTAACAAGAGAAATCTCACATCCATTACGGATACTCCAACTGCCTTTATTGCCAATCAAATAGCCCTGTTCAGATCACTCCTCAGGCTTCTCCCGTATGTCAGTCTCCACTGCCAGTGCTAAGCAGTGTGTGTAAGGGAGGTTCATTGTGCCCTATTATGGCTTCTATAGATCAAACTCACTGTTTCTATGATTATTACGCCACTGAACATGACCAGGAGTGCTCACAAGGGTCTGATCAGAGCAGTACAGCAAGCTGTAGATTTGAGAAAGAGATGAAGTCATGCATGTATATATTACTAAGACATGCTGGTAAATAAATGCAAAAGGAAGTCCTTTTTTCTCCCACACTGGGCCTATTTATTCAGATATTGATCTATATGTTACTTATTTGTAATTAGCTGATTATCAGTCATTTTGTAAATAACCATGAAAATATCCACATTAACAAATCACAAAGAAATAAACTTCCAAATGTCACTTTGTAATAACGAATGCATTAGTATGCCTTGTCCAGTATGCATTTGTCTGAAATTGGTGTGTATTATGACATGAGGTGCCTGGAGAAGGTCGCTGCTCTCCATATTGTGGACATGTAAGTGGAAGCTGTTTCCTGTCTGCTTTAGACAGAGGCAGCTGGGTTGAGACTGCCTCAGGGGCTAATCCACAAACACATACATGCATCCACTTAAATTGACACTCATTGCATGGCAATTGAAAGATGTGTGTCTAAAACATACTGAATTAGATATTAGAAACATCGCGTCTGACAAAAAAGTAAATACAGCTATATATTACTGTTAAAAAAAAAAGAAACAAAAATTATATTCTCCATACAGTATGAAGTCTAAAATGATCACCTGGTTGGGTTAATAATTTATTTATTTATTTATTTATAGTTTGTTTGTTTGTTTGTTTGTTCAGCATTTAGTTTTGTGGTCTGTTATTATTACTAAAAATCAACTTTATTATAATAAATATAGCTCTAAACTGTAAACAAAAATTTTAATTAAGGTGATTTTTTAATACTGACCTCCTGAAAATGGAAAAGAAATATAATCTTAGGCTATAGAATGATCACCAGGTTTACACATGGTAAAATCATGGCTGAAATGAAGTGTCATTTCGGGGCCATTTTGCTGAACGCACAGTTGGTCCTACCGACAAACGAATAAAGCCAAAGATCTAGTCGCTTTGCCATTTAAGTTATAGCTGGCTGAAATGTTGAACTGCTGTGTATGGGAGGAGAACGGTCCACAGCAGTCTACACTAAAGTGGCAGACATAAAACCGTGTTTTGAGCGCTATGTTTGAGATGTTTGAGACGCGCAGATGAACCGCAAGCTCACCACAGAGTTTAACAGCGCGCGCTAATACAGATAAAGGCTGCTAACTGGAACATGATCGCACGAGCAACTTATAAAAACGCGATAATACCTACAATATCCAAAAGTCAGACAGAGCGTGGTAAAGCTATAAAATTCCGCATTAAATTATTATAGCCTCTATATCTCCTATTTAACAAACATTCTATGAGAGTTCTGAATATCTTAAAGCACTGAATATTAAAAAAAAAAAAAAAATGAATACTGGTGACAGTGAACTGATTCTTCTCACTTCATTGACAGTATCTGACTGCTTTAATTAGGCCTAAACACCACATTCATTCCTAATGATACGTTGCTCTGTCTTTATGATTCCAAGAATGTGGACCATAGGCAAAGACGAGGCTTACATCAGATAAAATAAATGACAGAGAAATAATTATTTTACCTGAGAAAAAAGGGGGAAAACTCATTTGCAGATGCCGCGAGAATTCATATTACTAAATATGAATAAGTATTTAGTACTGAATAATTACTAAATATGAGCTATATTTATGTGTGAGTTTTAAACACGGATTAAAATATAAGCAAACGTAATTGCTGCACTCCGCATTTGTGAGTATGTATATGCATGTGTGCATTATTAACTGTGCAATATTCAATAACAGTAACAACACACACCTATGTTTACTAATCATGATCAGGTGTGACATTTTAAACTTACACTCTAAGTGAATTATCCATTTATCCTCAATGGTGAATTACAGTGCCCCTTCTGGCCAAGGAGAAGTTTATTCTTTCAAATCTTTCACTACAATTCACTCCTACCAGCCTCCTGCAAAACAACCAAAACAAAGCCAAACTAAAGATATGTAGAGTATGCATACGTAGGAACAAATAGTAAGTTGATTTTAAAATTATTTAGAATGTAAAATATTTCAAATGAAAGAAAACGATACATTTTAGTACATATGAAAAAGTTAAATAACCAGACATATTAAGGTGGTATTAAGGAAGTACTACTATCCTATAAAGTTAAGAATCCAAGAGAGTAAACTAAAAAACGAATAACAGCCTTATTGATTATAAATCCTGGATCATATATATGGTTTAATTTATAACTGTCAAATGAACTTAAGTCTTACTGGACACATTTGGACAGATTGCTTCCATATACCCAGTAAATATTCTTCTTCTTCTTATTATTATTATTATTATTATTATTATTATTAACAACAACATTATTATTATTAATAATAATAATAATAATAATAATAATAATAATAATAATAATAATAATAAAAGCACTTTCTGAACTCTTAATGGTTCTGTGGAATAAAGGTCTACAGTGTCTAAGAACCCTTAACAATCCCAAGAACACCCTGAAGATTTTTTAAAAAGATCTTTTTAAGTATAATGATAATTATTGTACGCCCTAATCACAATTCCAGGCTTAATATCTGTTATTAAAAATACTTTATTATTTAATGCATGCTATAATAAGAATAATACATTTCATAAGCCTACTAGCCAAATTCTTAAAAGTGTGTGAGAAAAAAAAAGTGTAAAAAAAAAAAAAACCTGAACATACTCTTTGCAAAAGCAAAAGTAAGGTTGGGTAAAAACAAGTTTATAGTTATGTGATGTTTCTAAGTGATTCATCTGGTTATCATTAATGCTGCTATTATATGAGGTGGGTGAGTTAAGTGGACCCTCCTACTGAGCACAGGTTCACCTCGAGGTGCAGCCAATAAGAAACATGTCTCCGTTAACTTTGCCACCTTGCCTTGAACTTTCTTACTCTTTCTTACTAACTTCTGAAAACTTATTACACCTCATAATATGTCAAAGCACATTACTATACAAAATATATAATGCAAAAAACCGCAGGTCTACATATGGGAGAAATAATCATGAATATTCATTGCCATTAGTCCTACCTTTCAGTTTCCCACAAGGGCAAAAGCCTTGCGAGCTGCTCTTAACATATCCTCTTAGTCCAGGCTTTTACTTCCAGTTTTGTTCTTTCTTTTTATATCATACCTGAAACGCTTTATTTGCTTTGATTGCTATTTCTCTCCGTTATCAGTCCCCAGTGCAGCGAAGCAGAGGTCGCTGTCCTTCTTTTCGTTGTTGCCGTCTAAAACCGTTTAGTTTTGGATGATCGCTCAGATGGTGGTGCAGGCAGCGGGGAGAGGCAGCTCGCCCAGCCGGGGAGAGAGCGCACAGGGCCGGACACAGCCAGTGGGCTGCACCGCCCGTACGGACCATTAGACAGAGGAAACGCATGGCTCAGAGACCTGCTCGATCAGGTAAGTGCCGCGTTTCTTTCACTCCTGTCCTAAATGTTCTCTCCTGAGTGGTTAGGTTATTTGTGCTAGGTGAGCTTCGTTCACTTAGCCAGTACAAGTAACCTGCTTTTAAGATCTTATAGTGAATAAAACTGAACTAACCTTTGACGGATAACGGGTCTTTTTTAATGCGGTCAGTTTGAACCTCCTTTATATTTACCTAGCCACAAGCCACTGTACATTTAAAACATTGTATATTAAGCAAATTAGATTAGCACCAGGACATTTGGCCTGACTAATCTTGACACAATATTCAGTATTATTATTATTATTATTATTATTATTATTATTATTATTATTATTATTATTATTGTTGTTGTTGTTGTTATTATTA
>JAOVVF010000039.1:15644946-15679529 GCA_028565595.1 Duopalatinus emarginatus | reverse complement strand
TATATACCACACACTTTGTCATTAAATGTAATCTTATAACAACCTATGAATGACACCTATAAAACAATATTTCTTTATTAGATACATAGTAATCCAATATATTTTGAACATAGTCCTTTTAGTGTTCAATATCTTCATATATTTCGTCTCCACTTATTTTAACTTTTTTTTTTGTCTGATATTGCTTATTATTACTATACAAATGGCTAAATTCCTGAATTCAAACCAATTAAGAGTTGACAGTCTTTGTAAATTATGTGTGGTTTATTTATCACTTGCTGTGCAGTAGTCTACAGCGGGGTCTAACCTGCACCGGTCTGCTGAAGTAAATAGGCTATCGATTGGTGACGTCGCCATAATATGGCCTGTTATTAAGGTGAATGGGGACAGAAAGCTCACACTTCCAGATATGACAGGAAACGGGTGTCCCTCTTTCTCACTGCAGGTTCATTACTGTTCACATGGCTGACTGCTGCTAACAAACTTATAGAGCATACTAAAGGCAAAGCAGTACAAGGAACACCTTAGATATTGATACACCCCCCCCCCTCCTAACACAAATCAAACTCTCTCTGTAGTTCTTTATAATAATAATAATAATAATAATAATAATAATAATAACAAAGCACACGTCAGATCTTACAAATTAAATCAAAACCTTTCACATACTGGGTGTAGAGTTTGAAAAGTAAAATTTATCACTTTTTTGTCTAATTGTATCTGACAGAAAATATCTGATTTCAGATACAGACTAACCTGAGATGGTGCGATATGAGAAAAGGGACAAAAATGCGCCATATTTCTGCCTGGCAAAGTCTCAATACCTTTACCACGCAAAGCCTACTACAGTATGATCAGTTGCAATTAGTTTTTCTTCCATTTAACATGGGAAGTAAGTAATACACTAAAGTTGAGCAGAGGCGAAAAGCAGGGGTCTTGCGGGGAAATAAAAGCAGCTTTAGGGGAAATGTGTAGTGAAGTGTGAAATTACAGCCCATGGTGTTACATATTGTACCAGAAGCTCCCTCCAAAAACACTAACAAAAAGAAGGATCGTCCGCAAATTTAGCCGCAAGGCACAACACAACATGGCCTCCTGTTCTTTTAGCCCAATCCATATCGGCCACAAAGCACACAGAGGCTAAATGAAATGCCTTCTTCCCCAACAGTCACCCACAGCTCAGTCATTTCTTACTTATCATTAAATGGTTAGACTACTGCAGTCACAAGTGATAAATATGTAGGCGATATATTTTTCTGTAATACTATATAACACATATTACATTGTCATATGGCTGTTGTTTCACGTGAATAGGCAAACATTATTATTATTACTATTATTATTATTATTATTATTATTATTATTATTATTATTTTCAGAGATATTATTATTATTATTATTATTATTATTATTATTATTATTATTATTAAAAGAAAAAGAAGAAGAACAAAACACGGTAAATTCACACAATCTGCAGAAACAGAAATGACAGATCAGTCGTGCTTATTATAAATTGTTTAACAACGTTTAATTTATTTTTATTAGCAGTAAGAAAATATTTTCGATTATTATACATTTCTACATAGTTTGGTATAAATAGCTCTCAAACCCTAATAACTTCGCAACATGCCTTATTGCTGTACTGCTGTGAGTAAATGTGCTCAAGAGGAGTGAGTGAATCATGTGACAAAACATTAAAGTGACAGTCAAATTTCGGTGCATCCAATTAATCATTCTAAATAATAATAATAATAATAATAATAATAATAATAATAATAATACAACAGTATTATTTTTGTAAAAGAATACAAGAGCAAATGTATATTACAAGCTCTACATACAACAGACAATAAACGAAATGTTAAAATAACAGACATCTAGATAGACCTAGATGGACTAGTCTAGATGGACTAGTTATGTTAATAACTTAATACAATAAATAAGCAGTTTTAATAACATATTTTAATCTTTGCAAATATAATATTATATGCATGTTTTTGCATACAAGCTCATTAAAAAAAGGGTTTACTAGAATTTTAAACAGACATAACTGGCACAGTGCAACAGAAAGTATATCTAGGAAGTTCAAAACTCAAGCCCGCCACAACCAGGACTGCCATGTGCGCTTTTTTATCTTTTCACCAACATGAGCGACCTACCTTTAAGAAAGCCATACCACATAGCGCCATCTACAGAGCTGTCTTCAAAATAACACCTTAAACGGAGCCCTCAAAATCCATGTTCACACCACACATCAAGCACAGGCGAAGCGACAAAGTCAACTCAGAGATTTAAAGACAACACAGATATCTGAAATTATATGTCAAATCAAGTAAAAGTTGGTGGTATTAGTTTTTGTTTGTTTGTTTGTTTGTTTGTTATTAACCTTAAAGGGATTGCTTGGTTTTTCATATAAATATCTGAATGGAAATATCAGAATCTACACAATGACCTGGAGCAAAAGAAAAGAAAATTGAAGACAGCTTTGGTCACTGAAGAAATAAACAGATGTGACAGTAATGTATCGTGAATATCATCTAATCTAATAAATCTTCCACTATTTTTCATGCACATGGGAATCATCAGCAGCGACGTGGAGGGATTTGGTTGCAAGAAATGCTGAAAGAAATCACAGTGACTGGACTGCTGCTATTATCATTTCCTCTTCGTTATCTTTTAATTTCCTCGATTTCCCAACCCGAAGTCACTCATTTTCCTGTTTGCATCCCTCCCTTTCCCGAAGTGTCAGACGGAGAGACCTCCTCATTTGGGCTTCGGCTTTTTTGCGTTGGCGAATCACAAAGTGTTGGAATCTATTGCCTTTGTCTGACAAGTCATCCATCTCTATGCGAGGGGGGATCTGGGGAGGAGGAGGAGGAGGAGGAGGAGGAAGGTGGGAGGGGGGGCGGTGGACTGCAGCTTTTAGAAACACACACACACCGGGAAGAGGGCTTTCATTCTCAGCCCAAAGCTTCTAACAGGCACATCCCATTCTTACAGAGGGGGACCGCTAGAGACACTCGCAGTGTCCATGTTTTCCCGTGTCATCCCCGCACATAGCCTGCGCGACTCGTAACCCCCGAAACGCGTTGCTGATATACCGAAGGGAATTTTTTACACTGCACGTTCAGGAGCGGACACTCGGAAACGACGCAAAGCAAATTGACAGCGCCTCGTCCAAAAAGCGTTCCTCTAAAATATGTGGGCAGCAAGCATCCACTGAACGAGCACTTACACTCAAAGATTTTTTTTGTTCGCTTTTTAAGACAAGTGACGGACATGATCTGCACTCCAAAATCGTTTTACCCCTGAAGGACCTGAAGCGAGAATAACTTGAAGAAGTTCTCCAGCGAGCCGCCGGCTCCGAAGCTCTAAACGGACAGCAGCAGTTTTCTAACCCGCATTGAAAGCTGCATAATCGAGGCGAGACGGCGACCTCAGTCGATTATCTCTCCTTCCTTTGCTATCCCATGGATATTCACTGCAAAGCAGACCCATTCACGGCGATGCACCGTAAGTATAAGATTTGTTTTTTTCTTTCTCTGCTCTTACTTCGTAAAAAAAGAAAAGAAAGAAAATAGAAAGCTAACTGCTAGGCACTGTGCAGTACAAGAACTTAACCAGACTCATGCAAGCTTCTGTATGCGTATGTCATCAAATTATTTAGGAATGGCAAATTTTAACAGGCCTAAAATGTGCACAAGTATATATATATATATATATATATATATATATATAATTAACACTCCTAAATACAAACACAGACTTACCGTGAAGCGCAAAATATTCCCAAAATATTATTTGCCGTATTGACGCTTATATTATCCCATATTGAGCAGCAGGAGATGAAGTTAGACAATAAGTCGATGAAATTCCGCACAATAAAATAGCTTGTACTAATTAGACCCAGCAACAATTACTGTTGAACTTGTTCAGCATTTAGCTGGCTTCATAGAAGAATGTAACACAAATAAATTAGGCCTGCGGTTTATAGCAACAAGCATATTAAACGGGACGCTTAAAGCTAGGATGAAATTGTGCTATAAATTAGACTTGTAATGATATTTTATTGGATATTTTTGATCTTATAAATCTCGGGGAAATGCTATTTGTATTATTAAAATGCTGCAATTTATTCTAATTGTATAAATAAGTAAAACTGTTAGAAATGGCTGGGAAAATGCGAGAAGCGAGTAGTAAGTATATAGCAGAAATGAGTATAATTATTAGTTTAATAATTAGTTTAGTAAATAACAGACAGAAGGTCATATAAAAAAGAAGGAAGTTGTTGGTTGTAGGGTTTTTTTCAAAATAATTGTTTATGAACACCCATTTTAAATAATTAATTCTTGTTTTGCAGTTGCTTTTCTGTGGTTGTAATATGAGTTATCAAAGATCTTTTTAATTATTTACAATAATTGTGCAAGGAAAATTAAACAGGCTGAAACGTAATCTATGCGACATGTGTTTGGCTGCAATGGAGTAGTAGAGGAAAAATACTACCTAACTCGCTGTATAGAGTAGCAAATATCTATATCAGTTCTGTGCGAGCTGGAGAAAGGACAGCAATGTTGTAAGGACATTTTGTTATGAATTCCTGCTTTTAGTGCTTATATACTTTATACTTTATACGTATATACTACACACGAGCACCACAACAACAATCGCCTAAAAACAACAATACTACTACTACTACTACTACTACTACTACTACTAATAATAATAATAATAATAATAATAATCACAACAATAATAATAACTTAAGTCTAAGGGGAAACCGCGTTGAGTACTAAAATATGGCATGTAATATGAGCAGTTTTGACTGTTAATCTCTAATTTCTCCAGCTATCTCAGAAATAAACAGTAAATCCAAATTTACATGTGTACGTTGACATCTGTATGCGCATTTCCAAGTACAGTATATGAATTGCTTGTAGGTGTAGGTTCTGTGTGAGCGCGTGCGGGAGTGTTTGTAAAAAAAAAAGAGAGAGAGAGAGAGAGAGAGAGAGAGAGAGAGAGAGAGAGAGAGATGTAGACAGTAAAGTGAGAGTGACTGGCTACAATACAGCGTGTCTTCTATATGTATGTAATGTTACGCTGTTGTGTGTGTGTGCTGTTGTCTCCCACATAGGGCATGGGGGTGTGAACCAGCTCGGAGGGGTGTTTGTGAACGGCAGACCCCTACCTGACGTGGTTCGGCAGAGGATCGTGGAGCTGGCACACCAAGGGGTCAGACCGTGTGACATCTCCAGACAGCTCCGGGTCAGCCATGGCTGTGTCAGCAAAATTCTGGGCAGGTAGGGCAAAAATAAGAAGTCCCACAGAAATCAAACCTTCAGAGTCCCGTTGAGTTATTTATTTCGTACAGCTAGGCCTGTTCCTCAGCCTCCTTTAATGTAAAAACTGAAGGAGGCTGAGAAGTGCCCAATCAAACACAATCCCAACAAACACCACCGGATATGTAATAAACGAGTTTATTATTCCTTACGTTGCTCCCCGGTGGTCAAATTATTTTCTTTGATTGATAGATGATTGCACTCGGGTAAGGATAATAAAATGTTTACTAGGATCGTTTTGCATATGTATCTTTGAATTTTCTGACATATTTTTTCCAGCTATCAAAAGGATTTCATGAGGTATTTTGTTTTATACACTTGGAATGTTTGATACGATATGAAACATGAGTTTTTTTTTCCCTATTACCTTTGGCTGCATGGAACATCACCTGTATACATGGTCTACCCATTAATAACAACAACAACAACAACAACAACTAATAAATAATACAAACAAATAATAATAATAATAATAATAATAATAATAATAATAATAATACTGACCTTACAACAGTAATAACACATCTGCTAATAAGAGATTATTAGCATACTACCAATGCATACAGATGTAATTTTGTAAATTATTTCTCCAGGTGACTGGTAACACAATTTACTCAGATCATTTCCAGGGAAAGATCACACACCCACTATTGTAGTATTTTTAATATTTTTTCACCAATTCTGCCACTATTAATAGGCTATAAAGGGTGACTAACAGGTATAATAGCCGCGCGTCTGATGTGGAAAAAGTTTCTCATGCCATGTTTGCTCCTCCTGGTCCGCAGATACTACGAAACTGGCAGTATTAAACCTGGAGTTATTGGCGGTTCCAAACCAAAAGTCGCCACTCCGAAAGTTGTGGATAAAATTGCAGAATATAAGCGGCAGAACCCCACCATGTTCGCCTGGGAGATCAGAGACCGACTTCTCGCCGAGGGCGTGTGTGACAACGACACGGTCCCCAGTGTATCCTCCATCAACAGGTAAAAAAATGTTTTATTATCCGCTAATTTATTTATTTACTTATATTATTATTTCCAGTTTCATTATGTCGCTTACTGAAAAACACGCTGTACAGAAAGTATTTTAGACATCACTCGATAATACGTATCATAATATAATAACTGCGTAAACAAGGTCATGTTTTCCTGCCATTTGAAGTAAAGCGACAGCCAAACTATTTATTTTACTGACGCGTTGGAGCAGGAAGAGCAGAAGGAAAATGCAAAAACTATTTGTCCACAGATTAACAGGTGTCAAAGTTTAGCAGATGCACAAATGTAGTTGTGGCCACGGCGCTGGAAAACGAATAACTCCGTCAGGGAAGCTTCATCAGTGCTTCAGACTTCTTTTTCATGATGGTCTCAGGCATGCAATTCAAACGCAGATCTGTGGTCCTCCTCGGCGGAGTCACATCTGTCCCGCTTAAACCCAAATCAATAAACTGTAAAAAGATCTAGTGGCGTCGGGAAACACACGGCCCCTCGCTCAATACTGCATTACAGCTACAGGCATTACAGCCTCCTTATTTCAGCAGAGGTGAGGAAGTCTAGCAGTGGCCGAGGGAGAGAGAGTCCAAAAATCACACAGCTCAGGCTGAACAAGCCAAAATGTTTAACTCTATTAACCTAACACTGTAAATACACCGGCTTATTCATTTTAATAGGAAAACATGCGACAAATCATTTTTAATTATTATATGTGGTTTCGACCATGTTTCATAATTATTATTATTGTCCCAAACAATAATTATTCTAAAATATACAATTATTATTATTATTATTATTATTATTACTACTATTATTATATCGTTGTTGTTGTTGTTGTTGTTGAGCTGTTGTTTTTGTTGTTGTTTGTAGCAGTAAAAGTTAATAGTAAAGCAGCCTAGAAGTAGTTAAAAAAAATAAATTAATTAATTACATAAAATAAACATATTAATGAATTAAATAAAGGCAGAAATAGCAGTAACCGGGCTTTTTGCGCATGGATATTAATCTCGCCGCAGCAGTGTGAACCACTCGCGACTTATTCACTTTTTGCTCATTAAAACACAAAGGACTAGAGAAGAAGTATCCCGAGTGAGCTGGGAAAAAGCAGAAGAGTGTGGAAAGGCCTTGCTGCGAGCGCTAGTGTGAACTTTGGTTAGGAGGCACTGTTCCAGAGAGGCGGCCAGCAGCATTACACTTTAATGAGCTGCACAGAGAGCATGGACCGAGCCGCACTGGATACTGCCGAGAAATATATCATATACATATGAGGGCAAGCGAGACTGAAAAAAATCATTTCATGCACTGTGACCTCTTAAAAGGGGCGATCTGAGCTGTTCAACACCCGGATGTGGAACTGTCAATTTTTGCTTTAATAATTACACGTAAGGAAACAAACTGTTTGTTTGTCTCGTGAAGGCGCCTATAAATGAGATTTAACACAGTAAATCTATTATATTACATTATAATTGTGTAACTGTATTAAAACAAGAATTATGTAATGTTTTTAATAAACCTTTTTTTATTTTCTTATTTTTATTAGTATTTATTAAGCTCTAAAAATGTGGTATATCCAGTGTAACGCAATAAGTTGGCAAGAAGTTTGCAAATAATTACCACTGGACAAGAGTTTAATAACAGCCTCAAATACTTTAAACTTCTAATCCTAGGTTAACACAAATGAAATGTTCATGTCTATTCGTCTTTAAAAGAAGGAATTCAGTTCTATTCGGTAAACTATTCATGCTAGATAACTCCATGCCTTTCTAACAGGTGTTACTGTAGTGTGTCTGCAAGGACATCCCATTTATGTACATCAGGACATGACAGTTGACCCTCATGTTTTGAGTGGTTAGGTAGTTGACCTGTGCTCTGTTGACATTAGAAGATGTCCGATCTTTAAGCACAATTTCTCTGCATGAATTATTAAAGATTAGGCATAAACTGGGTGGAGGTAATGTCCATCCTGCACCATAGAGGCACCAGCACATGCCCATGATCCTAAGTGCATTTCAATTGTATTGATTGATATTTTCATATTTCTACAGGGAATTTTCTGTACCATGGCATGCCATTAATTCACTTCTCCAGATTGCTTATTCAATAGTAGGAGCATGGATTCCAAATAAAAGCTTTGAATTTATATGGCTTGTTTAAGTCACAGGGTCAAATCACTGTTATGGTCAGATGTTTACAAAATCAGATAAAATATAGTTTTTTTTCCATTGTCATTGGTGACCACTGGTTAAGGCATCTTTAACAAACAATATCAGAAGACAAATTATGCAAGCCACATAAATAAGATCTTGTGCAGAACTAAAAAAAATCCACCTAGAGTAATATTTAGTCTGTGGGAATAGTAGTATTGCCTCTGCACATAAACATAAAATATGGCATTAGCAGATGAATTTGTTCTAGACTGAATTTCCCATAAAATTAAATCTCATATGAAATATATGATTGCAAATCCCTGTATATATTTAGGATGATAATATGAAGAATGTGGAGAAAAATAATATAAATGTGTGTGCGACACTGGATCACAGATCCTTCTCTCAAAAGTGTGTGGCCCAGATTAAAGGCATCAAATGTTGCAGTAAGCTTTTGTGAGGCAATGAGACACTATTGCTTTCCTGTCACATATAATTTATAGCCCACTATTTGCATCTATTCCTCTCTACTATTAATTCACAACTTTTCTTTTCATCTCAAAGTCCCAATCAATAAGGCCTTATCCGCACTGCAATCCAGGATATTTGTGAATAATGTGAGAAAGCCTGATCAGGCAAGTCAGTAGTGTCAGGCTACAAGCAATCTTGACTTTTTTAAAGGACTGGTTAAGCGATGGAGGGAGAATGACAGACAGAGGAACACAGATAGAGAGAGAAAGCGAGTGGGATACAGATAGAGACAGCGAGACATTATTGAAGTTGAGGCCAGGTCAAGGCAGTGAAGCCCATCATTGAGGTGAATTGATGTGATTTCATGCTTTGTTTGCAAGATCATTCAGACCAAAGTGCAATGAAGACCTTCCCCCATATCACACCTTTGAGCTAGTGGGACTTTATCATATTTCTAAAACTGGGGTCCTGTTTGATTGAATCTAGTCTCTCTAGGGTAGCTCCTACTCATTCTTAAATATTGACTTCACGACTGGCCATAATGCTTTCATATTGGTTGTTTGTGACAGAGTCAGATATCCTTACGGGAAGGGCCAAAAGAAAACACAGGAATTTTACCTGGTTTATCCTAACAGTCTTGTTACTGTTGCTACATTCGGTAAAATATTAAGCAGATTCCACTGACTTTTACAGGATAATACGGACCAAAGTTCAGCAGCCCTTCCATCCATCTCCAGACGGCACAGGGACGACCCTCACCACAGCAGGACACACTATAGGTAAAACAGATGCTTAGATTTTAAAAATATTTTGGGATCCACCCGTTTTCAAAAATAGTCCTCGAGTTGAAAAATGGTTTTCTACTGTTAATCTCCATCCTGTGCTTTATCCAGTGCCTAGCACAACCTCCCCACCTGTATCAAGTGCTTCGAATGACCCAGTGGGTTCCTACTCCATCAACGGCATCCTCGGAATACCTCGCTCCAACGGCGAAAAGAGAAAACGTGACGATGGTAAGAAACTGGATTATATTCTATTGCTTCTACTAAAACTGAAACTCATTTCTGGGATTTTCTGTGACTGCCTGTAATTTCAAATAAAATATGAGCCAAGAAAAGAAGGTGGTTAGTCGATAGCAGTTTAAAAAGCAGGCAGTAAAAGTGCAGATCGGACTGTGTCATTTAGCTGTTTGTGGAACTGAAGACCTTTTCCTATGTGAATGATGTGGTATGTCAGCGCCACCTAGAAAGTGCACATATAATATGAGACACTATAATTTCATAAGCACTGTGACAGGAGAGTGCATAAATAGTGTGCTGAGGAAATAACGCAAATATATCACATTTTAACTGTATGAGTTGCAAGCAGTCAGTATAATAAAATAGAATTGTATAGTATATGCATAATAGTGATAAAAAAATATTTTTTACAGTTAACAAACAGTTGTTACAGTCAACAAAACAAGTTACACAAATAAGGAACATGACCAGTACTAACATTTTCTCTCCTTTCAAAATGAGAGGGCACACACTGCCTAAGGCCTAATGGCTCATCGGCTCTATAAAAAAAAAGCTTTTGAAGGCTAGTGAATAAAGATCAGTGTGGTTCTGCGCCAAACAAGCACACAGACGCAGGAGTAGTTTAAGGGAGGGAGGGAGGGGAAAGTGGTTGGAAATGATCTCTTAAAACATTTATCAAAGCAGGCCTACTTGCTTCTTTTATGTTTCCATCTCTTTAGTTCTCTGGAGTGGCAACCACTTGGATGGGAGGAAAATAGGATATTGTAAGTTCTGTTAGCCCACCTTTTCTTTGCTTGCTCAATCATGGGCCACTCGACTCTGATCAAGTGGCCATGTGAGGGTGTGTGTATGTGTGTCTGGAGTCCCAGCTGAAGACAGAGCACAGTTATGCCTAATGATATCTTTATGGAGAGTATTTTGGATCGTATATAAAGTCTGTGGAAATGTGTCTGTACCAAATCATATTCACTGCACGGGTTGCTGAAGCTGTAGTGAGTTTTTCCTTCATTGCTTCAAGGATGGATTGAATTGACTGAGTGACTTGAATGTTCAAATGCATTGGTGATAGTCTGATTAATTTTAGTGTGAAATAAAAGTGGGTGGTGGTGGGGGGGAGGGTAAATAATGGCTATGCAGATAATTTAGCAATTTATAGATTTCTTTGTTTTAATAACACTGTAGTGGGCATTACAATAACTACAGCTACCATTACAATAAGCCTGGTAACTAATAACAGTGAAACTGATATTTCATTTTGTTTTGGATTTTTACGGTTTCTGTGTTTCAGTATGTTGTACTGAGCACATGCTATTGAGGGACTGTAATAAAGACCTCTTAGCTGTATTTCTGTTATACTGTGCCAATTGTCCAGAAAGCTGTGAGTTATTTAAACTTAGCCCTTATTTCACAGAGGGACATCAAGGAGACTGCTCGACAGTCTGCGCTTGGTTTCAATTTCATAGCAGCACAGCAGCCTTGGGCTACCTGAGCCATATTTGGCCGGGTGCCGCAAGTCTCGCCTTCATTAAATGATGACATAACTGAAAATATGTTAATCCGATTTAGGGGACAGGGTAGGATAGCACATTTTATGAAGCCCAAATGTAATAGGAGGAAAAACTAGCTGATTTTGCAGAAAAAGTTTGCGCTCCGGGTTTTCTTTTAATAGTGCTAAAATTATGGTCATTTTACTGAGCATCAGGCCATTGCACTTGTTTTCAGATATTGAAGCCAGTTTGCACTGCCCTTAAAAAAGCCCCCATTACAAGGGGATAGTGGAGATAATGTAGTGTGACATGCTTTGTGTACACCAGGTCTTCATAAGGGGAATTTCAGGGACATAGGTGTCATAAGAGTCATTAATCTGACATTTTCATGTGTTATTGCAAATTAGAAGTAGCATGTTAGACTCGCTAGCTATGGGTGATGTTAACCATGGTGCATAGGGGAAAAGAAGGGGTGGGGGGTACCTCTCTAGATTAGTTCTTTGGTGGCAATAGCTCCTTGCACGTTGAACATAGTGACATTTAAGTGAATTTGCAATTCTGCCGAGAAAAGCTATTAATTCACAAATTAACATCCCGGTTTCTCTATCACGGATGCACAAGCTATTGAAAAGACAAAAGGAATAGCCTAAAGGGGAAGAGGGAGAGAGCTGCAGCCCTATCTTTGTAAAGATTGGTTTATATGTCTGCAAGCAGTGATACCAATTACACCAGCACACTGAGAATGCATCTCAACCATATTGCTGCCTATGCAGGCCCCTCAATCCATTGCTAAAGTTATTTGTGGATCTCATTATGGAAAATAGAATGCCTGTCGTGCCAAATGCATTAATGGCAAAAGGGGGGAATTAAGTCTGTTCAGGCTTTTTTACTCATTCATTAATACCTCTATATCACATATGACAAACGAGTGCACTGAGTTAATTACCAGCATGTAGTGTCTAGGAATGTATTGATATTATATGTACCACCCACTCAAAGCAGTGGTTAGTTGATTATGACCTTGTTATGGCTGAAATGCAGGTTGGTATGACCCAAGCTGCCCTTCTGTCTTTTCCCTCAATATAAATCCAGACTAGCAAACACAAGGTAGTTAGGGAGTTTAAGTGTTTGATGCTGCTTGTAATAAATTACCCATGAAAAAAAATAGTAAGTGTTGTGAATGTTGAAGTTGTTGCGGGAGTGGACAAGCATGTGGGCCTATGCGAGAGAAATTAAAGTTGGGTGATTTAAAAGGCAAAGCAGTTTATTTATGTGACAAGATGAAGAGATTACATCCTCAAAGCCAATGCTGTCATGGTCAAAGCATGCGAAAGCTTCATCGCTTCTTTTTGTAGCTCGTTTGTTCATTTGACAAGGATTGCTTTGAGAGTGAACGGCCCCAGCACACCTCAAATCCCCATGCTAAAACAGTTTGGCCTGCAGCTAGAATGCTTTAGCCTGTGCTTCTATTTCATGGCTTGTAAGATTCTATTGTGTCAATATGGATTCTACTCTAAAAAAAGGAATAGAAATGAAATACATCCAAACCAAGAAATGGATTGGCCTCTGTCTAGATCGAAAAAGAACATCCCACCGATCTCATCCCGATGATGGCCTCTGTATGAAAGAGAAAGCCCAGATTTGAGCGAGGCTGCAGAGCGTAACCGTGAGAGAAGAAGGTGTCAGGGCTCCTTATCAAAGGACACAAAAGGTCTATGCCCTGCTCTGCTGATACATCTGCATTCAAGCAGACCTGCTCTGTCGTCTGCTGCCGGCCTGCTCACAAAATGACACCTCACAAATCTGCAGCATGGAAACATCTAAGGACAGGCTGGTTCGCTTGAAGAGGAATCATGTCAGAGAAAAGTCAATTATGGGCACTGATGCTGAGAATTAATGGTGCGCTGCATTACTCAGGTTTTAAAAGGAGCAAGAGTGGGGGAAAGAGAGCAAGAGGGAGAGTGATAGCAAGGTTAAGAGAGAGGAAGATGCGTTTATTAATTGTGTTCCAGTACGTTGCGTCACATGAATCCGATGTGCTAAATGATGGCCGGGGTGTGAGTACAGTAGAAGATGTGTGATATGGGTGACAGGAGCAACCCACTCCGACAATAAGGGGGAGGAGGGGTAGACGGAGAGCGAGGGCTCTCATTCCTCAGCCCACTGCCAGCCTGCTCAGCACAGCTAAATTGAATTAATAAAGCTTTTAAACATGCCGCAACATAGCAGGAAATTAACAGCCCCGCTTGTGCTGCCGCCACCACCAGCACCAGCAGCAGCATCTCTCACTCTCTTTCTCTCTCCCTCTCTCTTGTTCTCTCCCTTTCTTGTCTCTTATGATACAGTTATTTGCTGTGCAGCCTTTCCGCTCCATGGCTTTCATAAATAGGGGATTTTTTTCTCAAACTAAGTACAGCTGACATGGAAGGTGTGTTTGCCCCTTTGCTCAATTCCTCTCTACTTCTCTTTCTCCCATTCCCTTGCATTATGTGCTTTTAGGTTTGTCCCATTCAAAATTGATTTTTTTTACTGCAGGATGTGTTTGATTCAAACAGTTACAGTTTTGCAGGAATTGGAATTATCTAAATTTGCTGCCATCATTTTGCGGTTTAATGTAGCGACCACCTAACAGATCAGCCATGCCAACGCAGTTGGATACAGAACATAAACACTAAACAAAAAATGGCATAAGATATGGTCAGTAAAGTCCAGACTGATAGCAAGCCTACTTTATTTACTTTCCAAAAAGTCTCTCGTTCACTGTCTGTCTCGGACATGATGTTATCTAAAGTGAGCAGGAGATGAAAGCGAAAGGCACAATATCCCTCTGTTTACAGGATGTCACATCTGCCCTGCCTGCCCCATCTATCCATTTACTTTTAAAGCCGAGAACCACTAAGGAATCTTTAGCCTTAAGGAATATTTTAATGCCCTATAGTTTAAGTGTAAAGTTAAATTAATTTAAATTAAATTAAAGAATTATTAATAGCTTGTATTTTTAATCTAAAAACATCAACTCTAAACAAACAAAATAAATGTTATTTTAGCATCTAAGACTTTGTAAAAAAATATTTGTTGGCATGTTTTCTAACATAAGAAAACCTAAATTTCTTCTACCCTTATTTGATCTGAATTGAGCCCTGTGGAGGAGGGGGCCCAGGAGAGCAGTGTTTTATGGACTCTGGTTATCTGATCTGACAGAGCCGCAGTCCCATAGCCCCAAAGTGCTAATGTAAGACGATGTCAAAACAAAAAAAAGTGTCCAAATGCGATCAATGTGGAACAACCACAGGGTAATCAGCAAACAACTGACACAAGTAAACAACAAATAGAGTCTTCACTGTATGATGGTCTCATGCGCAGTTCCTTATAGGTCACATTTTTACCCATTATTACACACTTTACTCTTTGTATGTTAAAGAAGAAGGCGAAGACTGAATCAATAACATGTAAGAACACAAATAGCTGATGTAACCTTGGTATAGCTCAGATATCCTCTAAATATTGTAATGTAGCTTAGACCAGACCAACCCCCCACAGCTCAAGCAGCAGTAGTGTCCCCTGTGTCCACTGACAGCACTGCACGTTTTGGGCTTTTGAGTATGGGAAGCATGCTTTACCACAGTGAATGACACACGCTTGCTTATTGATCGCAGTTTACACTTCGGCTAGCTGATAGAAAGTAATTAATGACTCTATTTTCTTCTGTACCAAAGAGAACAATTGAGTTTTATACAGCAACAACATATGGTCATATGGAAAGGCCCCCAAGGGAGAGGTCCGTAAGAAATGCTTGACCTCAAATATAAAATGATTCAAATAATGCCAGGAAAAAAGCAATATGAAAACCATACATGCCACAAGAGGGATTAATAGGAGGGAGAAATATATTGCCTCATTCTAGATGCTACTTGCACACAAAGACTACAACACAGACACCGGCACAGACACACACACACACACACAGAGAGAGAGAGAGAGAGAGAGAGAGAGAGCTCTATCACAGCTCTCTATGGATCCATTTCTCTCTGAAAGTCAGGTTCATCCTATGGCTTCAGCCATTGAAAAAAGGTCAAGCTGCCGGGTAGAATGGCAATAACACCTCTGAAATGGTACTATCAGTGGAACATGATTGATCAATTGAATTCCATAGCACAGAAAAATGTGGGATTAAGTAGAGTATTATACGCACAATGAGTTGAGGCATGATGTTCATTTCAAGTTCATTTCGCCTCCCTCTTGCCACCAGATCAGGCAATCAATAGGGGCCTTGCATATCATATATTACCACACTCACGCCAAGGAGAGAACATAATCTACTGCAAATTTAGAATGACAGATTTGTAAGGGAGCTAAAGTCAGAGGCTGGGAGCTTGGGTGGCTACTGGCATGGCAGAGAGGTTAGCTGGAGATTTTCAGGAGCAAAACAAAGGAGTGGGAAAAGCTGGTAAGATGCTTTTAGTAAGGTGATAAGGTCAAAAGCCAAAGGGAAACTGCTCATTTGTTTATAGACAGTGCATCTGAAGAAAATGCATAAGCTAGAAGTCAAGCAGTGTAATTGTATTCAGGCTGTAGCTGCCCTCCCATTTTTTCCAGGGAAAAGCAATCTGAAAGTGAAAGCAGCATTACATTCTAAAGGAAATTGTGCCTTTAAATAATAGCACTCCATTTCCACCCGTCGCTGAATGGGAACAGTCCCCCTCCACCCGCTTATTGCTACAGCTCATACTAAAACACTTGGTCTTTCCAACATGTTTTCACTGAAGGTAATCCATCAATTACTGTAGACCTACCACATGATGATGATGGTGCTGATGCTGGACCAGAAAGGGGAGGTGAAGGTGGAAGAGAAGAACAACTCTCTCTTTCTCTCCTCCCCTTTTTTCTTTCTCTCTCCTTCAATCTTAGATTCTCACCACCCCTCCCCCCCCACCCCCACCTCTCATGCTGCCTTTCCACAGCTATTAGGATCTGTTTGAGGCCAGTGCTGACTGAATTTGAACTGATATACACCAATCATTCATTCCTGCTCTCACTGCTGGTGCTGAGAGATGCACTATCCCGAGCTGTGAAGAAGGGGGGGAAGGGGCTGGGGGCCTGCTCCGAGGAGAAATAGGGCCATAATGACTCCTACTAGCATGTGGCCTTGTCTCTCTCTTCTCTCATAGATGGCTCAGATGGCTCTGGCCCAAACAGTGATTCTCAGGGTAGTGTGGAGAGTTTACGAAAGCACCTGAGGGCTGATGCCTTCACTCAGCAGCAGCTGGAGGCTCTGGACCGGGTGTTTGAGCGGCCATCGTACCCCGACGTCTTCCCAACATCAGAGCACATCAAGCCAGAGCAGGTCAGTACCAACATGACTAGCTGGTAAATATCTATAGTGAAGTTATATTTCATATAAGCTCATGAGAACAAACAAAAATATAAGCAATGCCTTTATTTTGTATTTAATCATAATCTAGCTTATTCACTACAAGATCAGTCGATAATATAATAGTGATCCAAAGGAGTATTAAAAAATTGTTTATCTTTATTTTTTAAATGATACTGTTGATAAAATCAATTACACAGAATTGCTGCTGAAACCTTAGTAACTTAATGCAAATGTCTTAATGAAGGATGCACAAAGCTGTTCATAAAGAACAAAACTTTCATGTAATAAAATACAATAACAAACATCACTGATACCAAAGTCCATATCAACTTTAATTGTTATCAATTAACACTGGCTGTCAAATTGGTGCATTTAATTTGATTCAGTCCAATTTTACCAGCTAACTAATTCAAGCACTTGTTTAATAAACTGATTAGACTGATTTACAACTGATAACCACCCATCTGAGCACTTCCTATAAAACAAGCCCTCACAATTACTACTGACAGTGCTGACAATCCTCTACTTAGGAAAATATATTCATGTCTACTGTAAACAAATGTCATTAATACACTCTTTAATTAAAAAAAAACAAAACATCACATTATTTCAGAATTAATTATCACTCATGTTTCCATCTGCACTGCCAAAATTTACAAATTTTGAAAAAATTAAGACACACAAGCTTACATATTTTTACATCCTTAAAGACATTTTGATGAAAGCTGATGGCTGACATTTATTTGACAAAGTGCAGTTACTGCCTATATATAAATTTAGTTCTAAATCAAAACATTTTTTCAAAAGTGGATTTTACTCCAGATTTAACTGCTTCAGCAAACAGACAGCTCAGCCTTTTTCATGAACTTTAAGAATAACCTCCTGGGTAAATCTCCCATTTAAAACCATTTTGATTTGTTTAACATTTTTATTGGTCATTGCATAATCAACACTTTAAGTTTTATCTTAATATTAGATATAGTAGTTTTATTAATGAATGTTAAAATAGTTCTTTAAGGGTCACATTTCAGTTGTAAATTCAGTGCATATTTAACTTGAATACATCAAGCCGAAGTACAGCCAGAAATACAATTTAGCCTGGCTGAAAATAATACAAGAATCCTTTTATATCCTTATATACAGCCATCTTAGAACCTATATTTACTTTCATTAGACTATTAAACAACAAGCAACTATTATTTTTTCCCCTGAAACTATAAGTGAATGCCTATAAAGCAAATGCAGTGGCCTTAATTGAGTTGATTTTAATTTCTCTCCAATCGTGCTGAATTACACTGGTGATAAATCAGGGGGACAGCTCTCAGCCGTAGTACTAGGCCTAATTTGCAGCTAATTACAAAACTGATTTCTATTGGAAGATCAATACCAAAATGAATTGAAAATGACTTGCGGTCTTAAAGAGAACCCCAAAAAGGTATAAAAATAGCAAAGAAAGAGATTAAGAGTGAGCAAAAAAACAATGCCTGGAACAGTCCAGAAAAATCCCTTTTAATTCACTATAGCATTAATCAGAACACATTCCCTTTTATTGGTCTCGTTTTGGCCTTCTATTTAACTCCTGAAAGGGTGAAGCTATTAGCCAATGTCTGGGGTCTGCTGCAAGGCATTAAAAAGCCATTTTGGAAATGCTGAAGTCAATGGATTCACCCCTCCTACACTTCTGCCAGCCATTTGGTCATCCTTTTCAGATGGCTCTTCAGTTGCCCCACGCCCAACCTGCTCCTATCTGCATGATAAAATGGCTGTTGTGCATCTGAGGCCAGGGCGAATAGAGAAGAACATCCGCTGCTGGCCCAGTGAACAGTTGTATCAGACAATTAGAGTTTATCTGGGATAGAGACAGACAAGACTGGGGTCACGGCATTCCCCTTTGGGACACGGTCCCATTGAGATGCACAGATGCACGAACACATTCACACACACAGACACACACATACACCAACACACACCCTGAACACAAGATGAACACAGGAGCCGGAAGTCTCATTTCATTGTCAGAGAGATTTGGTAAAAGCATTGTAGTGTAAAGCATATGCGGTAAGGCGCAGCATTTTGTAGATGTCTGCTAATATTATGTTACCCTTTTATTATAGAAAAATAAATAGGTTTTAAAAATCTGAGCGTTCCCAAAGAAATGAAATAATTAAAACAGTTTAATGATTGATTCAGGGATCAAGCAATAAATATACAAACCTCATGTAGAGATTACTGTGTATTAAGTGTATTGTGCTCTCAAAATGATACAAATCTTCTATCAAGATTAAAGTCAAAATTATAAAAATTTATACAAATCTATATCAATTGTACAATTGTTCTTACTTTACTCATGTCTATGTGTCATCATTTCCTATTCCAATGACAACAATTACAAACGGTTGGTTGTGGCTCTAGAAATGGGGCCACATGTTGGTAATCTAACAAAGCTCTTCCCTTGGCTGGTCATGGGGATGGCTGCAGTCAAGCACAAAGAGGCAGCTGACAGCCCTGCCTTTCAAGCTTCTCCAAATCCTACTCTCAGCCCTGCTCAAAAACCTAATGTATGCACTCACCATGCACATGGCCTCCCACCAAAATACACACACAGGCCTTTACAGTCTTGTTTCCTCTCCATGAGTAGGAGAGAGATACTACAGAATTTCAGTATCACTACATTTCAGGATGCTCATTTATAAAGCTGAGCAACAGAGCAGTAGGTTGCTTAACATAGAGTGTTCTGGTGCCTTTTCTGCTGTGCATTTCATTTTTATAATAGTATGGAAAATTCTAGACTAAATATTGTGACTGGCAGCTCAGAAGCTTTAGAAGTTTTACAGCTGAACACCTCTTATAGAAATTTAAGGAGTGGGCTTTGCTGTACACCTGTGTAAAATGTACCCCTATTTGGCAGGCTAATGAATATTCACTACCAGCACTGAACCCAGGACTGGACGAGGTCAAGCCCAGCCTATCCACCAGCGCCAGCTCCGAACTGGGCTCCAGCGTTTCCCAAAGCTACCCAGTAGTGACAGGTAAGATAGCTGGGTTATCTGTCCTAGTCCATCCTGCAGAGCTGGCATGAGGGCTTATATTCATTGTCTGACTTTTCTGATATGCATTGAGCGGTAAGGTGAGCTTCACAAGTTGAGCTTGGGTTCTGTGAATCTGGTGTTTCTATCTAAAGTGGTCAGATTAGTGTGACCTGCTCTGACTGACAGTGTGACAGAATACCTCTCACCGAAGACAGGTGATGTTACATGCATTACAGAGTGGGAATATTCGATTTGATGACTGGAGTGCTGACTGACAGTGTCAAGTACATCACCATGCAGTAACTGGCATCTACATTTTCTTTCTGAGGGAAGGACGATAAAAAAAACAGAGATTGATCCTGTAAAAATATGCCTTTGTAAAGAAAGTTCTCTTTGGCCTGTACTGAAGATTCCTAGTTCAGAACGGGACCCTGTGTTTTTCTCTGTATTGCTTCAACATTACCCCCCCCCCCCATCATCCTCCCTCTTGTCTTCCAGTATGTAGTGGTTAATGTCAGGCTGACTAATTGAAATATTGTTTCATTGGAGCTGCTGTTATTACCTCAGAGAAGGTTAAGTTTACTGATAGCCAACTGTCGCGCTGAGATTAATATGCTGAGCTTTTAATAAAATTCACATAATTATGCAGGAGCCATCAAAGCCAATGAGTTCTGTGTGGGCGTAGGACAGGATGATTGAAAATAGCTGTGCCCCTTCTCAAATGATAGCCAGCCAGGGTTATGTGAAAAGAAAGGGCTTTTTGCGTCTTGGTAATATGTGGGAGGTAGGATTCCCTCCAGAAAGTTGGGCCCCTGGAGAAGAAAGGTGTGTTTTTGTCCTTTGTATGAAAGCAGTCTCGGTCTGGGAAGCACCCTCATGGCAGGTGGCCTTTCTTGCACCTGGGATGTGACTTCACAGGGGGTCTTGGTGTAGACCACCTTACACTTGACCAACAACCCCTCCATACATGCTTCTTCATAGTTAATAATGACCAGTGTATATGATTGGCTTCATTTAGTGTGTGGCAGTATATTTTTAATATGGGTAGAAATAATTAAATGACGCTAGGATTTTTAAATTGTTATGTGTATTCTCTGATATGAAATGATACTGCAGTTATTTTCACCAATAGGCATAAACATCTTCACTGGAAAGACTTGAGCATTAAGTGTTGCGCATAGTATTTTAAATGACTTTTGCCAGTCATAACTCAATTTATAATGCAGTGCTGAGCAAGTAATGCAGGGTTATATGCAATAACTGGATGTTCTAGCATGTGATAAACTCTGGAAATGGGTATAAGGACTAAGTTAAAAGAGGTGCTAAATTATCCTCTGCATTTACACTGAGAGCCAATTTAGAATAAATGACTCCCTGCCATTGGATAGAGCTGCAGATTATGGCCATTCCCTGCAATGTTTTCCTGAGCTAATTAAAATTCACGCTGTCATTGATCATGTTGATTTTATGTCATGAGATTTGCATAATCTATTAAAGATGAATGATTAATGAAGTCTTCATTACAAAACAGAAATTGGAATTTTAAGAGCACAAGACGTACAAGACGCGCCTCCTTTCTGTTTGCTGTTTATCCTATTACTGCAAGGAATTAGCACTGCTGTCGTGTGTCTGAGAAAGGCAAGCAGCCCTGTTAGGTAGCTGGATTCATTCTTTGTAAAGTCAGGTTTAGAAACAGTGCACCGTCTGTTTTGCACAGCAGTTTCAGTAATGTCAATTGATATTATAGTGACACTACATCATTCACATAGTGAAAATAGTGCCAAAACATCCATAATACCTAAATAGGTACAAATAATTCTGATGTGTGCTTAGTTGCAGACAATATTCACTTCTGAGAACTGAGATAATCCTTTAAATATCAGTTTAATAAATTCCCATTTATTATTAGGTAAAATATACTGCTTTTTGTGATTTCCTGCTTGCTTATCAGTGCCAAAGAGGCTTACCTATATGAGTCAGTCTCATTCCAATACTCATGCATTAACAGTGAGGGGAGAAAAAAAAAACAAAGGCATGATTTATTCCAAGTTTGGAAAAAAACTTGGATGCTTTCCAGATATGACTTGTCTTTTATAAAGGCCGTTTTGCACATACCTCTGGAATGAATAGCCAGTGCACATTCTTAAGCGCCCTCCCTGCAGAGGCATATAATGGAAGTCTTCCTGGTGCCAGTGGGATGGCACCGAATAAATGGGCACCCCTCTGACCCACTGAAAACCTGAGCAGGTGCTGAAGGGATCTCCCTTGTTCCAAATCTCTTCAGAGAGATGGTAGGAGGAGGAGGTGGGGGTGTGGGCTACGCCTGAAAGCAACAGAGCTCCATGTCTAGAGGCTCCGTTAAAAAAAAAATGCATGGGGTAGGAGAAGGAGAAGTTAGAAGAAAAAGCAGCATACGCAGGCTGAAAGAAAGAAAAGGCTGCTTTGTGCTGGCCTATGCTGCTGATGAGCTTCGGCTGAAATATATCCGCCAGAGAGCCATTTTTTAAGTGTGGCTTGGTATTCTCCAGTGAGCAGCAAACAACAGGCAGCCAGCTAGGCTCAGGCGCCTCATGTGTGGCCCTGTGACAAACTACCTGTGTCTCAGCTCAGCACAGCCCCGCCAGGCCCAGCTACCCAAATTAATGCTTATTTCATCCTCACAGTGGCATACTAACCTTTGAGCACACATTTGATAACCAATGACTTTCAACACATAGATCTGGAAGTCAAATGTAATTGACGTTTCTTAGCTTTCTGTTGATTAAAGTGTTTTAATATTATTGTATTTTGTGGGTCTGTGATTTCTTAACATTAAAAACTGAGGTCAATATTTAAAGTAGTCCCATACAGGGCATATTGCCACCTCATGCTCGGTGTTCCTGGAATAGGCTTGGGAACCACAGTGACCCTGACCATGATGAAGCGGTTACTAAAGATGAATAAATGAATATGATTTAGGAGCTGTTCTTTGTTGTTGCAAACATGAAGATGTCCCTGTCATGAAATATAAAATACTGAATCCCTTAAAGGCTCTTTTGCAGGTGACTTTGCTGCAAATGTTAAAAAAAAAAAAAGGTTTTTTCCTGCCCCTCCCATCATCTGCACCCATGTGAAACCATACAAAGAGAGACAGACATAGAGAACTCTATAGCTGGAGCTGATGTGATGTGTTTTGCTGAGAGAGAGCCTCAGCGCAGACCTGTGTTTATCTCCCATCTCAGTAATCAGGAGGCTGACAGCCTTCCCTTTTGCAGGCCTCGCTCGTCCACAGGACAATAAGCAACAGCACTTCTGATTAGTTTCAAAGTTCACTGATCTCGAACACTAAGCCTGGGTCAGTGTAGCTCTGTGCCCTTGTTTGTCTGCCAACAGGAGAGCATAGTGTATGAAAACAGGAGGTCTAATTCCCCTCAAAGCTTTTCTTTCCCTCTTGTTTATTGGCCTCTAAGGATTTCATCTTGAAAGTCGAGCTTTATGACCAACATCAAGTTCTGTAAAATATAGTCATCAGAGCTGTTCGTTTTTATGCCTCCTCTTAACCCCTTTTGTATGAACGGCAGCAAAATTTTACATTCTGTAACACGTTCTCTAGTTTAAAAAAAAAAAAGCAAGGTTTATTATTCAGGTACTGTATGCAGATGTCACTGTTGGGTTCGAGGCTACTCAAAAGAAAATCTGCCATTGATTTGCGTGGGAAAGGGGCCTGTAAAGTTGGCTTATTTCCTAGCGTTAGGGCTGAAAGGGTTATCAGAGTTGCATCTGACATAAAGGAGACTTTATCTTAATGAGGGATTCTGTGCACACAGCTTGGTTGTAAAACAACAATAGTTGGGAAGCAGCTAATGAGGCTATCATGGAGCTGTGAGAGCCCTCCCAACAGGCCAGGCCAATATAACAGAGGATGTAAAAGAAGATGAGTAAGAGAGAGAGAGAGAAAGGGAGAGAATGGGTTGTTTAAGTTGCAGGAACAAATGCACTATGGTGAATGAGTGAGAGAGCAAGTCTTATCAAACAGAAGGTATTAATTTTCAAATGGAAATATTTGTTATGATTTGTAGAAGCCCTTTTAATGTGGCCTGTACTATTTTCCTACATCTCAGCCTTGGGGAAATATCCCTGATATTTGTGTCTGATTGATCTGGGAGGATTATTGTTGGTTGTTGACATTATTTTAGAGGTACATTATATTTAGAGGCCACAAATTTGTCTAAAAAACTGCTTTCCAATAACATGAATGTCAATTACAACTCATTTGTCAAAATTTGTTGTATAATAATTCTTGTTGCATAGATTTATTACAAGGCTTTTGCTTTCCGAAATCAAATATACACAGTGCATTTGCTATAGTACAAAAAAATAAAAAATAAAAATTAAAAAAATAAAGAAAATAAAACTCCTGGTAACAGGAGTTATCTCTAACCTGACACTTTGCATTCGACTCAATGAAAAAGCCCAAGGGTTTTGGCTGAGAATGATCCACCTGACTATTTAAAGTAAAAAAAAAAAAAAGCTCTTTACGCTCTGGGATTTACATTCACAAGGTGCAAGCGATGACCATGTTAGATTCCGCTCGGTTAACAATGTGTGTTTAAGGTATCAGCAGGGTGATCATGTGTGGATCAGTCGTCCCTACACAGTGTTACAGTGAACTGTGTCTTATAGAGTATGCGTGTCCCTTACATGCTCACTCTTCACACACACGCAAGCACACACACACACACACACACACACACACACACACACACACACACACACACACACACACACAGTTTAAGCCAACACACACAGTCATAGTGAATCATAAGCCTAAAAAAACCTACACATTCTATCACAGTCATTATTATTATTATTATTATTATTGTTTTTTACATATCATATCAATCTATCTATTTATAAATAGCAGGATTGAGCCTTTCAATTTTCTGATGTAGAAACAGGAATGTTAAAGATATTTCTGTGATGCATCATATACGTTCTCACCATAGTCAAACAACACCCATCTTTTTTTGTTTTGTTAGTTTTGATTGAGTGCTTCCATTTTCATCATCCGCCATTTTTTTCATGCATGGGTATGCCTGTGCATTGTCTGATTGTGTGTGTGGCTTTTGTTTTGTTTCTTCACCCTGGCAGAATCCCATTCCTCCATGGTGTGTGTTAAGCAAGAGCCGCACGAGGCTTCGCTGGCTCCTTTCACCCCCTCTTCACTTGCAGCCTCGGGGCTAGCGGAACTGTTGCCCTTCCAGCCTGGTGTGTCAGTAGACGCCTCCACCCCCTGCTACGGTGCCTATGGCCACCATGGCCCCAGCTATGGCCAATACGCAAGCCAGTCTATTATAGCAGGTACAACCCCATAGGAGAGAGAAAAAAAAATCATTGTACCCTGCGCTGGTTGGGGGGAGACAACTACTGTCCTACTCTAGCCCAGAGCTACTAGCTATCATAAAAAATATAAATGGTTTTATCTAATGTATTTTTTTATGCTGGGGAAACTCTAAAGATAGACCTTCACATCTTGCTTCAGATTATCTTCATTACAAAATATTCTATGTTTGTGTGTGCGTAAGAAGGGGGAGTACCTTTCACAATTAATATATTCAAAATAGCATTTTATTAAAAAGCACAAATCCCTTTTTATCGTTTTTTGGAATATTTTTAGTTTCTTACTGATTATTGATTGACTAATTTCTGTAGATACTCTAATGTAGAGATGAGTAGAAACAAACTTAGGGTTCAAACTATTCCTATACTATTTTTTATAGTATAAAACCACCAACAACAAATATAACTAGCAGCACAAATAATAATAATAATAATAATAATAATAATAATAATAATAATAATAATTATAATAATAATAATAGTAATAATAATATTATTATTATTATTAATAATAATAATAATAATAATATTAATAATAATAATAGATGGTTTAGACTATTAGTGGTTAGAGATTTCAGTGTTAGGTTTTTGATTGCTCTGTCCTTCCCTCAAGCTTCCTTCACAATGAATGACTAGACTCTTGTAGCTTCAGGTTGTGCTGAATTCAGCACGCAGCTTTAAGTGACTCTCGGAGAGTTTGGAATTTCAATCTGATCTGATCCGATCTGCTCATTGTCTTTATGGTCAGAGCGCCTTGTGTCTCAGGGAGCCAGTGCTAAAAAGATAGCACTGATGATCATTAGGTTCACTTCACTACATTTGCTTCACTCGAAAAGCTGCTCCCCTGTATCCTGATCATTATTGTAATTACAATGTTCTGATTAGAATTTGCTCACAGGATCTTTAAATTTGCAGCTAATTTATTTTTCGTACATCCAGCAAGCAACCTAGACAACTGTGATTATTTGTATAACAGTGTATAGTCAGTGAACTTTGATTAGATCAAATAAATGCAGTTTATCATGAAATAAATTAGCTCTCAGTCAATAACTGTGTCAGTATATAAGGTATAACATATTTACATAGTAGTAGTCTATTAAGCACATTTGTAAATTCATACCTCAATGTATGTGGCTATAACTTTTTTTTATTCATATTAAGTACAATGAAATCCAATCACATCATCATTAAAATGAATGCACAAATTGTGAGCATTTGTGAATTTAGACTCCTGTTACAGCGACATCTGAAAGTATGTGTTCCCACATAAGCATCACTGGTCCTCATGCTAACAAAGACAGAGGCCCTATAAAGATATGCATGTCCCACAACCAGCTGGTCTGTCTGGAGAGATGGCCATAACCCCCAATTACAAAGTCAAAAGTAGAGATCAAATGCATTTCTAGTTCTCAGATGTCGTATGGTATGGTTTCTGACAAATAACCGGGCTCGGTTCTGTTCACTTATGTCACTTTAGTATGGATAAAATCTGGCTGTCACTGTTGCTCTATGAAAGTGTGAAAGCTGAAATGATCTAGAAAGAATGAAAGGCTGTAGAGAGTCTTTTGTGTTCTGCTGTGTAAGCAGTTTTTGAATGGAAAAGTGGAGACAGGATGACTTTTGACCACAGCATGGTTTACCAGTAATGAGTTTTGGACAATATAGCCTTTTTGTTTGTCTTTCTAATCATCTGTGCCTGGTTTGTTGGCACTCTCTTTGATAAGTGATGACATTTAGATCATAGCCATTATTGGTGTTTACTGGCATTGTGTAAAAGGAGAAAAAAATGCTATAACATGATTGAAAGTATTATTATTATTATTATTATTATTATTATTATTATTATTATTATTATTATAGTTGTTGTTGTTGTTGTACTTAAGGTCACATATCTTGCCAGTGTGTTACTTTATCACTTTTTAATGCTTAGGGCATTTTTCCAGTTTATTTTATGCACCATAAACTTTACTGTGAATACTATGCCGTCTACACAACTCTATGCCTTATTCTAAGCCTATATCAGCCAGCAATTGGATTTTGCTTGTAAAGTACACACCAGTGTATCTGACTTGGTTTCAGAACTGCTCTTTACATTCTTCACCACTTTCCTTTCAGGTCGAGATATGGCCAGCACAACCCTCCCAGGTTACCCCCCTCACGTCCCCCCCACTGGGCAAGGCAGCTACCCCACCTCAACACTTGCTGGAATGGTTCCTGGTAAGTCATATTACTGGTTTTATGAGGCTGTTAAGTTTAAGCGAGCTCATAATATTTTCAGTCAGTAATCCATACCAATTGACCATCTTCAGCAAACCTTAGCTCATTCCAAACCAATATAAAAAAAGTTCTTAAAGAAATGTTTGATAGTCTTACTTTTAATATTCTGCTGAGGTTGACAACTAAACTAAAAGTGTCAAGTAAAAAAACATAGAAGATTTGTATTGATAAGATTGCTAACAATGCTAAGTACAGTAAAGAAGGTTAGCTAGTAAGTGAGTAATGACAGTAAGGACAGGTAATTGACTTGTAAGGCCGCTTATTGGATGCGCAGGAGCAAATTAGCACTACTCAATACGCGATCAAGGCACAGGATATAGGACAGTTCCTCTCAGTTCCACACGGGTTCCAATGCTCATTACCCACCCGCCCCCCCAGTGTTCTCACGGACCATCGATAAACAGGGCTCTCTTGCCCCAGCCTCCAGTGCTGCAGAGCGTATCTCTTTCCCCCTCTACTTAACCTGCAGTTCAGGTTCACAGCAAACAGTTAAGGGTCACAAAACAGCGGGCAGGAAGGCCTGTAAATATTTAAATCACTATCTCTCTCAGGGACCCAGCTTGAGTTTCACTGCCAGCCACCAGGACAGGATGCAATCTGGCAAGAGAGTGGTGCCCTCTCCCCAAACAACACACATAAACACACACACACACACAAACATACACTTACCACAACATCTGTCCTTTACAGTACAAGGCCAGACTCAACTCAGCTACAGAGCCCTTTAAAAAATGTTTTAAAAAAGTGCAGAAATAAGACCGTTTGAAAATCTGCACAGAGTGTGAAACATTAAAAGCCAAATATTTTTCCATCAAATACAAAAAAAGGATTCTTGCCACAGTCACTGTTGAGTGCTTCATCCGGATTCAGTCTCAGCAGGATTGCCCAGCCTGCAAAGATGAATACATTTTGCAGGACAAATTTAATTCAGTGACAGAATTCATTTGTTGGGCAAACATATCTTTATAGGTACATCAAATATGTCTTCATCAAAGATTCATTTTCACTGGTCACACATACTCAGAGAAATCCTCTTAACTCCAGGAGCCATGGGTTTAATGTGCACACCTATTTATCTGCTCCCAGAACAACTAAGATTTAGTGACAGACCCCCAAACACTGTTAAAGCAAAAGCCATTTCTCACCAGCTTCATATAAACCCCAGCCTTTATTGTCTCATAAAAGAAAGAAACGTGGGGACCAACAGCATTGCTTACTGACACACTCACTACTGCTCTCCAAAAGTCTGGGCGATATAAAGAGAAAGGGTATGAACAAAAATGTGTCCATTGGACATCTTTTGGAAGTCAAAGTTTGTCAAAAGCTGCAGGAATTAAATAAAGAAGCTTCAAAATACAGAAGATGAGCAGAACGATAAAAAACACAGGAAATAACTAAATAAATAAGTAAACTAAAGGCTAAGAGACAAGGGGAAACAATATGGTGGAGCTGATCAGCTCTTCATTTCTTTGTTTTTTGTTGTTTTTAAGGAAGCGATTTTTCAGGAAACCCCTACTCCCATCCACAATACACAACCTACAATGAAGCCTGGAGGTTCAGCAACCCTGCACTATTAAGTGAGTATTAACACCAGTTATTTTGTATCGAATTAAGGATTTTAAATTAGGTTTGATTATTTAACAATATTAGCAAATGTCATCTTGGGTACAGATTAGTCCCACATTAGCATCTAGTTTGTAACTGAAGTTATTTCCTGAAGAGATAAAAATGAAACCTTACCTCTAAAAGATTTACTTTGTGTCATGAATATTCATTAGCTGTTATTAACAATAGCTGATTGTGATCTGAAGTGAGACTGTATTTTCTCCTGCTTCAGAGCAGGCCTATACATTGCATTGGTTGTTTTCAAACGGTTCGCTCTTCTGTTAACTTCCAGGTTCCCCTTATTATTATAGTGCTGCGTCCCGGGGCTCGGCCCCTCCCACTGCTGCCACTGCCTATGACCGCCACTAGTTACCATGGCAACCCCGTCACTCTGCAGCAACACAACCATGACCCACGTATCGCACCAGTGTGAACAGTGTTACGGTCCAATGTGGCCATTCAGCGTGGCTCCACCATCTTCAGTTTTCGGGGTCAGACTGAGATCAGGAGGGTCAAGCAGCCGTGAATTTTCCTGCATTTCTTCGGTGCCCTCCACTTCAATCATCGATGTCCGAGTCCCTGTTTTTCAACTCGCTGAACATTGACTGTAAAATTTCCGTAAAGACTCTGAAAGATTATACAAAATCTATATATATTATAAGATATAAAACAAGACAAACCGTGTGAAAAATACAAAGTTAACATGTGATGTTTTTTTTTTTGTTGTTGTTTTGTTTTGTCTGTTTCTCTTTTTCATCAATCATTACATTCCTTTACATACTGTACGTAATACCATCAACCAAGGATTTAAAAAAGGCAATTTGGGATTGTCTTTGCCAGTGTCTAAACCTCTTATGGACAGATCAATTATGCAAGAGGTGCAGTTATAGGAATGAAGAGAACTGCAGTGGTGGAAAGCATCAGCTCAAACCCTCTATCATGAAAAATCAGACATTGTGATGATATCAAAAGGCTTACATCATATTCTGTGAGACACAATCATTTGTAAAATCTGGAGAGTAAGAATAAAAAAGTAATGAATGGCCTGAAGATAAACTATTTTCTTGAGTTATAGTTGCTTTTGATTTTACAGGTTCTCCCTTTTTTTGTTATGTATTCAAACTGATGACAGGTTTCTGTTCAGGTGCTACATCATAACTGACATCATGCTTTGCTCCTTTTTTTTGCACTATTTAATTACCGAATTTAAATGAGGTCGGTGAGCAAGTTTGTCCAATGATATGTATAAACATGTAAAACTCTTTCTATATTGGACAAAACAGCAGAGAAAATATTCTGACACCTTGAACTATTGCTTCCACTCATAGAAATTATTTTTTCTTTTGTTTTTGTTCATGTTTAATGAATGTTAAAAAAAGAAACATTACCATATTCTTTATGACACATTACTGGGCCATTATTATCTGCAGTAAAGTTGAACTGTTAAATTATTTTTATATTTTTTACATAAAATCTTCTGCTCATGGTAAACAAAATATCGATCTATACTCTCCTGTCAACATACGTGAAACTTCTAGTACTGCCTTACAACTTTTTGAGTAAAAACTGGCTCTAGTCCTGAGAGATAGATATGCAATGTTTCTAGGTGGGACATTTAAATCCGTGATAAAACATCCATTCCATCATCTTCTGGAAATGTAAAGTGAATGTACTTTTACCACATTTGCCAAAGACTTAGTTTGATATTTAATATTTTATTTGCAGTATCTGTATGCATTAATAAAGCAGTATTATGTTTTAATAGTAGTCAACACTGATTTGACGTGGTAATGTTAAAACACGAAGCTCCATCAAATGCACATTGCAGTGTACACACACACACACACACACACACACACACATACACACACATACACACATAAAGGTGTATTCCATTAGTCAATGTTACGTCATTTGCAACAATTTGCTGCTTTGTAGAATTTGTGTATAATGTGAAGACAATTCTTCAATGTATATAAGAATCATCTACATCTGACCATTGCAGTATCGTAGTAATTTACAGATTTAATTTGTAGATATGCAAATTGAAAGGGAAAAAAAAAGAATTACATACATCTGTGTCTTAGATGTTGTGCTTGAAACAAAAGTGCAACAAAAATTGAAACCTGTCAATTATTACAGCAGGTTTTAAACACTACCCATCACATGTATGACTGGTTGTGTGTTTGGTTCAGTTTTTTTTCCCCCCGACTTGTTCATATTTTTTTAAGTCGCTATGCAAATGAAGTAAATGGCTTTCTGTATTCTCTTTTACTTCTGTGTTCAATTTTCCATCTAGTTCCAGATGATCCGTTCATCTCGTATTGATGATGACCCTGTATTAACTACAGTTACATTTGATATATGCCTGGTTTTGTGGGCTGTTTTTACAAGTTGTCAGACTGTGATTCCTGCTCATTGGTTATAAATGCAGCAACCTGTGATTAAGCTCCGCAACACATTGACCTAGAGACGATTGTGTTATAGCAGCATGGAGAAACAATACAAATCTATACAATGTAACAATACAAGTCTTTTACATGCACAGTCCAAAACACAAATAATCATGATGGCAACAGAGACAATAGCAATTATAAATAAAAGTGTGAATGTTGTTACAATTAAAAGGTAAAATATTTTGTCGTCTCACTTAGAACGAAGACATTTTTGTCCTACTCATTGCACCCTGTATTAATTTGCTGTCTTTTTTTTTAAAAAAGATCTGCAGAGCAAGGTAGAGGGCATGGTCTTTCTCCTGTTGATAAGATAATGCATTATAGACATAACCATTTCTGATGGAAACCTATAACTAAAGCCATGTGGCCTCAATTGTTGCTCTGATCCACTTCTGTCTTATTCCTTTTTTGTGTACATGAGAAATAAATTTTTTGTATGTCAACACCAGTGAGTGTTTCTTTTTAAATCACACCATAAATGTGTACAATTCTGCTATACAAAATATATTATATAATATTATATTACAGTATATATACTATATTGTAAAGTATATATACTATTTTGCAAAAGTGAATGAATGGGAGAGAGAAGAAAAGAGAGAGAGAGAGAGAGAGAGAGAGAGAGAGAGCGTGATATGTAACGATGCTTCGGGTTTCCTCTGCAGCAGACCACTGCTTGCTCCTCTCGTCCGGGCAGACAGTCTCACCCGGCTGTAATTCAATTGCTCTGCCTATTGTTTATTTCATGGATCCCCTGTGAAGCATCAAAAGCTGGTGTTCTGTCAGCCTCTTACTGTCGTATATGTTTGTCATTCAGGCCTTGTTAAAATAAGCAAAAGAAGCCTTGCCTCTGCTCTTCCCCCAGCTGAGAATTCCCAGTGGTAAAATTATTCCATTTAGATGGAAACTTTTTTTTTTCTCTCACTACCCTGTCTAAATTGGCATATCTGCCTCTTTTGCTGAAACCAATAAACTGTGAACCCGAATGCATCTGTCAATCAGGCTCATCTTCACTTTAGCATGCCAGATGACAACAAGGGAGGCGGAAGGGTGGGGGGAGAGAAGCCAAATGGAGTCAGCTGATTGGCTCTCATCAGCAAGGCATTACAAAAAGCACCTGTCATCCTGCAGCTTCCTCAAACCCAGTCAGGGGGCCCGAGCCCTGTACTGCTGCGCTTCGACAAACAGCTCCACATCACCAACACTAACTCTCATAGTTACTTAATGTTTTCCCTAATTCCACCAGTAATTCTGTGACTTGCTCCAACATGCTTTATATTTTTTTTTATAAATAAGATATATAAATACCTATATATCTAATACTATTATAATCTATTTGTTTGTTTCACATCGTATTACTTCCATTTACTATGTTTGCTGAAAGCTATATATAACAAAAAATGCTGACTTTTATTTGAAAACTAAACGGCTCAGAAATAAAAACAGCAATAAAAAAGGACAATATAATCACATTTCCAAGTCTCATAACTTAATACTGATTACTGAAACTCACAGCTGACATCATTTACAGTTCACTCACTAAATACTTACAGTCACTTCATAGTGCACATTTTACTTGAATAACCTGAGCACTTTATATACACCAACTCCCGGTTGACAAGGCAGGCTGACACCTAAGCATTATCAGAAATGGTAATAGCATGGAAAATGTGTCCATGTACATTTTATGTAAATGTCTGTACATGATAAAGGTTTGATGACACATTATTTGGAACACAGAAAAAAAAACAGGGCTGGTCTAGGAAGGCTTAACACAGAGTGTGCATCTCTATCTGTCACAAGGTTTCACCTCGGAGAGTGGAGGGCTTTAACAGGAATGGCAGTGGACAATGTTCAACAGCAAGCCCTGTCAACTGCATACATGCTCATCATCATCATCAGTGTCATATCTGATGCTGAAGAGGGGAAAGGGCAACCCAGGGCTGCCAATCAAATCCCCCTCATTAGGGACAGTGCTAATTATGAAATTTTATGAGAGGTGTAATAATGAATGTATTCATTATGAGGTCTTTTTTATATATAAATACTGCTATTAAAACAGACCATTTTAATTTTGAGTATTGAGACAAACTTTAATTTTGAGAATTGAGTAGTGTAATGGTTAAATTAATAGTTACAACTGGAACTGTTACTAACTATTACTAACTGGAAACTAATTTATTAAATAAACTATTGTGTATTAAAAAATATATTCCTCTTTTGCCTGTTTTCATAGTGTGAGGTAATAACAAAATGGAATTATAGGGTCTTGTAGCCTCAAAAGTAGTTGCAGAGCTGAAACATCCTGTTTCCCTTTTCCAAAATGTATTTTTATTGCGCATAAAATCATACTACAAACATGCATAAAATCATACTATCATACCTAATAAAATAATGACTGTAGTCTGATATAAATGTAAGTATAATTAAACAATTATATTTAATTTTATAAAAAGGAATCTAAATGTAAATAGACAGACAGACAGACAGACAGATAGATAGATAGATCAGGCTCCTCTTGGTTTTTCCAATATACAGCTGATTGCAACTCCAGCGATGATGCATAAAAAGAGACGGGTGACAAAAACTCATTCTTTGTTGCCCAAGTCATGTCTAGGACACATGCAAAAAAAGTACTGTAGCAGTGGCAGTTTTATAAGAAAAATGGCTGGTAGGTTTTTCTGAGCGTCTTGGAGAATCTGCCACAGTTCTTCTGGAGACTTTGACCGTCACACTTCCTTCTGTTACTGCAGGTAAATCCTGACAGACTCTTCTTTTTTTTTTTTTTGCATGAAAAGTGGTCCATTACGTAATGTTACTTTATTTATTTCTTTACTACAAATATTTCTCTGTACAATTTGTTATCTGTCATTACAAAAGTAATGTTTAAAATTCTATGCTTTTGTATTGAGTCAATAATGCAAAACTCACAAACATGCACAACAAAATGTATATAAAAATATAGGGTGTCTGGGCCACACACACACACACACACACACACACACACACATATA
>JAOVVF010000039.1:15619005-15640108 GCA_028565595.1 Duopalatinus emarginatus | reverse complement strand
CACACACACACACACACACACGAGTCTGATGAGGACTACAACATTTCTGTCCATTGGAAATAGTACTATAAAATATATTTATACACAGTTTTTACTTCACATGGATTAAAGGTGTTACAACTGTACTGTAAATAAATGCTTAATATCAACTGAAAGTGTGTCCCAAGTACCAAGTGTGATTACAAAACTATGTAATTAAAAAAACATACTGAGTAATTACCAGTTGTCTTGAAACAAATGTAGAATTTTAATAATTTCTAGCACTACATATTAGCAATGGCCACTGGTAGTATTCTAACATTTCAATTTATGTGGAAATTGTGATACTCTCTCTCTCGCTCTCTCTCTCTCTCTCTCCCTCTCTCTCTCTCTCTCTCTCTCTCTCTCTCTCTCTCCTTGGCGTAACAGAGGAGGTCAAAGTGTTATTTCTGCTAGAAATCAAATGAGTTCATTAAAGCACCTCATCCATTGTGTTATTTGTTTACTAGAGATTAGGTTAATCCACCCTGACCACCCTCATCAAATAAAATGCCACATTTCTCATTGGCTGCTAAAACAATCTGCTGCATGTGGTTTTTTTTTTTTTTTTTTTTTTTTAACAACATATTCTGCAACAACATAGATCTGATCTGCTGTAGCTATTGTATCACAATGGGACTATAACAGGGCCATACAATTAAACCTCCCATGCACCTACTTATGCAATGAAACATCTCTGCACAGCCAGTATGAGGAAGAATGAGCAAGTGGCTTCATCTTCACTCACTAACACTCTTAACAATTCTTGAATAGTGACATGAGATAAATATAAAGAGCTCTGATGCCACTTGACTTGGTGGGGTAACTTTTAACATTAACCCAATGAAGAGAGAGATCTACTCAGACAACAAGAATTTTCCTTTTCCTACATATTTTCCAGCTTTTTTCATACAGTATAAGAACCTCAACAAGAAATTTTCAGCAATATTTCTCATTGCCCTCACCCTAGAGTAAGAACCACTGCAAAGTATAGCAAAGAAAGTAGAATCAGTCTCACACAAAAGAGAGACTTTTTAGACTTTCTAACTCTCTTGAAAAAAAGCACAAGAGGCAGTTTGAAGAGCTTGGTGTTGAGAGTCAAGATGCTGCCAAGAGGACAGCTCAATATTTCGTCGAAGCTCAGCTGTCAATGGGCCAAAAGTGAAAGTCCGAGACAGAGAGGCCCAGCGTTTTTAATTATCTCCAGCCCAAGCCGACTGTGCATCATCATTAGAGAAACTAAGTAGCAGTGGTCACTGACTCAGGTAGTGGTAAACGGCACAATTAACAGCCTGAGGGGGGAGAACTATATTCAATTTGAAAGCCTTCTCTCTTAATCCATCTCCACTGATCATGGCCTCTGCTGAGCTATGGGCTTTTACATTCAATTACATTAAGTTAATTCAAGCTAAGAAGTCAACATTTTAATCAGGACCTGACAATCTAAAGTGAAATTCTAATGTTGAGAGAACTTTAGTGATAATGCACACAAACATTAGACAGGAGTTTTACATAGTCAACACACTCTGAAGTCAACTGTAAATTGCAAATCGGGATTAAGAAAGTACACCTAAAAGTACATCCCACTGGCCTGCTGAAGATTTTAAGCCCACTTAGGCAAAACCAAAATGACTTGGCTTGAACCCATAACGTCCTGAAGTGTAGAAAGTGAGCAGAAACCTTACACTGGCCATTACAAGAAATTTCAATGTGAATTTCTGGTTCTGGTCATTTGGTGGTATTTTATCTATAAAGCATTAAAATGTTGTTGTAGTGTTGTAATTAGAGTTTTCCCTGTGTAAATAAAACCTGTTAAAAAAATATGGAGGCAAAAAACTTTTACTTACTCTCTTTCACAGTAATTAATGGCTAAGCCTTTATTTGTGCATATAATATTTTTTTGTTTCTTTGATTTTGTCAGGTGTTCAAGGAATTCATAAACACAGCTGGATACTACTAGCTTCCTACCCTCCTTCCTTGTGAAAGTGAAAATTTCTATAATTTGCACTAGTACATCACACACACAGTGAACAAGGATGTGCGTGAGGTTCTTCACCCAGATGGATCAGTTTTTAATAGTTGTTTGGAGCTGTATGCTGCCTTCTTTGCATTTTTGCTTGCTAAAGTGTCTTAAACACTAAGTGACCCTGAAAGCCCATCCTGATTAACAAGGAAATTCACAGCAATCTCCACATAATCAGACTGGACAGAGGTTAGAACAGCTCAATATAGGAGATAACCACTCTTTGATCCAAACAGCCATGCAGAACCTGGCAGCAGCAGAGTCAGAAAATGTTCTGTCAGGGACTTTGGATTTAAATTTGACCTTATTAGCCTCACAAGGATGAGACGGAGAGGGAGGATGGACAGTAGTGTAATGCAGTACATCTTGCCCTCACTAAATAGGATATCAACAAACTTTTATGAGCTCTGATATGAAATTATAAGTAGACCACATGTAAGTCAAGATTGCTCAGTGCTAGAAAAGAATTCATTATCCTTTGTTAGGATAATGCACAGATAAAAAAAAATCAGTAATCCTTTGCACTTATTCGCAGGATCTTATGTGAGTGTATGGTAATGGAGGAATTATGTAATTTAACTTGCTGTATAAAATCTTGCAGAGATTTGTGACAAGAGACTTCACTGTCCTACATTAAGATGGAGTCTCTCATAACTAAGGGCTTATTTCCCTCTAGAGCCAAATGTAAAATGTATTCATAGACAAAGAATGTTAATCCTTTTAGCCTAATGAAGAAGCATGTCTCTAATTAATATATGCCTTTTAATCAGACATGCTGACATTCAGGAAGACACTGCCAGGCTTCCCTCTGCTCAAAGAGTCTGTGTTAATTGTTCAGATATCGGCAGTGCCATCCAAATCCCTTGGACCTTTCAATTATCCAGAGGGAGCCACTGCTAGGATTTCCTCCATCTTGACCCTTTGCTGAAACAGACTTTTTGTATCCTTGCCATTCTCCAGCAGAGATTCTTTCACCAGTCCACCTCAGGGGCAGACGTCTGCAATTGCTGTTGATTTTCATTTAATTCAAAGACACTAAATTCACCAGTTTGGTGCTCACCCTTTCTCTCCAAGGCAGCCAAAGAGCAGTGCTCTCCCTTTTGGCTCCTGGCAGCTAAATTAAATGGAGTCAGTCTGATTGCTGGAAATCACAGGGCTGGGTGATAAAGCAATTAAGCCCCTCTAATTCTTTATCCAGGAAAGGGTCGGCCTAGGCCTAGGAGATAATTAACTATATATAATGAAATCCCTTTGTTGCCTCTTTTTTTATTCGATTTTTGTTTCCTGGTGCTGCTCACTACATAAGAGTGCAGGTCTGTGAGGCAAGGGTCTCCCCTCTTGCAGGTTGTCCAGCAGATGAAAACAGATCTTTAGTTAATAGGCTCTCTATGGACAGATGAAGTCTATTAGAAGGTTAATTTGAAAATGAATGGAGGGACTAAAAGAGAGAGAGAGGGACCATTGATAGAGGTACACATAGAGACTTGAAAATACATGTCACTTCAGTACTGCACTCAGTTTGGAGGTTTTTTTACGCAAGTCTATAGAATTTTGAGAGGCTCATTCCTAAACTGGTAAAAAAAAAAAAAACATATTTAAAAACTACATATGCTACTCTTAAAAATAGTCTCCAAAAGACATTAAAATATTATTTGCATTAAGACAAAACATATATTTAAATTATAGTGCTTGTGTTCCATTCAAGATTAACTACATTTTTCCCTTAATATGCTGTAAATTTACACAATCAGTCAAACATTCAAACATCAGTCCTAAACTTCCAGGGAGCCATTAAAAAAAAAACAGCAAAGCATTGTTCAAATGCATGGCACTACCCTGCCTGCTATTTCCATTTTTTTTCTCACTGCCCAGGAAAATATGATCCGAGCTCATTGGTGTGTGTATAATGAGGGGGTTACGGTGAGCTGAGAGAGGTCATGTAATTCTCTGTACCGGGGGACAGGATTTTTGGGGGAGTTGGCTGAGCACTCCTGCTCTGTGATGCATACACTCAAATGTGCCGGTGACGCGACCCTTCCAAATCCAAGGTCCGATTTAGGCATTGCCAGCATTAAATGCAGTCGGACTGTATCAATTTCTTCAGCTATACATATATTTTCCCCTACCAAAAACTAGAAATCATGTTAAATGAATAATGTATGAAAGAGAAAAACGTACAATATGGAGTTTCATTATGAATACTGCAAACAGGACTGCGACGTAAAATCAAATATTTGGTGCATAGTATCTTGTTTGAAAATTTAGCATTTATTTCCTGTATACTGTGACTTTTCATGTTCATAAAGAAAAATATTAAAGTATATATTAAAGTACAATGAGGTCCCAAACTTCATTAAGTAAGGCCAGTTCATCAGTGGAACCCCTCAGACAAGGGATCAGCCCTCCTCCTGCAGAGGTCACTGGCATTAGCATATCATTTAGAAATATAGCCAACCATTGTGGGTGAGTTTCCCAAAGGAGGTCTGCTTGTACCTCCCTGTGGGCCTGACGAGCCACATCAGTCCAGCATTAACTATTGCCACTTAATTATTATAAAGACACATATTTGCCGCCTGTTTAAATACCCTGTACGGTCAACACTCCTTTTCCCTTTTGACCATTTGACCTCTTAGGAAAGCTCCATCCATCATCTACCTCCTCACCCTACATCATTGCAAATCATTACGCCCCCCTAACAATGAGGTGGCCACATGCGACCGTGGTCAGGATTAGGGATAATCTGTTGTGGTGATCAATCATGTCTTGTGGTAGTCTTATATGAAGCCGTGATTGGCCCATTGGATTTTTGGTAACTAGGATGAGCGAACCAATCCGCACAGACTTCACACATCAACCCACTCTCTCTAAGCTAAAACTACTGAACACACATCACCACTGTTTACAATTATACAGTGAACTATGGTACAGGATTCTAAACTTATGTATAGCTAAAATTATTTATTAAAATCTTTCCGATCTCTCTTTTTGTAAAAAATTGTAACATAAAAATTACTTCTTAATAATGGTATTAAACCATTTTGCCAATGTTAAACTCACACACCAACACACACAGAAATTCAAGCTAGTTATGAGTGAGGTAGACGTCATCCATGTGAAAAAGGAGCCACCCCTCCCTCCTGTGTTCTCCAAGCCGCGGATGAGCCAGTGACCCCTCTTGGTTTGCAAAACTAGTGCAGTGCTCTAACCTGAGGGCATGTGTTGTCATGCAAGTGAGATAAGTTTATTTTGCGAGCGGCCGGCATTTGTTCCGTCAGCAGGTGTGGGCTCTGGACCCTAAGCATGAGCGGTGGGGAGCCCAGCTCAGCACCTGCAGTGCTAGTGAGGTGGCTACGGAGATGCTTTGGCCGCAGCCCAAATATCTGCCTCTACCTTCTGTGCTGAGCCCAGCCTAGGGAAAGCAGGAGGAAGCAATATTGTGGAACAAATGTCCTCTAATGTGAGCCTGCTGGTTGGAGGCTCCGGTGGGGCCTGCAGTCACTTTGCCCCCATTTACCCTTCACGCAGACCGGCCGGTGCTACCGCAGAGGTAAAGTTAAAGGCATGTTAATGCTGTGGGGACTTCCAGATGCTCCCTGGCCCTGATACTGCTATCCAGCAACAAGCAGGTGCTGACAGCCTGGGCCAGATACCAATATACAATGATGGCCAGATACCAATATATCCAAAAAGTGCAAAGAAAATGTTAAAGTGTAGAAAGTATCAATGAGGAAAGTTTTGAGGATGTGATACTTACAGTTTTACAGTTACCCTACAACTTGCACCGTCTAAAAATGTGTCTTTTTGAAAGAGCTCCTTATCAGCACAGCAGTAAAACTGATCTTTGAAGTTCGTTTTTATGTCTCTCAGTAGAACAACAGTAATTACAAAGACAGCACAAGTCTGCTAATGTTTGTCCTGTGAGAGACAAGCTTCTGATGGTAGAAATGTGTTTGTTTGCCTGCTGTTGTGTTGCTCTGTGATTTGAGATTTAAAGATAACAGAATGTCTGCCAGTATCATTTTTAGCCATATTTTTTGTGCTAATTTGATTTATGCTAAAATTATGAAGATAGGTATGTCTACATTTGATAAGTCTTGTGTGCAGAACATCATTAAACATAATCCCTGTACTTTAATATAAGACCAGTGTTGTGGGCTGTGCTATTGGCAGAATTTTTAAAATAATTTTCCTGATCACTGGCCTCACTATCAATTGGAACACTTCCATCTGCATTACTTTGCTCTGTAAGAGAGAGTAATACAAACTGAACAGAGCTTATCTCATGTGATTGGAATTTACTTTTAGTCTTCCAAAAATGACTTTCCATTTTTATGTGACTCGTTCCAAATGTATGCAATTAAAAGTTGCAAATGCATGAAAGCAAACTAAGTAGGCTATAGTTGGAGTCAAAAGCCAGAAAAAGAGAGTGAGTCATAGGGGAGTGAGAAAGGCAGCAGTCTGTCTGGAAGAGTTTACTGATCTGCGGATTGTTGTCTTGTGTCTGGATGGGCGGCTTGTGTCTCAAATGAGCAGTCTGGGGCAAGGCGGCACAACAGAGGGAGTGATAACCATAGTAACAGCCCAGTCCCCAGCTGTCACGCTGTACTGGAGATGGGTGCTGTGAGCACGGAGACCACTTAACCTCAGCCGCACTTCAACTTAGGGGAGTCAAGATGCTGCTCAAATCTCCCCAGAACTCCACTTAATATGGAGACAATGGGGCTCCTGAACAGACAAAGAATGCCTTTGAAAGCAACAACGAATAAATGAGCTACACTAGGCTTCTTCATGTACATTAACCACCTTATCAGTACCCCAGACGTCACATTTCAAAATGATGCGACAGGAAATCCAGGGCTGTGCTTGGTTAAGCTCTCAATAAGGTTCACATCACATATTCATTATGATTCATGAAAATCGCTAACATCCGTTTTATTTGTCCAGGCCAAGAATGACCTTCATTTCGATGTGTTCGAACCTATTCAACACACAGCGATGGGAATATAGCTCTTTCAGTTTCCATGCATACAGAGAAAGGGGTGCTTGCCTGCTGCAGTATTCAATTACTGACCTGCATTCAGTATGGGTAACTACGTAACTAAGGTCAAGTCCACCCATAATTGACAGCATGCATAATGTCAGCAATAATAATTTCAATTCAAAGCACTACCCTCCCCAGACAGAGTCCAACATCAGCTTGATGCTATAAAGAATGGGATGGCAGGACAATAAGCAAGAAGCCATACACTGATCTCATTTGCATATGATAGAGCAATGATTTTGAACGCAGTCACAAACAAGATAAATGCAAATCAATTTGATACACTCACAATGTACTGAACTGTAGCTAGATTGCCCAAGTTTATAGCTTAGATGTCTTTTTTTAGGCAATACATACTGTATAGAACAGCATAATACATAAGTCCAAATCCAGGTACTGAACTACACAGTTGCTTCTGAACATCTACTGTGGTCTCTCCATGCCCATGCATTATGAATTCTTGCATACTTTGTGCAGTCCTAGAGAAAGGCAACCTTTCTGAATCATTTCCCAAATGTGCAGAAGCCATTTGTTTTCCAAATGCATGTTTGCATGATTAATGCAGCGTAAACAATGCCAATAAACCAAATTCATAACATATGACTTTTTAGGGATCGCAAGGTTATGGGCACCAATTTGAATATGACACTATGATGCATAAGCATTTTGTGGTATGTCATAAATAGCAATTGGTTTTCATCCCAATTTGGAACTAAGCAAAGCCAGCCCCCCTCCTGAGAAGGTCATCTCCATATTAACATGAGCGAGCAATACTCAGATGAGTAACGATCCATTCCAAATGATGGCGTTTGTTTCTAATGACCACTTCAACCAGGCTTGCCTCATGGAAACTTGCTGTATTGCTACACATCAGTGAGGACAGTACTGTTATCAGTTCAGCCATCTGCTAAATCAGTCATATGTACAATAAACAAGTGAGAATCTTTGTACAATATGTGAAAGAATATAAGGTAGCGGCTGAGTTCATTTACAAGCTTGTACTCTTACTACTTTTTTTCTAGTACCATTTGTGTGTTATTTTCTTTTATATGAACAGTTCTGTAAATGTTTACAGTATGCTTTCAGATTTTGTCTATCACCAATATGTTTTTGTTCCAGTATAGGCATGGATATTAGAAAAGTGGCACAACGGACTGTGGACCTTCTACTATGTTGGCAGAATATTGCTCAACACTAAAGAAAAAAGTGCCTGATAGCAAATAAAGGCAAAAATCAAACACGTGTACCATTCAGAAGAGGGTTTGTATGTATTTTAAATGTAATAACAGGCATATTTCTGAATAAGTAATATACATCATGCCAAAATAGATTCAAACATATTTAAATTTAACATAAAAGTACTATAAGCTCTATCTATTTTAGTTTGTGGGACAAAAAAGTTTAAATTTTGTTCATGTTAAAGTTTTGTAATGTATGAGAATATGTGACTATTTCATTTTTGTAATAAATGTTAGTACCGGACACTTTCTAGACATATTTTTTAACAAATATCTTCATACCACCACTTGAAACAATGGCCAGGTGGTGATAAAGCTACTAGAAAAATAAGCATAATGCTAATATAATAACACCAATTTCCATATCAGTTAAATTCTGTGTATGCATGAGTGTTTGTATTCTAAATCTTCCTCTGACATCCACAAAAGGGATCAGTGTGGCATATGTAGTGAATACAAAGTAAAACATACAGTAGACTGAAGGTCTTGTCAATATGAGATCTGTCAACAAGAGCTTTCTCTGTTCTTTTGTTTGTGAGACTCTCCGAGTGTGTGTATGTGTGCGTGTGTGTGTGAGGCGGTGTGTGTGTGTCATCTTTGCGATGACAAACATTGGCAGTGACAGAGGTCAGACGGGATGGCCTGTTGTTTTGAAAAGGAAAGCTTGGCATTGTCCCCTGTAGCCTCCTCAGGCTAGAAGGCATGCTCTAATCAGGCTCCCTCCTCTGCTGACGGCTGTGGAGGAGCAAGCCGCAGCCTCCAGTCATCCTCTGGGACCTTTCAATGGGCTTTAGAGGCCAAATGAGGTGCAAGTCTATTAAAAGGGAGTTTGAGTGTAGATTCCTGGCCCACTGGGGGTCTCTGATGTATCATTCAGGTGCAGTTAATTTCTGTTTGGGCAACAATGCACAGACAAGCACTATAGTGGAAGCCTGACAGGGTGATGACTGAAGTTCCCAATTGCCCCCAAACCCACACCTTCAAAAAAAGGGCTGAATACACTTTTAACAGAATTCAGTTTTTTAATTTTGTATTTATTTATTTATTTATTTATTTATTTATTTATTTATTTATTTATTTATTTATTTATTCTATTCTATTCTTAGTAAAATATATATTTTTTTGACAGATTTTCTTATACAAATACAAACAATTCATGCATACATTTAAAAATGAATTGCTTAATTCAAATATATAGTAAGTATACGTACGTTATTATATTATAAAATATTTAATCTGTTAGAAATTGAAATTGTATTTGCATAAATGCATATAAAAATTGTACCATATAATAATGTGTTTGAATATACAATTTGTATAATGATATTACTACATAACAGCATGCTTTACTATAATGATTTAGCAAATAATCTACAAATGTACTCTACATGTATAGAGAAATAAAGCTTTCAAACCTTACAAAAATATTGTAATTTTTTTTGGGAAAAAAGGCAGATGCATGAAATGAAAAAAGTGTGTATATGTTTTAACTGCGCAAGACAGAACTTGCAGAAGTTTTTGTTCTTTGTGTATATGGATTTAAAGTTGTACACTTGCACATGCAGGAGGCGACCATATGCCTTGTGTGCCAAAGAAGGAAAGATAGATTAAATAGACCCTGTTTATTCATATGGAGGACTGAGATGAATAATGAACTCCAGCAACAAGCACATTTTGGAGGACATAGTCGTCGCACGATTCATTATATCAGAGTGCCTGTGGGTCCAAATGCTTTATCTAACTCCAGGGCTATCCCATTTTCTCCCATACTGTCAGGCAGGAGCCATGTGTTTCATGATTAACCTACATCAGGAAAAGTATTCATGACCTGTCCTTTGAGATCTCCTTGAAAGAGTAAACTATATATGTATATTCATGCTCAAGTCAGATGAAAGAAAGCACAATGAGCTATTTCAGACTTTCCACCTCTAAAACCTGAGGTTGGTAAAATGCACAGGTACTGAATAGGGGACCATCAAATTTGTTGTAAATGAATGCATGTCTGATTGAACATGCTATGTAAGACCAAGGCTTTTATGCCTAAAAATACAGCCAAATATGTATGTGTAAAGTATAACAGAGTTTAATTATAACTTTCTCCAGATTATAAAACTATATTGGCCTTGTCCTGAGACATAGCAATGTTTGCATAGCTCAAGTACTGTTTTTCTAGGAAGCTATTATAATTCACCATGAAGTACTGACATGCCTTGATCCAAAATGAACTTTAAAAACAAGGGGAAGGGATTGGAGGCAGTAACATGACAAGAGGCTGCAATCTAATTCAGCCAGAGCCAGACTGTCAGGGCTAATTAGATGTGATTGTGAAAGTGCGCCTCAGAGCCGAAAAATTTAATTTGCTATTGATTTGCTACTTAAACGCCTCACGTCCATTCTTATCATTATTACATGGAAGCCACACTGCCAATATATAGAGAGGACCAGACACATCAAAGTCCAGGCTCAAGGTGCTTTCTTTAGCAGAAATCAGTATGAACATCGTATTAATCCTTATTATCAACCTGACTTCTGAATCCGACACATCAGCATGTCAGTCGTACGTGTATAATGTGAACCTAGGGAACAAGCTGATTAACATTCATCTAAATTTAATTTGAATGAGTGTGAACCTGCTGCTGTAGAAGACCTCAGAATATCCCACAAATTGCATTTCTAACAGATTGAGTACAAATTAAAGTGACTCATTGACCACTGTGCTTGCACACACAAGAACTTGAACTAAAGAACTAACAAAAGAGACATGTTCTACCAAAATTAACCCCCCCCAGACACATCATGATTTTCAAGTAACAGTATGAAGTATATAGATTATAAGGCTAATCAGTTTTGTGATTTGATGAGCATGCTAACCCTCCTTCTCCTCCTCCATCTCTACTGACATTTGCAGAATATAAAACTCCAAACCACAACAAGGAGGCCAACACTGACAAACTGGGTTTATGATTTGTTGAGCAAGCAATAACAGCATGCTGACGTATATTTTAGATTGTTGAATGGTGTTTATTGAGCGACTGGGAGGCACTGAAGGCAAAGAAGTGGGTGTGTGAGAACAGAGGAAGTGTTTTAAGAAAGCAAGTAATGCTTCAGTGGCCGTGAATTAAAATTAGTGGCATAAATTTATTGCTATAAGAAGGCTGGCAGACTGGAGGGATGACCTACCTGTTACTGATTCCGAAAGATTTTACATCATCCAGAATCAGACGTAGCTCCTGTTCAATCCTCAAGGCCCAGACGTACACCTTTCTTTTATGGTTTCTCACTGAGACTTTTTTTCCCCAGTATTGCACAGTCCTGCAAGTATGGAAACATGTACCTGTTAATATGTAATCATTTATTATTCAGAAACTAAATAACAGGGGTGGATTCATTTCCAGTTAATTTGTGTTTTGCATGGTTTGAAAAGTTTAGGAAAAACCTAGGAATGTGAAACACAGACTATTAAAGACACCTTTTGAATATAAATGAATATATATTTTGAATTATTTTGAATATAAATAAGTACACAGTTATAACAACATGATATTTTGTGTCCAAACATACAGGGACATCGCCCACTATAATTTAAACATGCTTTCTGAAGCCCCAGACAGAGACAACCAGGTTTTTAGCTGAGCCTGTGTTTTACCTGTGAGGACTGCATTAGGGATAAATTAACATGAAGACCAGAGAGATGTCTATGGTCTGTCATTGCACAAGTATTAGGCATAACCAATACAACAAGTAGGAATAAACTGAAAAAGAAAGAAACCATTGATGTTCACATGTACAACCAGACAGTTTAGTCAAGGTAACAACAGATGGATAACGAAAAGAGCTAAGAGCTATGAAGAAAAATCTAAAAACAGTCAGTGACATCCACAACATCCACAGGGCAGAGGTGAATGTATTACAAACTGAAAAAAAAAAAAACTGAAAGAAGGTGCACTACAAGCCAAAAAAAAACCAAAGTCAACGGATTGACTCTGGCTGGATGCAGTTATTGCAAGCACTGGATATACAACCAAATATTAATTATTATTTAATACTATAAGACTAACTTTTGCTCATCTAAAAATTGGGTGCTTTGCCATGTTTTAAGTTGCTTAACACATTCAGATGTGCATATTAGGAAATGAACTTCATGAACTCAAATCAAAATGTCCACAGTATACAGCAAAAATGGTAGAATTAGCCATGTTAATTTAATACATTCAGAAGTGAATATATGTATGTATGTATGCATGTATGTATGCATTTGAATGAATCTGAATGAATCAGTAAAACTGATGAATAGCATGTCATGCTCTAATCTCAGACATAGAATGATGTCATAGAGCTATTTAAGGACATCTAGTTTTGTGACATCAAATCTCTGTGTGAAATAGACAAATGTCTGAATAATCAGAATATGAAAACAAAAGTTAGGAAACCTTTTAGACTCTTAGCAAACAAAAATATAGCAACAAATACACAACACAGTTATTAATCGAAATTAACTGTAAAACTTTTTCTACTGTGAGTATCTATCCCTAGAGAGTAAAGCTGCCAGTGTAAGAGCATAACAGTGTTTGTTGTCAGGGCTGAGGTCACGAGACCAGTATTGACCTTTGCAGACCTATTTCAGTGATGGGCATTTGTCACTCTGTGGAGTCCAATGTGCAGTAATAGATTATTGACCATTGCACAAGTCTCATCTCACCGTGTAGTCCGAGCCCTGCTGCTTTCTTTATTACTACAGAGGAAGCCTCGAGCCATGGAGAAACAACCACCTCATCCACATTTCACACCTCAAATGCTGAATTACACACATAATGCAGTGTAAGGTAAAGGAGAGAACACTACTGAAACATGACTGTTCGTTTCAACATGAGTAATGTTTTGTCTAGCATCTCCAAATACATGCAACTGTGCTTTACCTAATACACTGAGTGAGAAACAAAATTCCATCTTTGCTTCAGTTTAAAGGTAAATCAGTTGCCAAACAGAGCATGTTAAAAAAAATACAAAATAAACCCACTATTTCAAAGTAAAAAAGGAAGACCAAAAAAAGTGCAGCGATTTGCTCCATATTGTGGCTCTTTTTTGGCACAGTCTGGAATTTTTAATTGTATGATAATTCATCTCAGAGCTCTAATTTACCCCCTACCGATTGCTTTATATGTTGGACCATTTTGTGAACCATTCTCCAGAATGTTAAATGAGCCACCAGTTAAAAAAAACCTGTCTCCGAGCGAAAGCACATATTTATGGGCATATTTGTTAGCTTTTTGTCAACACTAAACCTTTGGGCAAATGAGTGTTCATATGTGATAGTTTCTGTTCAGAGAGTGAAGTTTAAACTTTAACATTCTTCACACTCACAATTTAACATAATGAAAACTAGATTCCCGAATATCTAGGACTTTTTTTTTTTTTAAAGAATTTAAGTCTGAGTGTCATTTTCATAACTAAAATATCTGAGAATGAATAACGTAATAGAAAATATGCTGCTGTTGTGTATTCCTTATGCAAATAAAAGTCAGAAGTGAGTGGCAGATTGTGGGTTTGTGGCAAATGAGCCACTGCTCCCACTGTCCATAGCAGTATGATATTTTTGATGTGGCACTGCAGGCCTGCAATATGGCCCTGCGCCCCTGCACTGTCTAATAACTACCCGCTGTTCTGAGTCTGTGGCCCTGTCTGTCAAACATCAGGGACATTTAGTATTATTTTACCATTGCTTATTTAACCGCAGGAGGCCTATTAATTTCACCCGGCTCCATTCTCTCCAGAGGCTGTGTACGTACAGCAGGAACTCTATTTCTTCCAATATATTTACATCTCTGGTCAATGAATAATGGATCAATAGACCCAACAAATAACTAACTTTGTAAAAAGAAAAAAAAAACATTAAGAAAAGAAAATTAGAGACATTTCACCAATATCCCCAAAGCAATAAGTGTATCCACAAAACTGATTGTTAATAACGATTATTAACACCATGTTGGACATATTAGTAAATGTGTCTCAGTGATTTATTTTACTCTCAGCATGGCCAGGCTGCATATCACTGGAGAGAGTCAGCAGCAGTAAGATGAATCTGGGCTATCCTTGGCATCATCCCAAGCATGTCTGACCCTTTGGGTGAACTACATCCGCATCTATAGTGCCAGGCTAATGGAGGTTTATTTCCTATTGGATGCTATATTCTCCTGGCACAGATCAACCCGGTCTGACTGGCTGTGAAGGCAGTGCCAACAGAAAACATCATAGAATATTAACCCTTTTTGTTGTTTGGCATCAGCACCAGATGGTGCAGCACATCGGAGCACGGTAACAGCTGTCAATTTCAAGGTACCGCCTCTAGTGGAGTCTTTTTTACATGCAGGGAGCAGGAGTGGAATTTTTTTTAAAACATAATAACCTAAACTAAATGACACCTCTTCATTTGTGGAGGGGGAAAAACAGTCTGGTGAAATCCCTACTGTAAAAAACTACAGAGATGTATCAGCAGCACATGTAGACATGTCGACACTGGTTGTGTTAGAGGGGAGAATTCAGTGGTTTGTCCTCCCTCCTGAGAGCGCATGCAAACACACACGCACACAGAATAAACAGTGAGTTCTGCTCCCTCGAGTCACTGCTGACTCCTTTTAAATTAAAACTGAGTCTTCCAAATAAATTCCTCATTGCAGGGCCTCAAAGCACAGGAAAGTTGCATTTCACCCAAACGGTGGCTTGGGAATTGTCCTCCTAACCCACTCTTGATTCTTTGATTTACATGATAAAAGCAGAGGCTCAGCAAACTGGCCCTGGAGCAGCACTGCTTCTCATTTATTCATTTCTTTACCAACATCACTTTCTTTCCATCCGAGGCGACTGAGGAAATCATAGGACCAATTTAGATTTCGTTTAACATACTCTCGGGGAGAGGGAATAGGGAATTGCCTGTGTGTAGTGTCTCCCTTTGCGCTCACACCTGGCAGCTCAGTACAACTCCAGCAGAAGAAAAAGACAAGAGAGCACACAACACTGCTCAGCTGCCAATCAGTGTTTGACAAATATGCTACCACTTACATTGCTTTAAATTTAGATCATCCACTTGCTTGGTGACAAAAAAAAAATGCTACGGTTTTAAGCCTATTCACAACACAGGAAGACGGTATGGACCCAGTTCCTGATAGATGATCACACGTCATATGGTTCAATCGAACACCTGGTTTAACTGTGCATCGACACACACTGCTTGATTCTAACAGAATGTCAAAAAGCACATATTCAATTGCAAAGTGTCACATACATGGATCATATGAACTGCACACATAAAGTAAATCAACTGGAAACTGACCTTAACTCTCACATCATGGCTCTTACTATTATGCCAGTGCTCTTTATAAGCCTGTCTGCTTCTGTGCTCTTCAGCAAAGTCTACTGCACAACCCGTGCAATTTTGCAACTCGGATGTCATAAAATCGACTCAAAACAAACATTTTCACTTTAAGAATAACCAGAGGTAATAAGCTAAAGTAACTGGCAGGTTAAACAGAATACTTGGCTGTGCTTGATGTATACTGTAGTAATTAAGGAAAATTAGACACTACAATGCCTCTTAATGTTTCTTAATGTCGCTTAATGTCTCTTAATGTCTCTAAACCCTGAAATTGACTGAAGTCCAAATATTACACTCTGAGGGCAGGATTGTTTCACAAAGTAATAGAAAACCTATTTATTTCAACGAGGACAAACAATGGAGCTGTGAAAAGAGCAGCATATAATTTACATAAAAATCTTCATTGAGTTTTAATTTTGAAAATTAGCATAGTTTACTGTTCACATTCTCAATACAGCCTACTTAGCTCTCCCTTCATTTATCTTAAATGGTATCCTCCCCCAGAAAGATTAATGGAAGCTAGAATCAAACAAAATGGCTCCCAGGGGGTGGACGACTGTTTGTTATTCATGTTGGTCTGAAAACGGCAACAGTAAATCCTCTAAGTTGTTGTTAAGCTGAGGGTATTACCATATGTGTGCCATTTCCACAGAGTGACAGCCCCCCTGGATCAACTGGGGACTATTGATCCAGCAGCACTCCATTTCAAGTTAATTGTGCTTGAAATGAGGTGCACACTCCCAAGCATACCTTTGTTTGAAAGGTGGTTATTTATTTTTATTTGTCCGGATGTTCATATCTGAGAAAAGGAAAAATTCCATGTAATATTTCCGTCTATTAAAAATCGCAGTGATTAGCGTACTTACAACTGTCGATGTGCTAAATATTACATCTATGTTAAACAGCTGTTAAAACTTGATCAGAAAATCAAAAACAGACACAGCAATTAGGATGAAATACTTTATAGTTGCTGCTTGATTTACAGTCTTTGGACAGTTTTTGAAAAGTTCCACATAAACCATTTCTGAGTTGAGACGAGCAAACAAGTCATGTTTAAAGAGCAATACAATGTGCAGTCACGTATACAACACTTCCTGGGGATTTTCTCCTCTGAACCAGTTTCACATTAATTCCTGATCAGAATGAAATGCGTCTGCTGTACGAACCTCATCCAGCCAAGTGAAACTTGACTACTCGCAGCATATAAGTCAAAGCTTTGTGCACTGTATAATCACTGTCATCATTAAGGTCAAAGCCGATTAGCGTATGTGACACATGCGAGTCTGTGTACCCTCCACTTCTGACAAGACACATGGAAACAGGAAGCGTAAAGGAGTACTAAGGCAAAGCTTTCTAACCTTAGTTTTTAAGGAAGGGGGGGCAGCGAAAGTGGGGGAAAAACAGGATAAGCTCCGTTACAGAACAAACAGTGGCGTTCTCTTGGATTAGAGTCCTAAGTGGCTGCTGCTTGGTAATCCCCACAGAGAGATGGCAGTGAATAGAAGGGAAATGAGAGTGGATATAAAAGAGAGAAATGACAGAATATGACTCGCTCCTCAAGAAAGATAGTGTTTCACATCAGGCACGCTGAGCACCAAAACACATATTTCCAAGTAATTACGATTACTACTCTATGAAGCTGAAGCTTTCAGAGACTATATCTCAAACAATATTAGGTCAATATTAAAGTAATAAATAACATGGGTGTAATGGATCACAATAAATGGACAAGCATATTGAGACTAGGATTTAATTTTTATGCTAGATTAGCCTACTACTGATAGCCATGTGGCCTCAGGGGCACCCCCTTTATTAGTCAGATCTAGTCTCTTAAAATCCATTTAGTCTAGTGAGTTAATACACATATAATCTGATTTCAAATTCACCATGTAAATACTTAACCAGCAGCCTGTACATGCAGCTGCTTTTTTTTCCTGCAATCCAATGACATGCAAAGCAAAGGGTGGTAAAGCCAGCAACCTGCACAGTGCACAGTGCACAGTGCACTGCAAAGTAAAAAAATGCTTTCTACATCATGTACTTAAGGAAAGATAAAATGCTCAACATTGACTGTAGTATGTATATGAATAATGTATATAAATAATCTAGATCAACAAGAGCAAATAATGGCATGTAACTGATAAAAATGTGTGACATTATCGTAATAGAGATTTAATATTCATATGCAAGCCTATGTAATAGATTATACTTCAGAACACCTGTAAGTTGAAAAGGATATTATTTTGAACTGTAAACCAACCCTTAGTGTGGGGAAAAAAAATAGTAGTGAGCGAAGCTGAACAACTTTAAAGCTAGCCAGGACAAAGCGCTAAGACAAAATCCCAAAACCCCAAAGCTATAGGGATGCACACACATGTAAGAGATGAGCAGGCAGAGTGTGTTTTGTATTAAAGAGGAACGAGTGGTGTCCGTTGGCAGCTAAATCCCTGTTTGTGGAGTTGGTGGAGCTCACTGCTGGAGGCACTCTGCTCGGTGCCCCCAGCACACATGGCCTGACATGGTCAGGGTCATGCCTGAGTGCCTCATCCTGCCTTTCATTTACAGATGCTCCCCCAGTCTCTCTCTCTCTCTCTCTCTCTCTCTCTCTCTCTCTCTCTTTCAGCTGGGGCAACTGGGGATAAACAGCCAGAGAGCATAGATCCACACTGGGCAGCTACACAGGCCAGGAGGATGTGCTCATTCTGAGGAGGAAAAATTTATGTAGTTTATAATTGGGACTAGAACTGGTAGGGGATGTGGGAAATGTTTCAGAACACCAACAACAAGGCATACATTAAGCTCCCCATTCTTTTGTGCGCTAATATGAACAGAAAAATATTTCTTTAGATTTCTGACTGAAACTAGGTACAATTCAACTAATTTAGACCAACCTAATTATAACATTATTTATGTTTCCAGAAAATAAAGCACATACTGACTTAAATTATTCCAAACTAGACCAAAATACAATCAACACTGAAGACGCACAGCAAATATGTTTGTCCTTTGTTAGGAAATGAAATATATTTCCTGGGCTAATATTAGAAAGTCACTTGACTTGGTTCTGTATGACTTAATACAAACTTTTATAAGGTCTACCAGCTGCTTCAGTCTCCAATGGGGCATTATGAAAATACTGATGTTGGCCCTGAATTACATCTGTGTTCTTTTTCTATCTGAATCCCATTAGCATGTAAAGTACAGCAAGAGCAAGGCTTGATAACAGTTCATGCATTAACACACAAGGGAGGACCGTGCATCCTTGATTTTCAAACACCAAACACTCCCATGTGCCAAGCTGTATCAACAGAATCTAGCTGCTTTGTCTGCTTCCTGGAGGGACCCCCCTCTGCCGCTCTCCTGACAGCTGACCGTATTGCAGTTTGCCCATCAGTGATTAATAAAATCTCCATTTTCCCAGTCAGCACCCAACCAACACATACACAATGTCTCAAGCAAATCTTTCAGCCTGGCTACAATAGCACTGAGTGGTAAATGTTGCTCCAGTGTTTATTTCATTTGTAAAACCCCAAAAACCTTAATCACTTAATCGACCAAAGCAATTAGCAGCCAATCTACTGAGGATTTTATTTTGCCCTTAAACATTACACAATGGTTTATGTCAAAGGATTTGTCACCTCCTCTATGAGGCCTTCTTGGCTTCACAGGAATACACAATAGCAAAAAAAAAAAAAAAGAAAAAAAAGGGAAAAAAACATCCTCCAATCCTCCGCTGAGGATTTGAGAACTTATATAACTCCCAATTATCAAAACTTCTCCAGGCAGCCTCACAGCCCTCTGCTCTATTTATATGACTCACAAAATAGCTAATACTCAACTGTGTATAATGCCAGTGTGGCCACATGACTGCAGCAAAGGCTCTCATGCTTTCTGCCCCACTGAGTCAGGCATAATGGGTGTCTTGAAGGCTCCAGGCTCAGGCCAGCAATGCTAACAAAGCCTCGGTGGCTTGCAGGGAAGAGCATGTCTTGAAGCAACTTGCCAAAAACTCATTTTCAGGAGCATTCAGGGATTTCTGCAGGATACATGGTAGCGCCATGACATGTCTGGCTTTAGATATCATGGCATAAGGGGGATTTGAGGATGCAGCGTGTGTAAAGAACCAATATAAATGACGTGACATAAATATTAATTTTATATTTTTTGGTAAGTTTCAGGTTATTTAAAGATGCTTTTTAAGTGACATTTAACATAAACTCAAGATGTAAAAAAATCAACTGGTTCCACCTTTAGACAGCTGATGAAGCACTTTTGCCCCAAATCCTTATTTCTCTTAAATCTATGTGTACATACCTATACCTTACCATATCTACAAGGACTTATAAATTCCAAAAGGTAAATTTATTTCATGTATTTACTATATCAGAAAGCTGCCATTTTCTGTTTGGTCATATCATATACACCTGCTCTTAATACTGTAATTACATGCATGAAACATTTTTGTAGAACTTAATTAGGAAAAAGAAGAAGAAATGAGACTTTATAAAGTCTGCTCTGTCTCACTAAACAAGTCCCCTTCACATTGTATCATGTTGTTTCTTGGTCCTGTTCTCTCAAGGCTTGACTCTTGTCTAGGCCAGCATTAATGTACCTGTTTACCTCATGGGTGGTCTTGAGCCGGGCTCAAATAAAGCCCCTTTTCCTGCAGATCTAAGTGTAGAGTAGCTGCTAATCCGATTTCAGGAAACAGCCAAGTCGCCCTCTAGCTTCCCAGCTTATTTCTACACCAGGGACTGAGATGGAGGGAGAGTGCATCATTCAGCGAATATTCAAAGGCAGACTTTAGGACCACCTAACCTGTGGCTTTTATTGCCCACCCTATAATGAGGGGGGGGGGGAATATTACCTTTTCCCTGCCTGTGCTTTCTTAAATACGTTCTGCCCTCACAGGGACATTACAGTGGCCAAATATAATGCCGGGTTTCATGGAGTCCAGGCTTATCTGGCCTTGGAAAGTATGTGAGACATGCCAGTGAACAAAGGGCCATCTCTCCGCCAGCAAGCCGGGTGAGGGGATCTCTTTCAGTGGCCACAGATTGCCCTGTGTTCCCTTAATTGACAGACCTGGGCCGACTGGGACAGAAATGACATGCAGCTGCCCCTGGCCTGGCCCATGCAGGTAGACCACATTTCAGCAGGGAAATGGTCCCTAATCCTCTATTCTGCATGTGAGTCCTCTACTCTGGCAATACATACTAGCCTTGGTACACACAGTCAAAAAGATAGGGAAAAACTAAACTGTTACCATGCTTCCATCAATGGCATACAATTTACAGTTAAATCTTTTTTTAAAGTTTAAAGTTAAAGTTTTTTTTTAATTAGGCAATATGTTTCATATATAATGTGCATTTATATATATATATATATATATCTATATATATATATATATGAAT
>JAOVVF010000039.1:15590680-15618533 GCA_028565595.1 Duopalatinus emarginatus | reverse complement strand
ATATATATATATATATATGAATATTGTGTGTATATGCTCTCCTTATGTCCAAAAGCATCACCATAAACTATACTAACTATAATCTACTTATATCAATAAAAACACTATACAAGTGCTACACAAGACCCTATTGCTCTTTTCTCTCACCCGTTCTGGGGAAAGCATGGCCTCAGCTGGCCAAAAACAGGCAATGCAGAACATTTTATCAAGCAAGCTGCAAACTAAAGCACAAAAAGACAAGACATTTTTAGAAACTGGTAAAAATTCAATAGAACATATTAAATAAAAAAAATCTAAATTCAAACGAATCGGTATTATCACTGAACTGAATTAAGTTTGTGATTCATATAACTGCATGAGGAGAATCATTATTTAAGAAATGTAATTATATAATTATTTATTTTCAATTTTTTAAATGTAAATTTAAGCTGCCTTCATTACACTTTTATTATTAGTTCATACCCAAAAATGCTCTAAGCTATTCAGAGAGAAAATGTGAACAGACTGGGCAATAATGATTAAAAATAATAGCATAAATCCTATCATGGGCACCATGCCAATATTTTCATATTATAAAACAACCTCATGTCTTACCTCATGTCTTTTAGTAGCCCAAATGCATGGATTTCATGCTATAAACAAACAGCCTATTTTTATTATTTAATTACCTTGGTGTGTGGAACCAAGCCAAACAAAACTATTAGCACATTTATTATTATTTATAAATGCAGAAAAAGAATAAAAAAAACCTCTGATGTGCACTAAATAGTGCATGTCCATACACATCATTTGCCAGCTGACACTAGCTTTTTCCAGCGTAGGCCAGTGTGCATGTACCCTGCTATACAGTATGCAATGGCATCAGAAGACAAGAGTGTCACTTCTGATCCCTAGTGTACTGTCAGATGTCAGCAGACCCGAGGGAGTTTGCTTTCAGCAGGGAATACATTCGGCCATACGGCATCTGTCGCTGCCGCTCAAATCAGCTTCCAAACCGCTGAGCATCACCCACACCAGACCAAGCCAGCACTGCAACTAATGCAACTCATGGTCAGATTAAATAAGCTTTTCAGAATTTTTAGACATGTGACAAGCCATTGTTTGCTGTAGACATGTCAGGTTTTCTATTGCTGGATCAGCTATAACAAGTCTGTCAGTATTTCCTTAGATAAGTAAAAAGTTTTTATTACTTTCTAGTAATTAATTAATACATTTTGAGTGGAGTGATGCTTTGAAAGGTTCACCGCAAGCTCACATGACATGCTCGAGTCAAGACTGCAGTACACTATCCATTCCTAAATACTCCAGATAGTGAGTGTACTTGACGTGGGGCCAAGCAGACTATGGAAGGCCACACAGCGGCAGTAACTCCAGCCCTAGAGAGAGGGCGAGATAAGAGAGTCCCATCTCAACCCTGCCTCGCCGTTACCTGAGGAACGTTGCCGAGTCAATAAAAGCCCTCTTGTGTCTGTCAGAGCTCTTTCAGTGCTCCGTTTGATGGACCATCATCCCGCTGCTGCTTGCTGATGACCTTGATCCCACACTTAGCCCAGTGTAGCAAGAGCCCATAAACATGGCCTAAAGAGTCCAAGCTCTCAGCTTCCTAACAGCCCTGTACATTACAAACAAAGGTAAATAACACATGGCTGTGAATGCGAGGGGGCGGTTTTGCTCTCAAAAGACGCCTTCAGGGACTAAGTTTTCATTACCAGTGCCTTAAAATAGCAATGGTAGCCAAACCTACAGCAGATCAATACTGTAGGAGAAATCAAGCTTATGTAGAGCATCAAGAAAAATGTATTCTTTAGTGATCCATATTTCAAATGTAATGGATTTTTTTATGGAAATTTACATGTGGTTAAACAATATGCTAAAAAAAATAATCAAATTAAATAATAAAGTGCACTTACTAAATAATAAAAGTAGCGTTATAAAAGTATAATGTTATAAAAGTAATATTATATTGCTAATACGTTAAACATCACAGCAATAATTTAAAATATTGTTGCAGATCAGTTTTAATCTCAGACTGTTTACTAAAAAGAACTAATCTCCTAAACGAGTCCTAGCTTTGTGAGGAGGTCTCGTATCTTTTACACTGGCTCCTCCAGTCCTCTTAGAGAAGTGACTTTTGTCTCAAGAACATAAAATGTTATTGCGAGTTCAGTGGAGCCCTTACCGGGACAAAAACAATAGTCGTCACCAGTTGAAGAGACTCCAGTGGCTCCAGCACGGGCGAGTGAAACTAAAAGAGCATAATGGAGATGCAGTAACAACATGGTCCTGACAAATAACGCCAAAGTAAAACAGATCTGTAAGAGGGCTGATAAAGGGCAACGATCTAATAAAAACTAGCCTCTTAGTTGACACATACAGAAAATTTATATCTGGTAATAATATTATACACAGAGAGAGTTAGGAGAAGGGATGCATGATTGAAATTTGTTTTTAAAACAGGAGGTGACGTGTTTAAGCTAAGATTTTTCAAACCAATTATCAGTCTAATAACTACATTTCACCAACTAAAAACAAATGGTCTTTAATATAAAAATATAAATTATTTGATGATTTTAAATTCTCATATTGTCATTATCTTTATTGTCAAACATCTGCTCTAGCCTTTGTCCACAAACAAAAGATCCCTTCTCAGTTCATATCTATTTGCTCCTGGCAATGTGCTGCACATATATGTCTTATTTCACACAATATCTTAACACACAGTCAGAATTTCACACTCCTACTTTACACCTTTAATGACAAACATACTGTAAGTGAATGAACAGTAACAGAGTTACACCCACTGTTAAAATGCTATAAATATCCAAAAGATTAAAACGAGAATTTGGAAAACACCTGCTAATACTCCTGCTACTACAACCATAATAATAAGAATCGTTATTATTATTATCAACCGTTATAACTGCTCCTCGAGATGTACCTATACCTCAGTGGTAGTAAGTTGTACTGTGAGCTACAAACACATCCATGCATTACTGAGTGCTTCTTGATAGCCATGCTCATCACTATAATTTTCCAACTATTGGCCACTGATTGCATTTCAGCCCAGAGGTGAACATTACATGCTCACTTAGCACCTGAGATCACGCAGGCCGCTGTGTCTTCCCCTCCAGTGAGTACTTGGCAAAGCCAGACTCTGTGAACTCAACACACACCATGCAACATCGACCACAGACAGCCTCCAGTGAGTGAGAGATTCTGCTAACAAATTGTTTGTGGGGTAAATACACAAAGCCCTTGACTGTATTCAAATACGACAGTTTGACTCACTGTGTAGTAATGTAACAAAAAAACTAAAATACAACAAAAAATTATTAATTACCAGTAAAACTTGGTGATAATTCTGGGTTTGGGCAAAAAGAAAACCTGTGTTAGAGTGCAGTCAGTGTTTCTGAGAGGTGTTTTGTGTATTCACAGGCAGTGAATGACTTAACCCTGCCATCCAGGGGTGAGAACACAATGGCGTAGGCACCCAGGGTCCGAAACTATACACTTTAATAAAGTCACAAACGGCTAAATAAGGAGCTGTGATCGCACTCACGTTACCAACAACAAGGGCTGCACTATGCCTCAAGGAGTTTTGTTTTCCACAAATATGCTAAGCTAACACAGACCTAAAAACACAGAAACCTGATCACACTCGGGTTGTTCAGGTTTTAGCTACCGCACAGAGGGTTTTTCCTCTTTTGCTCTTTTAAAACAACATCAAGCGCTCCGGGTACCTCCTCTGTGGAACTCTAGCTTAAAAATAGCCTCTACATACTAACCTGAGGTAAAGCAGCTAAGCAGCATTAGTTACAAGTGTTCGATTTTTTGGTTCAGGTTGGTGTGAGGTAGTTTGCAGCTTAGAGCCTATTATATAGTAGTATTTAGTTGGTGGCCAGACTATTCCTATATAGGATATGTTTGGGGGCGGGGATTAAATAAGAGGAATATAGTGACAGCACACACATGTATGCATGTGAGAGAGAGAGAGAGAGAGAGAGAGAGAGCGAGAGAGAGAGAGAGAGAGAGAGCGAGAGAGAGAGAGAGAGAGAGAGAAAGAGAGGAGAAAGGAGAGTGAGGGAATGCAAACTTTGGAGAGACTTCTTTGGGCCTCCCATTTGGACACAGAGAGGTCGCAACCTCCCTCTTTATTTTTCCCAAGGCTGTTGGGCTAATGAAGTAACAACAAACTGGGCCGGCGGCTAATTTGGAGTGGCATTTCCTGGCCCCTCTTGGCCCACGGAGATGTGTTTCATTTTCTCTTATCAGTGTTTCAGTCATGTGGCTTTCTGCATGGACGCCCCTGTCTCCCCCCATCGCTGGCCTAATGGAAACTTCGTTAATGTCATTAATCTGCCGACTAGGACAAGTACTAAACATACATCAGCCTGTTTGTACCAGCTTTCAGAAAAAAAGCCAGGGGCTGTTTAGACTCAAACACCACATAAAGAAACACTGAGGTTTCATTATCTTTACCAGTCTATGCAGCAGCAAAATTGGGCAGGACATACATTAATCAAGTTATGTCGTGATTCTTAACCAAAATGTACACTGCGTGTATCTCTCCCTCATAACTCCACTTGCGTATACATGCTTACAACCCAATAAACCATAATTGAAAGTTTGATGAGCGATCACTAGCCTGATAACACATGCAGAGGCAGTGTGAAACTATGAATGTCACCACTCAGTTCTGAAATTGGAAGTAAATTGAATGTTCAAATCAATAGCACGAATAAAATAATCTAATAACTGCCACGCCAGCAAATAATCCACTTGTCCATCATGTAACAGACAGTAACAGAAAAAAATACTAGAGATGTAGACAGAAGCCTTTGCATATGACAAACCTGATACATAAACATCACACTATACATACAACACAATAACAGAAATGTAATGCATGACCAATTTTATTAGCTTTCCCCTAATTCGGTCCGAACATGCCTGTGTGGTAGCTGTCATGTTGACCTCACATAAAGAGGTGCTCTGTGCCTTCTCAAATCAAAACAGAGGGCCTGTATAAAGGCACTTTAATGATGAGTCAGGCAACTTGGAGAGGTCTCTCTAATTAAGAGGCTTCATTCACACATTCCCTCCACTCCATGAATGGACACTCTCAGGCTGACATGTCATATAGCTCCATTCATAGCAAGCAAAAACACAGGGGGAGCAGAGCTCAGCTGGGAGGGATGGCTAACCGAGGGGACGTTTTCTTTTGTGCGCCGCTAAGCTTCTGGGGCCAAATGCCAGCAGGCTTACCCTAGTGCTGGCTGCCCATGTGTTTCGCCTTTCTCCCACATGGAGTAATTAGGAAGATCTTAATGGGTTTCCAGGTTTATTAGTGTCCACAAAAAAAGCTTCAAATGTCACTTTAATTAAAGGGGATTCCAAACACAGCTTGTGTGGCAACGTCGTTTAGAAAAATCCTCATCTGGGCACAAGGAGGGTGAACGGGTCAGGCCTACAATACACACAAAGATACCTAAAGTTCTTAAAGACAGACTATCTAGACCCACAGTCAGGCAATCTAGATCGTTTGACCTCGACAGAACATTAAACTGACAGCAATTATTGGCTTAGCATGCCACACAGGCATATGCGGCGCCCTCCTTTCATATCAGCGTTGACAATCCTACTCCAAAAACTGTCCCATTGAAAAAACTCACTCCCAAATTATTTTGGAGGATAAATTTATTCCTGGCATATCCTATGCTCGTTCATGCAGAATATAAAATCCTAGATTATTTCTTGCTTGGTTAACTCGCATCCGGTCTCCTCGTTCACAAAGCCACTCTAATGTTGCCATTAGTTATGCTTCTCTGGTGGCCAAAAGATGAATCCTGAGGTCCTCGCATCCAATAAATGAATGGTGGAAGGAGATAAAATATATCACAGAGATAAAGAGGCCAGTTCATTGCTGGAACATCAGAGTGCAAGATAATTAATCAATATGAAAATGACATGACTGTTAAATGTGCAGCTCAGAAAAGCCTCTCATATATTTTTTCTCCCCAAGACAACGTCCCAATCTTAATAATAATTTGATAACTATTGCTCCCTAGAAGATAATATAAAATGTTTCACATAACGACATTTTATAAAGGAATATAGCCTGCTTTAATAATTAATTCAATGTAGAAAAAAATACCATGCACACCATCTATGCACATTTCATGCCTAATTCAATAATAGCCAATTCCTGAAATCTTCATTCAAACAATCATGAAAAATGTTTAAACTTTGTTTTAATGATGGAATATAAAGGTAAGTAAAATGGTCGAGCCTATGTAAAAGAAAACATTTCAAATTCAGAGCTTGAAAGCAACTAGTGTTTCGTTGAGCAAGGAAAGACAACATGTCAGAGTTTATGGCACAGGTGTGTAATCGTATGGGCTGAGAGCCTAGAAAGGTGATCTGATAATTGGCCACAGGGGAAACAGCTGTGTGTCTAGGGATTGTCTGTAGAAGATAAGGGACAGGAACTTGTAGTGAGGTATTTTATTAAGTGTCAATTTGCCACAATAGTGTGTCCTCATAGACACTACAGCAGAACAGAGAGCAAACTTAGTTAGTTTTTTTTTTTCTTTTTCAGCTCAGATAAAGGGATACAATGACCTGAGAAAAAAAGGAAATGTGTTTAAAATGAAAAATTCAAATCACTTATTTTAGAAACCTTTATAAAACTGTCTGTATTCGTTAATTGCACTGTTGCTAAAAAGAAAAAATATCTGTGTTAATCAGCTAATAAAAATAGACAGGAATGAAGAAAAAGCTGCAAACAAAAATAGAAAACAAACGTAAGAAGATCTAATCAAATAAACAATTTGTATTATAGACACAAAGAGATGGTGTAAATTGTGTATACTGTGTTAAAGAACTGCAACGGTTAGAATTTCAAACTTAGTACAAAGAATACTGCCACTTTTTCATGCTGCGAAATTGCATCTGGTGGCAGCAAAGCGAAACGGCAAGCTTTATTTTCCTCAGACAGTAATGCTAGTGTACCTTTGGCACAGAAAAGCAGCGCCTCATACCTCACTCGGGGCAGCTCAGTCAATGGAACAAAGTTAGAAGAATAGAATACAGTCACAGAACAAAAAACACACGGCACAGTGCCGGTGCAGAGACTACGGCTGGAATTCCACTCGGTGTACAAGATGAGCAAAATGGTGACAGGCAAGAGTGGGATGGGGCCTTTACTCCTATAAGCCATGCATGTCTTCAGCCAAGAATAATTTCCATTTTCATAGACAAGACTACAGCTGCAGAATTCACTCATCAGTGTAACACCACTGCAAACAACTGCTCTGTCCGCATCAAGACAACTACATCTGAATGCTAAAAAAATTGTTTCATTGTTATGACAGCTTAAAAATTATTCTTTTTTTTATTTATGAGAGCATGATTAATAATAATAATAAAAATAGTAATAATAAAAACATGATCTGTAAACAAATGACCAAATTCAGTGTGTTTAAATATTGCATCATATATGACAAAATTGATGCCTGGGGATAAGATAATGCCTGGATTTAATAAAAGCTATATTAAGTCATTTATTTATGGTGCAAGTCCTAAAAATGTTTAAAAAGTTCAACAGTTAGACCCCAGCTGCCCAAAGCCAAAGTCTCAGTACAACACATGCAGAAGGTGAAGCTGTTTGCACAGACAGTGCAATTCGCCCTTATTTATTGATTCCCAGCAGTGGCATTGACATCAGCCCAGCCCAGTCTTTTGACAGGACACTAATGTTGAGCTCGGATGAGGAATCACTTCAAGGTGCCCTCTGACACAAGATAAATGGCAGCTGACCTAAAGACACCAAGAGGTGAGCAGCCTTGTGGCACTGTTGTGGTGTTGGTCTGAAAACATTTCCTGTGTTTCTTGAGATGCACAACACCTTAAGCCTCCCACAGTTTGAGACGAAAGGTGATAATACGCCCTCTGATTGAACAGTTCCTGAATTCCTACTTCCAGACAATAATGACAACGTTTGTTTAACATTGGAGCTTGTTTGATCATGTAATTTTGAGTTTTAAAAAGCAAGAGCAAATGCAGAAATAAGCATAATAATGAGTTGATGGCTTTTTGATTTTAGACATAAATTAATCATGCAGCTTATTATAATTAATTCTTCAATTTAACAATCAGTCCTAGTAACTTTTTTGAAGAAAAAAAAAAAAGATCTGATACAAAACACCCAGTTCCTGAACTAAATGAACCATGGCTGTTTTTTCTATGTTATACACTCAGCCATATAAATGATCAAACCTGATGACAGTCAAAGTCTGAGGAAGAAACGGAGCTTACCAAAGGGAAAGTGACAGGCCTTTCTACAACAGATGTTTCTACCGAGGGGAGTCTACTCTCCACTGAGCAGTCTCACACATGAGAGACACCCAAAGCTTTGGAAACCGTCCTGAAAATGTATATCCACTGGTAAACATGCCACCTCCCACACCGACTACTGTTTTCACAAAATATTCCTGCCATGTGCAAAATTACACGGGACTACTCAGAATGTTGAAATATATATGCATCTATTTATGTAGGTGAGGAGAATGAAATATCTTTTAAAAATGAAACCAAGAAAACCAAGGATGTTGCACCTTATTATGAAAAAGATAAGCTTTTATCGATCTATAATCTGGACAAAAGCCAGACTATTGACAGCAAGACAAAAGACTTCACCAAGGCCATTTGTCACAAATCTAGTGCCCTTACTCTATCATGGCAAGAGAAATTTTCCCACTGGAAGTGATAACACACTTGTTCAGTTTTAGCAGATCAATATTAATATGTGGGTGATCCAGAAGATAGATGTAGGACACAGTTTAACCCATTCATTGCTGGATCACAACCGAAAGACAAACAGAATTCAGGACCTGGAACTGAGCTGACTGAACTAAATGCTACTCTTTTTGATGTTTTCACACAAATGAAACCTACAGCATTTAAAGCCAAAGTAGATATTTGAAATGTTTTTGAAACTAATAGTGAAAATTACTTTTTTTTTTTAAATTTAGGCATATTTGCACTTTAGCTGCTAAGTAATGTCTCCTTGTAATACAGCAATAACAATAACAATTATTATTTATTATTAATATTATTGTTATAATTTTTATTATTGCCAATATTAAAATGTATAATGGAAAGAAAATATCCCTCATATGTTATATGTATAGTGTAAAATCTACTATAAATGCTGCATACAAAAGTACCACAACAGGGTTTTTTTTAAGTATTAAGATATAATTATCACTTTTGAATCTGTCCCAGAACAGGATTTCCACTAAATTTGCAATAGTGCACAGAGATGGCATGCTTGTCATCTAAAGCCATGTCCACTTCACAAGACGGCATTTTGCCTCCTGTTCATTGTGGCCAGTCTGGTGCCCATTTCCTTCAGACAGGATCTAAGCAGGAGCCAGACGGGAAGGCAAGCATGGCCTCGCAGGAGGCCGGATAAGCCAGCTCTGATGCCTTGATACAGCTCCAGACCCCCAAGCTTTGACATGCTGGCCACAAAAGCAGAAAAAGTTTCCTCGGGAAGCAAATAGGCTTCTAGCAATATACTGTTTTTTATTATAGTCCACACAGCTGTCACTTTCTTAAACCTATACACTTAGTAAATAAAAACTGTAATAGTATATAAGACTAAAATAAACCTGCATATTAAACTGCTTATAAATAAAAAGTATATAAATGAAAATAGACGTAGAATAAATGTTTTAGAAGCTGTCAGATTTGTATTTTTTTTTTTTAAAGAAAGGGAGGAAGAAAGAAATGCCGGGAAAAAAATATTTGCAGAACATATTACAAAATTTTTCGAGGTTCCTAATATTCAAAGCTAAATAAAGATTCCCCTTCTTTAATTAAAAGCTTCATTTGTCATGTTTAAAGCAGGCTTTAAAGTCTTCAAATATAAAGAGTCAATAAATTAATAAGTAAAATTTTTCAATTAGATATTTAATTAGATACATTAGATGTCTATAGTATCTTTAACATGAATTTGTTTTCCAAGCAGTACATAACTGGGAGAAATGTATGCATGACAAAAACATTCATAAAACATATGGAAAATATTGAAAATATTATTTCAGTGTCAAATTATTGTGCCTGAACTGCAAATCGTCTATTAATAAAATAATAAGAAGTGTTCCAAAAGACCGGTCCAGATATTGCTGTTTAAATTTAGGCAAAAGGTAATTAATTTGGCAGCAAATTATTTGCACAGTAATTGGTTAACCTAATGAAGGAGAGGAAATTGCAACTCAAACTGAGGTTTTCTACCTTTCACTCTAATAATATGGAAATCTTTTGCACAAAGCACAAAATACACTTTGCGGATTCTGACCAGCCATCATGATAACATAATGCTTGAGTGTTCCTCTCACTACATATAAAAAAAGGAACACTGTGTGTTTTTTTTTTTTATTCTAAATAAATATTTCAGATAAATTAAATGTAAATACCTAACTGCTGTTCTTTAACTGTACTCTATTTTCTTAGAAAATGACACAGGTTAATATTAATATCTTTTTAAACTGTGATAATATTTAAAATAACTTGCTATAAAAATCCGTAATTTGAAATAATTACTGCTGCATGATGAAGGCTTTGTCCAAGCTCTTATTCGCCTCCCAATATTCAATTCCGCAGTAAATCTGGCCTGGCTGTAAAACCTAATATTGTACTTACAATTGTTTTTCTTATTATAGCTGTCATTTTCCACTGTACACTGTGCACTGGTAACAGCAGAAAGAGAAGATTTCATTCAGCAGCTGTGCAGTTAAATAAAGCATAAACATGTATAAACTTTCAGCAGGCGAGTTATCAGTGTGTATTATATTCAGCAAAGCGCTTTGCAATAATGTGATGTGCTTGATGGGATGCTGGTCCCCACAGGTTCAGTGTGGGCGTCTCTGTGGCCCACCTCATGATCTTGCGCTTTGGCACACTGGCAGATGGGGTACATCATGCCATCAAGTGGAAAAACGAGTTAATGTCAAGTGGCTTAAATACAACTGTTCCTCCAAAAGGCAACAATTGCAAATGCATTGGGTTTTTTTCCTGTTACAGATTATGTTTATAATACATAACAAGAAGGGTTTCCTTCATCTCACTGTATAGTTTAATCCCCCAAAACCCTTAACAACATCAAACTAGATCACTGTTCCTAAAAGAATTTCGAAAAAATAAGATGACACTAAAGTATCTATATGTTTTTCTATTTATTCCCTCTAAAATCTTGCAGGAATCAAATTATGCTGATTTGTTATATTTATATAGGAAGAGAAACACTTTCAGATTTAATTATCCTAGCAGATTAGGTATTTGTAACCAGAGCTATTAGTCTTAATATGTATTTACGAAAGTCAGTACACATTTGTAAAAAGAAATATGCACTAGAAGAGAATATTATTGGCTTTAAGTACTGCAGGCCTCGGTAGTATTACTTGAAGAAGTGTGACTCAATGCAGCCATCTAGTGTCAAAATGCTGTCATTTTCTAGTATAATGCTAAGTATAGAGGTTTAGCATAACATGAAAATATGCTTATAGATAGACATATAGACATGTCAGCATTTTCTTGTGCACCTGCTTTAAAGCCTAATTAATTTTCAAATCAAGCTATTAAATATTTAATGCAATGTACATTTGGACAATTTGTGCTAAAAGGGTACGATTAATTAATCTGATTTATTCTCACTTTGTTCAATTTGTTCTCTTCAGGCTGTAAGGCTAGGTTTCACTGATGTTGTACGGCAAGTCTATGTGTTTATGACCCAAGAGGGTTTAATCAGAGTCCAGCCAAGTAGCAACGTCTTCTGCACGACTTATTATCAGCTACATGTACTGTGTTTCCTGCTCTGGATGAAGCTCTAATGGAACTCTGTGGCCGACAAGCCATGACTCCAGAGGAGCCAGGAACAGTAACATGCACGCATACACAGACCCAGACACATACAACTGAAGCCACATTAATTATGTAGAACTACACATCTATAATGCCAGTATGTGGACTAGTACTGCAAGTGACCCAGCTGAGAGCATGGCAGCTCAGTTCACCCTTCGCTATTGCCAATTCGACACGGTGTAACTGAGAATGACTATATCTTATAACAGTTCGGCGCTTAAGATGAGGTAAAGTTAACTAGTCTGAAGCAAGCCACGGCTAACAAAGAGAAAATCATTCATATGCACAGCTATTCTGTTTTATATGTGCTATTCATTACATTTATTCATTACCAGAACCACTAAGCTCAGGAACAGTTTTCCCCACTGCCTATCACCCTACTGAACTCTGCAATACTGTATACTCATAAGCAACTTTTCTGTACACTACACTTAACTCCAGGTTATATTAGGACAACTACTGCCTACATTGCACACACTGTGCAAATCTATAACTATCTACACTTACTATTCACTGTATGCTGGACCACTGTATATATTTATTCGGTATATTATATCATTTAATAAACATTACATACTTATCCATTTTTAGTAACATACTCCATGAATGCTATGCATACCAATGTATATGTGGAAAAATGCATATGTATACACATGTATATAGAGCCATAAGTGTCATGTTGTGTATGTGTGTATGCACATATATAATGCCCACAGTTCGATAATTATCCTTACCCTTACAGTCATATTATAGACCATATTTATATTTGCATATTTATCACTCCTATTGCACTCTGCCTATAATTGCACAATGTCATTATTGCACTCTTATTACTTTGCACATTGCTATTATTTGCACTTCCAGGAGATGTTAACTGCATTTCATAGCCTTGTACTGAGCAATGACAATAAAGATGAATCTATCTATAAATAAAAACAGTCTGCTGACAAGGTGGCAAAATGTATCCACACAGATAAACCGGCCAAAACTCAACTTAAGATCAGTGCACACAATTAAGCAAGAATATGATTCTAGCTTCACATGTAAGAACAATGAAACCAAACACTTCAATCGGCTGTGGCACTGATATTTTGCCCAGTTTGTAAGTGATACTGAAACTAATTAGCTTGCAAGGCTACTACACCATAATGAATATTTGAATGAGAATATGGGGCAGACATGACTTTAGGAGAATTGGGACTATCCCCATCGGCATTTCAGGGCTTTAAATTAAAAGTGCATAACATGATTGATAGGGGTGAACTCTTAATAACTCTTAATAACTAAAGCATTATAACTACTACAGGGCCTAATAATAATAAATAATAGGTGCTCTAAAATCTACAGTATGATTAGACTGGTAGACTATATCTGCCTGTTGGCAAATAATTTCCTCATTCTTCCTATATTCCTTATTTCCTGACTAAACTGGATTAAAAATGATAAGTGTTTTCTATTTGCCTTACCGCTATTTCACTTTGTTGGTTTACTAGTAGCAATATTCTACTATGAAAGAAAGTCTACACGTATGTGCACCTGGGCCTGTATTTTGGTAGCTGGTAAACTGGATTTTTCTTCAGTGAACCTGAGGTGAACTGCTCTTTTAACCATTTTGGGGCAAACCTAGACTTGCGGGTAAGTAACCAGCCTTGGGACCAGAAGATCACAAACCCCACAACCGACAAGACTCGACTGAAGCAAGGCACGCAGGTTAACCCTCAAATTCATTCCAGGCACTGCGGCTAAGGGCCTGTCCACTGCTCTGGGCATGTGTGCTGACTGGCCCCTAATGTCCACTAGTGTGTATGTTTCACTGTACTGATGGGTCAGATGCTGAGGCTAATTCCACTGCACAGTGGTCAGAAGAGTAACTCACTTTCACTTGCACTTGCACTTTACAGTGGAAATGACCTCTCCAGCACCTTTCCACATCACCCAGGAAGAAGTTAGTGGTTATGCGACTTGCTTGTTCAGGGGCACTTCAGTAGAGACTTAGTTGCGGGTCTCGAACCTGAGACCTTCTGGTCCCAGGGCTGGTAAAAAGGCAGAAAGTCAAACCAGTTGTCATGACACTCTATATATTACAGTAGATTAAACTCTAACAGTGTGGCTCACACTTACCTTTTACAACCTTTTATTATTTTTTCACTTTGACATTATAAACTGATTGTGCTAACAAGTGAATCAAGCGTCTTTTCATTTCAACCAAATAAGTAAATAAATAAATAAATAAATAACGCAGAAAACCGTTCACCTGCAGCACGAGCGAGTGTTGACTTTTAAACAGGAAGTGACGTCTCACGTTTTTAAACAGTCCACGGCGCGCAGGGTTAAAAACAATTAGCCACTTCAACCATTATAATAACCTGCTGGATAACCGCAGTCATCATCCTGTGCTCATTGTGTAAGTTTATCAGCTAGTCCGGTTAGGACATAAAGAGAGACGTGTTTACTGTCCTGCTTGTGTTTACTGTCCTGCTCAGCCTGGTGATGAGGCTGAAGATGACTCGCTAACGCGCGCTAGGTTAGCTGTTAGCCTGCCACTTTAACCGACCCTCACATCACTTTATATCCAGTTTAAACCTAAATATTGTCATGTAGTTGTAAATGCAGTTTTAATGCTATTACAGAAATGACCGGGTCATATTTGCACTCTTGACCGGATAGCTAGCTAGCGTGTTAGCTAACCTAGATTCTGTATCAGGCAGCAGTTCAAAACAAAAGGCAACATGCAGCTGATGCTCGATATTTAACCGCAGTGTAGGCCTGTAACTGTATCTGTATCTGTCAGTCATGTGAACATGCATATAATCTACTATATAAAGTACAGTGAGAAGCTGACTGAGGCCATGAAACAGAGTATCAAACATTATACCTGTGTGATTACTAAGATTTGACCTGTATATACAGCTTAATAAATAGAAATGTATCAATTTAGTGTTGCTGATAAATTTAATTATTATTTATCTTTGATTTGAAAATACCTTGTTTCCTTTTCAGCAAACATCCTCTCAGTGCTGTGTATTTGATTGCATGCTGATCAGTAAGTTTGTTTTCAACTGCTACAGATCCATATACACAAAAACTAGCAGACACACAGACAGTGTCTCTTTCCTAGGGCCATCACCAGTGTTGGAAATATATTTTCTTCTTCCACCAGCCACTGTGGCTGATGGAAGAAAAATTCTACCAGCCACTTTAGTTGTTTATTTACTTATTTACTTTTTGTTTTGACCTGCCACCCGCTTTACCCAAATACATCCTGGCTGCAGAGCTCCACTGTGAGGCTCAGCAGTCTGATACTCTCCTCATCTGGGGGGACGCGTTGACGTGTGGCTTTGTGCTTGTTGCAGAATCATTCCTCATGTTTAATATTTGTTTTGTTAACTAGCAACTTTATAAATCTATTATCATTTAATATGTTTAATGAATAAACGTTTTGGTAACAAGCGAGTTAATTAAACTAACATCATTCCATATGTTAAACATTTCTGTTGCTAACTAGTGAGTTTATTAATCTATTATTTAGTAAGTGAACAGATTGTTTTGCTAGTTTGTATAACAATATTAATTAGCATTAGCACGATTAGCAGCTTAACTAACCAAATACAGACTGCTTCCTTATATCAATCAGTTTTACTATAAAGAGCACCATATTTATTTATTTATTTATTAATTTATTTATTATTAAAACATCACTGAAGCGATCCAACCGGATTTTACTCATTAGCAGCAGCAGACAACTCTGCTTCCATAAACACACAGGTAACATACTGCTGCATTTATCTTCAGTTCTTCTTCTACTGTTAATGGCATTTGTGGAACAGGTGTGTTGCTGACCCTGACAGGCCAGCTGGATTACTATATTGAATGCTTTCTGCCTCTCCTGTCCACATTGCTAACCCACCACTGTGGCATGTGAGCTGATCAAATTTACCTGCATTTGGCCAGTGACAGGTGCTAATTTCCCACCCTGGCCATCACTCATAAACAAACTAATAAACACCACAATTCATTCCCAAATATGTTGCACCTTTTTTCAATCACTTTACCTAACGAGACACCAAATTCCTTCTATTGTAAACGTGCTTGGTGAAATAAACATGATTCTGATTTTGAACAGGTAAGATGGAGCTTCAGAAGATTATTCATGATGCCCTGTATGACTTTGTCCATTCTCACATCCCTCATGCAGATCTGAGGTAAGTTATTAATCTTTTACCACCCAAGTAAAAACCTTAAATACAAAAAGACAGGGGCAGCCATAGGCTTGCATTTAAGGAACACACCTTGGGACCAGAAGGTCCCAGGTTTAAGCTTCATAACCTGAAATGCCCTTGAGAAAGACACCTAACCCCCAAATGCTCCCTGGAGCTGCTTACCGCTCTGGGCATGTATGCTCACTGGCCCCTAATGTTCCTTAGTGTATATGTGTGTGTTTCCTGTATGGATGGGTTAAATGCAGAGGTCAATTCCACTGCATAGTGGTCAGAAAAGCACTCACTTTCACTTTTAGCTTTTTAACGTTTCTCTCATTTTGTCTCTCAGCACCCTGGATGATGTCCTGCTTTCCTACATCACTGGCGTACTGGAAGATTTGGGCTCTCAAGCAAGCGTTGAAGAAAACTTTGACATTGAGGTGTTTGTTGAGATGCTTGAAGCTTACATTCCAGGATTTTCCAACATTGATTGGTAAAGATTTTTTTGGTTTTGTGTGTCTAATTACAACCATGTTATGATTTAATGCACTGCTTTGCAAAACAATACAAATTGTTAGGATTATGTCTGTGAATATGTATTCAACTGTGCAATCATCTCCCCCCAGTGTTCAGGTCTGTGAAATGATGTTTAATTTGGCCTCGAAATTAGCCTCAGCACGGAATGAAGGTAATTTATTGTATTATTATTGTTTTGGATACACTTACTTTGTTTTGAGCAGAGGAGAAATCAGAAAATGATTACATCCTACATTTTGCATGATTAATTTAAACTCTACATTCACTGTTTTAAATTCTTAGCCCTGTGTTTGCTTATACTATCTGAATATCACCTGTTGCAGAGTCTTTTGAGTTGAAGACAGAAGAAGGGAATTGTTCTATGACGCCCGCTACAGAGCAGAGTGTCCCAATGCAAAAGACACACAGCCACTCGTCACATGTAGAGGGAGCCACAGCCAAGGTGTTAACTCACATAGTTTGCAGTTAGTTTCCAATTCTCTGTCTACAATTTCTATTTCTCCTGTCTCTGGATGTTTTCACTTGGCTTTGCTGATAGCCTTTTTTATGCCTCTACCACTAAGTGGGCAAGGCATTATCCATTTGAGATTGGAATTAATGGTTAGGGAAAATGGGGTTTATATGGATCATCATTGCAACCAACACCTTATAACTTGATAAAAACAGGGTGAAGGTCACAGCAACGTCCTCTGTATAATGCTTGTCATACAAATGTGGCGTTTCCCTCAAAATCGGATTTTCTTTGTGGTAGTAAGTTGATGTGGGGGGTGGGAGTGCATATGGAAGAGGCAGACCCAAATGTTCTTTAATAATGGATTAAATTAAATTGTTTAATAAATTAAATTAAAGATTTTAATTGCCAAGTACTGAGAGTGAGATAACTGTCATGAGGGAATGTGAAACCCAATAAGTATACAGAATCAAGAAACTAAAGAAAAACACAAGTTTGTTTCTGAAATACCTGCTCAGCAGGAAATGCAGTGTGTCTATCCAAGATTGTTGTGCCTCAGTCGCTTCCTTTAACTTCTGAAGTATATTTTAAAGGTACTTCTGACATACAACTTGGCAACAGAGGCATCCCCAGTCAACACTTCTCAAGTTTAACTTGTATTTCTCAATATTTTAGTTCAATGAATCTGGCTATAGTAAAGTATGCAGGTGCTGGTCATAAAATTAGAATATTATGAAAAAGTTTATTTCTTTCAGTAATTCCATTCAAAAAGTGAAACTTGTATATCATACTCATTCATTACACACAGACTGATATACTTCAAGTCTTTATTTCTTTTAATTTGATGATCGTAACTGGAAACTAATGAAAACCCCAAATTCATTATCTCAGAAAATTAGAATATTACTAGTTGTGGCTCCTTTTGCCTGAATTACTGCAGCAATGCAACGTTGCATAGCGTCGATCAGTCTGTGGCACTGCTCAGGTGTTATGAATAGTGAATAGCTCTGATAGTGGCCTTCAGCTCTTCTGCATTGTTGGTCTGCGTATCGCACCTTCCTCTTCACAATACCACATAGACTTTCTATGTGGTTAAGATCAGGTGAGTTTGCTGGCCAATTAAGAACAGGGAAAGCATGGTCCTTAAACCAGGTACTGGTAGCTTTGGCACTGTGTGCAGGTGCAAAGTAATGTTGGAAAATGAAATCTGCATCTCCATATAGTTGGTCAGCAGCAGGAAGCATTAAATGCTCTAAAATGTCCTGGTAGATGGCTGCATTGACCTTGGACCTCAGAAGTACACAGTACACTTTTTTTCTACCACATCTTTTCCTTCCCTTCACCTCTTTATTAATGTGCTTGGACACAGCTCTGTGAACAGCCAGCCTCTTTAGCAATGACATTTTGTGTCTTGCCCTGCTTGTGCAAGGTGTCAATGGTCGTCTTTTGGACAACTGTTAAGTCAGCAGTCTTCCCCATGATTGTGTAGCCTACAAAACCAGACTGAGAGACAATTTAAAGGCCTTTGCAGGTGTTTTGAGTTAATTAGCTAATTAAAGTGTGGCACCAGGTGTCTTCAGTATTGAACCTTTTCACAATATTCTAATTATTGTGAATAATTAGAATATTTTGTGAATAGTTCGAATATTTTGTGAATAGTTAGAATATTGTGAATAATTAGAATATTTCTGAGATACCAAATTTGGGGTTTTCATTAGTTGTCAGTTATAATCATCAAATTTAAAAAACACTTGAAATATATCACTCTGTGTGTAATGAATGAGTATAATATACAAGTTTTACTTTTTGAATGGAATTACTGAAAGAAATAAACTTTTTCATAATATTCTAATTTTATGACCAGCACCTAGTCCTATAAGGAAAAGGATTGTGTTAAGGAAGTAAGAACACATCTGGCAGTGTAGTAGTGGAGGATGTCATTAGTAAATGTAAATATGGTTTGAATAAATATTACAGTTTTTAAATCAGTTATCAAACTTGTCTAATGTCCATTGCAGATTTGTGTAGCAATTACTTTTAATCACATCACTGTTTCATTTGTCTGTGTGTATTAGGTGAGCACTTCAGAGTGGGCTGAACAGGAACAGCACCTTCTGGAGATGTTTCCTAAGTGTAGTGTGACTGAAGCCAGAAGTGCGTTATCTATTACTAAAGGAGACATGGAGGAAGCTGTTCGGCTCATCATTGAGGGAGATGTGCAGCTAAGTCCCATTCCTCCCCTCACTGTGAGTAAACCAACCATGCTGAAGCTTGATTTGTCTCTAGATCCCTGAACTGCTCAAAAAAGAACAGTGGCCTAAATGTGTCCTGCCAACTGTGCCAGTAGTAAACTATTTTATATACTGAACCAAAATATAAATGCAACACTTGTTTTTGCTCCCATTTTTCATGAGATGAACTCAAAGATCTAAGACTTTCTATGTATGCTAAAGGGTTTTTCTCTCAAATATTGTTCACAAATTTGTCTAAATCTGTGTTAGTGAGCACTTCTCCTTTGCAGAGATAATCCATTGTGACATATCAAGATACTTATTAGACGGCATGATTATTGCACATATTATTACACAGCACAATGCCACAGATGTTGCAAGTTTTGAGGGAGCATGCAATTGCAAATGCCACCAGAGGGCCTGGTTGTGAATGTCAACGAGAATCAAGTGACTCATGGTGGCGGTGGATCTAGTCACTGCATTCAAAATGCCATCAATAAAATTCACCTGTGTTCTTGTCCATTATGCCTGCCCATACCATATCCCACCACCACCATGGGCCACCTGATTCACAGTGTTGACATTCACAACGAGGCCCTCTGGTGGACATCCCTGCAGTCAGCATGCCAATTGCACGCTCCCTCAAATCTTGCGACATCTGTGACATTGTGCTGTGTGATAAAACTGCACATTTTAGAGTGTACATCTATGAGTTTTTCTTATGAAAAATGAGAGCAAAACATTTGTATTTTTGTTCAGTATATATTGTGCAGTACAACGTATACACATTCACAGAACCTTAATATGTTTTATTATTATTTCTTCATTTCTAGGGAAGCCAAGGGAAGACTGTTTCTGCACAGGCTGATGAGAAGCTAAAAGCAAACATATTAGAAAAGTGAGTCTTCTCTGAACTACTGGTATAATTTATATTCCCTTTCCCTTGGATAGATAAAGGATTTTTATACTTCAGAATATAAATATGTACATACATACATACATCACCGCCATCAGTGGTTGGCTGAATGAATGAGTCAGACGTTCGCTGTACTCATGGTGTTCTATGGGAGTTGATAAAATGACTGAGTGGACACGCACTCACGCACACACTCACACTTACGGGCAATTTAGAGTGACCAATCAACCTCATGTGCATCTCTTTGGATTATGGGTGGAAACCCATGCAAGCATGGGAGAAATCCATACAGAAAGGCCCGGGCTAGGAATCGAACCCAGATCATCTTGCTGTGAGGCGACAGCAATAACCACTACACCACTGTGCCACCGATGTCATCTTATTTTTTAATTGAGTGTCTTATTATTAATGTCCTCCTGTTCTATTCAAACTATTCCAGTCACTTTATATCACCCTGTTTATTGTGTTTTATGGTTATATTATGTAGTTATGTTGTTTTATATCCTTTGCTGTTGTGAAAATTGTGACATGCAGATGTTTCCTTGTCCATTTTCTTTCAGGTACATGTTGGTAGATAGTGAGGAAGATAAGAAAACACACAGACCGTTCATCCCAAAAGATGTAAGTGTTACATTTTCTTTGTGTGTATGTGCATGCATGCTTATGAAGAAAGTAGCACATAAGTGTGTGCATTATAACAGTGTGACACATAGAAGGCTACAAGGCTGATAGGTGAATTTCTATCTTCTAGGCTCCCAAAAAATTGGTGCGTTACCATGGCAATCAAGTTGTGACTACCAAGGGAGAGCGCTACCATCTGGTGAAGAAAGATGAAACGGAGGAAATGAAAAAGACTTATGTTAGCCTTAAACCAGCACGCAAATACCGCTTTCATTGATGTCTGTAAAGCTACACTGAAATTTTATTTATGATGAGTGATTTGGTCTGGATGTAAGCTTTTATCTGAGTTAATATTTTTGAACATGTTCCTTTGGTTTTTTTGTTAAGAGATGATTCAGACCATTCAATTCTAACTGCACTGACTGAATGAAATCTTTACAAGGATTTGTTTTGTTTTGCTTTTTATTTTATATTTTTGTTTAGTGTACTAACACCACTGCTATTTCATTTTTCCAAGACTGCCCAAGGTGGTTTAAAATCTGGATGCCCGTGTGTGTCCATGTTCTGTGGCCTTCCACAGTCGCATAGTGTCATCCATCCTCGCCCTTTATTTACATGAAGCTTGGCTCATTTCTATGTTTGTGACCGCAATCGGAGTTACAGGTGACTCCAAGCTAAGATTAGCCTTCTCTCATTCTCTTCTGCCTTTATTTAGTGTACTTGTGTGTTATGAGTATTATTCCTACAATGCTAAAAAGCATAATGGTGTTCAGTACTACTACCTTTCATCACTCTGATCACTAGCTTTTTTCCATGCTCTTCTGCAAAATGCAAGCATGCAGCGTTGGAGCCCAGACATCCTCTGTGCTGATTGCAGCATTCTTGATGTCAAAAAAAACCCTCCACACTAGCAGATTTAAACCCTGGTTCAGAAACTAATCTGACCCAAGCCCTGTAGCATACATGGCTTGATCTCTACAAATCACCCACATACCAATGACTGATAAGCATAATAAAAAGCTCAGAAAACAATCCGAGCTGCGCTCTAAAAGTAATATCCTGACAGCAGACATGGCTCAGCTAAAATTAGGAGCTCGGACTATAACTAGGTGGCTTTGAGTTTCCTCTTCATTCACGATCAGGGAAGTAAAAGGAAGCTGTTTCCATCCTGTGCTGACTTGCTAGTGACCACTTTTGCAAAAATGAGTAAGACGATTAGATGCTCTGGCAATACATTGATGTTGATGAGCAGATGATTCTGGAGTGACCTTGTACTTTGAGTCTAGGTTCATTGACTTTGCAGCCTTCAATATGATTAAGCCTGCTTCCTGTGGCTGGTACACACTGTATAGTATTGTCAAAACCAGATTATATCTACACAGAGATACACCCCTGGATCCTCAGTCTCTGCTGTGATGTGACTTCTCCAGGAGGTCTGCAATGATGCTTCTACCTGGACATCACTATGCAGCTTCTCTAAGGCCTACAGTGTTACACCTGTGGTGTGAGTAGCAAGGTTAGCTCTGAGCACCATTTAGGATAGTCCTGTTTGACATGTTGTTGGCATATGTTCTCCAAATAATTACCATCCCTGGTGGTGAGGTGGCACGAACTTTTACTGTGCATTCATAAACCCCCATATACACAGCAAGTAATTTGAAAACAGCTAAGCAAGAAGGTTCCAAGTAAAGATGGCTGTATTAGGGTTGGGATTATTGTAAATATATCATACATCACTATGTGATTTTGAAAGGTCTTGGCACACATCCAAGAAGGCACCAGTGTGTCTGTTTCTGCCCCTAGTGGTTATCTAGTGTTCATATAAACATAGGTGTTTTAAGGGTAATAAAGTTTGGGTGTGCTGTTATGGACTGTTGCGGAGGTCATGAAACGTGTTGGTCAGTAATACATGCTGCTAAATGGCTGTTCTGTTATAAAAACAACCAATACAACAGTTTCTTAGCCTCAGGCTTTATTAAAGCTGGGATGTACTGAGATTTAATGCCCAAAGGCTCTCAAGGAATCAAAGTTACTCTGTATACACTGTATTTTTTTATGCAGATACACAAATTATACAAGGATCTCCCAGTTTCATTTAATTACTACTTAAAGTGTTTTTATGCTTTGAGAGGTTTACACTGGACCTACAGTACCTTTTAATATGACAAGTTTGTTTAGTCTCATTCTGCTTTTCTGCATTAGAAGTGTTATACTTTTGGTGCTTACAGTTCTGCATGGTTTTAGTTAATGAAAGGTGACTGTTTATGTAACCCATGTTCACTATTCATAGTATTACTGGAACCGTAGTGTATTAACATTTGTGTGGTGTCCTTTGTGCTCAGGTTATGACATTCCTCATGAAAAGTTGATGCCTGCTGACCTGCTCATTGTTAAACTATAAAACTGTTGAAACATGTAAACATTTTTTATTTTTGTTGTGTGATTAACATAAAAATTGATGTAAACTTTTAGTCGGGTGTATTTTTGGCTGTCTGTTTTTTCTCCTTCTAAATTCACAGCACTTTTGTTTCTGACAACACCTGTCATGTAACATGAGCGTAAGTTGTGAAACAGTTGGCTAAGTCGTCATTTGAAAAGGTGGTGTGTGCATTTCCAGACTACATAGTTGTGAATGTGTTTTCGAGGTGTTGGCCAGATAAAACTGCAAATTCATTAGTGTTTATGAAAGAAGATCAAGTAGTTGGATGCTTGAGAATTAAGTGGGAGAAGATTTGAATACCATTATTGAGTACAGTACAACAGCTTTGTATTTTTTATTCCTGCTGGGTTTGGTGTGATAAAGTGCTGGGTAATTTGTGCAAATGCAGCCAAAATAGTATGTCATATAAAGAAATAATTTTGTTGCTATCATCTACAGGTACAGCAGTAATCAGTAATGAGCTGTTCTGATCCAGAGGCTGGTCTGTATGGCAAGGCACCAGATTACATAGATGACACAGACACGTATTCTGTCCACAATTGCAGTGTAATGTAATGACCATATGTATTTGCATTTGAACCTGGAATAGATGTGGTCAAAACCAGAAAGGTGAACATATACACAAACAAGTAAGAGTAATATAAACTAATGACCAAAGTAGTGAATGCTTTAAAGCACACAGCCCCATGTTTATGTTCATGAAGTACCACAAGCTTCATATCTAACAAAATTTTTTGTTGTGCCTCACAAACTCGATGCACACCAGTAGGCTGAACCAGAAGCTATATGCTCATATCTGTATTTGTATGTTTGTACAGAATATTGTATTCATGTTCATCTATAGCCCTACTGCACTTATTTCCTCTTCAGAATAAGCAAATGCATATGTAACAATGAGCATTTGGGATACAGTTCTTCATTTGCTAATGCCAAGATCACCTGTGAAAAGCATCACTGTGGAGTCTGTCTTTTTGGACGAAAGCAGTTGGGAGCAGTTTTTTTTTTATACAACAGTACATCTGTATTGTTAGCATTGAACAGTATTATTCTGTTCATCAAGTATTCACACAACCTGGAGGTAAGTAATAGGTAAGGCTTTATTTCTAGATGAAAATTTCTTAACAATGAATGAAAGGATCCTGAAACATTTGGAAAGGTTATGGAAAAGAGACAGTGTACCCTTTGTTTCTAACAAGTCTCGTCTATGAACTACATGCACAACAGGGTGCATTATTCAGTGACTAATACAGCAGAGCAACAATTTTCAATAAAACAGCAAATCTGTAGTTGACAGGAAAACCACCACAATTGAATAATCCTTTTAAAACCTTTTAAATGTTAATTGTGTAAGACCTTCGTTTCTTTAAAACATCTGGGGTATGTTTAAATGGCTGACAATGGCTGTAAAAATTACACTACACACTAATATATTGTGGATGTTTCTTACAGAATTAGGACTAAACTAGTGTCAAATCTGATAAGTAGTCCAAGGAAAAATTATTTTTATGCAATTTTTAACTCTTAACTATTTTCCTATGGGTTGTCAAAAACAAGCAACCAATAAACTGACAGTGGGTTTTCCCATATACGGATATGAAAGCAGATGAAATAAACACGCATGAAGATTTTCTCATTTACAAAATAATGATTCTAGATTCCACTCCCCCTACAGTACATCACCATGTGGCATGTATGTTAGGTCTCCATTTTTATGTACAAGGAAAATAATAGCAATTCCAAATTTAGATTACAGATATAAATGAACAATGCATTTTTGTGATTTTGATGTTCCTGACCCAAAGTTGCCAAGACAACCCTGTAATAGTTACTTTCAGTCATAGGGTTGGCATTGGTGTAAAATTTGTATGTTGTACCCCAGCTCAGGTACCTCAAACATCATCCTGCCCTAACTAACACAAAAGATGCCCATCTACCCAGTAGGCAGGATACGCAGCCAATAAGAGAAAGTCAAACAACAGAAGAGTGTAAACAAACAGGACTTTTTCTAGCTGAACAGATAAGGCATCTGTTCTGTCACTTCCTGAGATGATGATGGCTAACTGATTTACTTTCCTTGTGAAATCTGTATTCCCAGTTGGTAGGCAGTCGTGACAACAGAAGTTGGTGAGTCTCTCTGTATTTTTGTAGTTAAAAACTTTAGTAAGAGAGTCTTTTTTTCTGGTAAGGGTTGCTCTGGCATGGCTGAAGAACAAAATACACAGATCAGATAATAAAATAATAGGTGACTAGTTCATTCTGTGGGATATGTACTGTTTATTACACCACAGAACGAGCACAGATACACAGTGACAGCCCAGAGACGCCCAAGCACGGCTGCTTGATCAAGCAGTCTGTACTAAATGGCTGACAGCTGCTAATATGCACGCAATTGCTGAGAGGTTTTGCTCTTTCATCTGGCACTCAGTAATTGTGACAGTAACACTGATGTGCAAAAAAAGTTACTTTTTGTCATCACACTTCTGTAATACTGATTAATCGCAAGTGGTGAATACTTTGGGATACTTTCTAAACTTCAGACTATAACATGATAATCAGCACTATAACTACTGGGACAAGAGGACTGAGTGATATCTAAACGTGTGCACTTGCAGCATGTAACTAGGTTCAGCATTCAGCCAGAATAAGCATGGAATAGTATACCAGTGAGGGTGACATCAAAATCCTGCAAGCCATACGCAGTATGGGCTATGTATTAACTACTACCGAGGCATTTCAAGTGCCAGTGTTAAAAGTGCTATACATATTAAAATTTAATCTTAAGTATAAAGCACTTTGCTAAAATTTTAAGTGCTACATTTATCATCTCTTTCCATTCAAATTACAGTCTAGCCATGGAGAGGTTATCAACAACAAATGCTATAAAAAATAATGAAAAAAGAAACCAATCACAACTTCATGTAAGGAAACTCAATTTGGCACACAGCACATATACAGTAAGCATTTACAAAACCAAAAGAATGCAAAGTCGAACAATTTCAATCATCCAAATATAATTCTGTTTTCAAAAGAACAAAATTCTAATTTTCTGTAGGAATCACTGTAGAACAATAATTAATCTGAACTACTCCAGTACAGAAATCTGCAATTAAAATCAGCATAAACATTCTGCGACTGAAGATAAACAGAACAAATGAATAAATCTAAACTTTAAAAACAGCCTCAATGGCAAAAAAGACTCATTTGGAAAGTAATTTAGTGAATCAGATTCACTTAGTCAAATAAACAAGTTAGACTTTTCTTTGAATTTCCTGTTGTGTGGATTTGTGTAGCACTAAAATAGACTCAAAAAAAGAAATCATACTCTTGGCTTTCAATCTCATTATACAAACACATCGTTCCTATGTGGGAGAGATTACTTTCTTAAAAAATACATTTTTATTGAACTCGCACACATACACTTAACAGTCTTTAAATATTCACTAAAAGTTGTGATTGGAGTCCTGAAAATTGTACCATGTGTAAAATAAGGTTACATTCAAACAAATGCACAGGTCAAACATAAATGACATGACTTAATGTTCACAAAAGATTATCAAAATGCATTTTTTTTAAATCCATATTAACAGTCCTATACCTTCAGGGCTTTGAAACAATATTTCCTGTGCATCACTAATCCACTGTACACTCCTTTTTTTGGTTAATAAATTTAAAAGAGAGGGTAAAGCACTAATCTTATAACCTAGATGTATTATGGAGTACAGTAAAAATTTGCCATTGTTAAATAACACAACTAGGGCTTGCTGGAAGCACTCTTTAAATGGTCAGTCCTCTTTTGACTATTTTGAAAAGGTAAGAAACAACAAAAATAGGTGCCATTGCAGGGGTGTGTGTGCTCTGAATGTCTTCTCCCACACTGCATCATATATCACATTTTAAGGACTCAAAAATGGAGCAAATCAATTGTCTCTAGTGGTACCTTCCGTTTGCAGATATAACAGCTTGAGATAATAAAAGCAGACTAAAAATGCATGCAGCCGAAATACTGCCATGCAGCTGAATTCATCTGAATGTACTGACATGTATCCATCCACATTTGTATGCTCTACTATACAAAGCACACTGGAGGTAAAATGCTGATTAACTTGGCTCCTGTTCGTATCTCCCTTTGATCATCATGTTCAGCAAAGGACCAACCTGTCAAAAGATGCAACAGTCTATTAATTTTATTTTAAGTACAGCACAGATAGCACCTTATGTACTCCACAAAATTCAGATTAACTGTTACTGACAACACTGACAACTGTCAGTTTAGGAAAATAAATAAACAAATAAATTAACAAGTACCATGAAATGCAAAGCCACTACAGCCATTTAAAATCAAATGTTCCTGTTGGATATTCTCAACCTAGAGGTCACAACCTCACATGAGGTTGCAAGAGAAAAATGCAATCTCATCTTTTGTATGTGTCAATTATTTTACAAATTGAAATGATAAATAATTTCGAGGATGGATACTGTGTGCCAGTGGTTTTAAATATTACTGGGAGCCACATTCAGACAAGCCATTGTATT
>JAOVVF010000039.1:15564028-15579736 GCA_028565595.1 Duopalatinus emarginatus | reverse complement strand
TACACATACACATACATACATATATATAATTATTTTAAAATAAAATAAAAAAATATATATATACACACACACGCCTCACTTATGTAAGTCGACTCTCGGCGTTAACCTAAAAGAGTCGGTTCAAAGATCCGACTCGTTCTCGAACAACACAAAACACCGTCATGCACGTTAACGAGACAATCTGATGTGTTGACAGCGACTATTTCCCACTGTTTATAAACACAAGCGTACCTTAAATCCTCACAATACCTAAGAAAAGAAGAAAAAAGCACACAGTACGGGTTTTTATACATAAATATGTTGGTATTAAATAAAGGTTTATGTATAATTACAATGTAAAATCGTTGTTTATATACCAGTTAGCAGTGTGCTGTTGGGAAGAGCTGCTTTTTACACTTGCACCATTAAACCACGGAGGCGTGGCATTAGTGTTAAATTCAGCTCCGAGTTTAACACTTAATGTCAACTAGCATGACTAATAGTGCTGAGCACACACTGCTCATTATAAAGCTTATTACACCTGAATTTAGCTCCAGTGTAAAAGTATAAGTATAGCTCACTGTGGTACATATTAAACAGATGTACTTAATAAGCAGCTATGTCTGTTGAAGCCACTATTACTCAGTGTAAATACATATAGGGTTTTTTCATATCCGACATTAATTGTGGTTAAAAATAACGGAAAAGGACAGATATTAGTGGTGAGCGGTCAGAGAGAGCGAGAGGGGACCAAGAGATCATTTAGTGGATGTATGAGGCACAGTCATGGCTAAACATTTCTTAAACTAACTTTGTTAACGTTAGACATGTTTACTGTGATTGATTAATAACCCAGTTAATACATCACCATGGCAGAGTGATAGCTAGCCTGCCTATTTACTTATGACTTAGCACGCTAGCTCTCGACATACCCAGTTGGTGTAAACTAATACAGGAACAGAAATAAAGCGTTACCTCGTTGTTGATGAGGATCTCTGCTCGGGGGTCCGTATGAGAAAGACGTGGGATTTGTCTGGTTTGGAAAGGGTATTTGCGAAACTGAACGTCAGTCCAACCCGAGTCCTGAGCATCTAAGAAAGCGCTAGCTTCATCAGTAGATGTCGGCTCAGCTTCAGCCACTGTTGCTGTGGACATTTCCCCTGTCTCTGTGCGGGTGATTGTCCTTGCAGGCGAGACTGCGTTGTTTTTCCCAGGTTGTGGTAAAAAAGGTTTATAAGAGGTTTATACCAGCCCGGTTATTTCGGAGCTGTAGGGTTATCCGCTGACAGCCTGCTAGCTGAGCAGCAGTGCACTGCGCCTCGCGGTGTGACCAGCTCGGGTTTGTTTGGCACCGGTGACGGCGCTTTGTTTTCTGTTCCGGCTGTGTGAAGCCAGACACAGTGATTCACGGTCTACAAGCAAAACACTACACACGACTCGCACGCTATGGAAAGCCAAAGGATGCAGAAATCGCCTGGGTTTTGACGGCGTTCAGGGCGGCGTTTTGACTTATTTTTATATTTTATTTTTTTATATATATTTTTATATATTATTCATATGCAAATACAAGAACTAAATTTACATATCCCCTCCCTCACCTAGAAGTTCAACCCTTTGGCTTCAGTGGCAGGATTTTACGGAGAGTCGATTCACATCCACACTCGTATATCACCACTATTAGTGTCTCTCTATTTAGTAATGCTAATTTCACTTCCAGCTCATTGAGACAGCATCCACACAGATCATAACAAATTGATACAGTTTATTTACTTACTACTGTGCATCTGACATACTGTATTTATTTATTTTTAATATACACAAATTACTATTTTAATCTATTGTAATATGATGTTTGAGCCTGATGCCTTTGTACGTATGTTTATTTAAAGTGTTGAGCTGAAGATGTATACACTGGATGTGAAAAACAAATGAATCTAGAAGAAAGAAAAACTACATATATAAAATAAGTGAGGTAAAATTAAAGCAGACAAGAAACACAATTAAGACAAAAATAAAACAAATGAAGTACTTTGGTCCAAAAAACACTTGAAGAGTCCAAATTTTCCCTGCAGTCAGTGAGCACTGAACAAGGCGAATCAACTCTGTAGAATCCTTCCACTGAAGCCAGAAGGTTGAACTTCTAGGTGAAGGAGGGGATATGTAAATTTTCCACAGTAAAGATAAGGGGCTTTCCATAGTAAGGAAAACCCAAAACGTCACTCTGAACGCCCTCAAAACCCAAGCGATTTCTGCACCGTTTGGCTTTCCATAGCACGCGAACACACACACGCACACAGACAGAGAGAGAGAGACTTGGTTACATTAAGTGGAAAATGCACATATGCGAGAGTAATTGTACGATCAGCTCTTTTCAGTTAAAAGGAAATCGGATTTTATAAAAATATATATTAAAAGGCACAAACAGCGCTTAAAGATATTAATTTATATTAACAGTTTTAAACTGTTTCATTTCAAAACTCATACATCACAGCGGTAATCGTGTTCTTATACATCATGAGCGCATCCCAATTTGATTCAGTAATGATTTACTTAGTTTCGCTTCTTTTAAACGAATCGTTAAATCGAATCACAAAAAGAATGAATCTGTTTTGGAACTGGAACTGTTTTTACCCGTCCCTGTAACAGTTTCTGGTGGTGTAAGCAAGAGAGAAATAGAGCGATAGAGAGACAAAGAGATGTTTTCTTCACCGGGAGGATTCACACATATGCTGACACATTTCTAACTCTTTTTCTTTCGTGTTCATGAACCGAACAGCTCGTGATTCATTTGAACCCCTCGATCGATCTGAAACCAAAATCTTAAACTATTCTTTCTGTTCAATATGGAAAAACCACTTTCATATAGAAAATAAGAAATAAAAGGTTTTGACTATTTTTAACCTTTTTAACGGTGGTCTTGACACACTGCTCCTCCCCACGGTTCAAGAACTAACTAGGGTTGCCAGATCTGCACCATTTCGCATCATTTAATCCAAATGAACCCAGAGTGGGAATAACATCAATATTCCACCACTAAGAATCAGGAAACCAAGACCAAGGAAGGGACCATGTAATGACTGTATTCAGAGATTCCAGTCTGGTTTAATTATAAGGGTAGAGGAAGCTTCTCATAATCATGAATTTATAAAGACCTATCCCTCATGTCCCTGTCAGGACCTCAGGTCCAATAGCATTGCAACATTATACTTAAAGGTAACATGAGACTTTTGAACAAGTTATTAAAACATTCATTTAAATGCAGTAGCTGTTTCTTATTCTCTCACCAAATTCCTAAATTAATTTTGTAAAATGAGATAATCATCAGATAATTCATAAAAATTAGATCATTCTTACATTCATGAAGTATCATACAGAATTAACGATGCCATTCTCAGTCTAATAGGTGTAACTAAATGATTTTATACAGCTATGAATATATAAATATATAAATGTATGGTGCTCGTAGGACACCAGTTGGGAATCTTTGTGGTAGAAGATTTACACACACACAACAAGACAACATAAAAAGTTTTCATAAGAACTAAAAAACATCAAGCACTCTTGAATAGTATAAATTTACCACTTCATATCATATGAATTGACTATTATAAATAATCATAAACATGTGGCACCAAAACAACAATCTGCCTAAAGATTGTCTAACACCCTCAAGGTTAAATGGGGCCTGATAATGTTGTGGACTTTTCTAACAGTACAGCATTGCATCAGGTTAGGGCAAACTGTCATGCTGACATGGCCAGATGTGAAACAGGTAGTCTGATTAGTGTATAAATATAGCACATGTGATGTACCATCCTGTCTATTGACTCCCAGACAGATGCAGTCTACCAGTTAATAAAGAACAAGCTTAATCCTTTGCATTACAAAGGTCAAAATGCAATAAGGCTCTGTGTGATTGTTGAAAATATTGACATGTACTGCATATACAATTTATTGTAATATAAATTACAGTAATAGAAGTTGTGTTAAATTAACATTGAGGGCATTACTGTACACACAATACTCTGAAATGACAAAGTTAGGATGTTTTTAGAAAATCTTTAGAAATTTATTAAAAACCAGAAATCCAAAAGAATAAAATTTATATAATATTAGTCAGACCCTTGGCTAAGATATTCTAAATTGAGCTCAGATGAATTCAGTTTAAATAATTTATCTTGGGATGTCTCTAGAAATTGACTGGAGTGAGTGAATGTGATATAGAAAGTCACACACTTGTATGTATAAGCATACATGCAACATGTCAGACCTAAAACCAAGCAATAAAATGAACTCTGCAATCAACTTTTGTCAAGACATAGATCTGGGCAAGGATATAAAACCTAAAGCTTTGAATGTTCCCAGGTTCACGATGACCTCCATTACTGTGAAATAGAAAACGTTTGAAACCACCAGAACTTTTTTAGAGCTTTAAAGGTCCTCCACAGAGACATAACAGGCTGCTGGAAAGGATAGCCATCTCTATCAGGCCTTTATGACCTATATAAGAAAAAAGCATATAACAGGCACTTAAAGGACTCTAACAGCATGAACCAAAATTCTCTGTACATATTACCATCAATAAGCATGGTGGTGGCAGCATTATACTGTAAGATTGCTTGTCAGCAGCAGGGACAAGGAAACAGGTCAGAATTGAGGGAAGGATGATAGCAACTAAAGAGCAGTACTTACCGGTTTAAAACTGGTAAAATAAAATGTTCATATGGTTAAGATAGATATTAAAAGGGATAATGTTTTTAAGTAATCAGTTTGGCATTAGTGATCATTTTATTGATGAATTGAAGTTCATCATAAAGCACATGCAGGTGTACTAAAAGGGTATGGTTCAGCACTCAGCACAGTGAGCACTAACCCAGGTGATGAAGGACATTTGTTTAAAAAATGTCCTGTTTTTTGAAACTACAGTGCATATATATAGCATGTGTGGCCTGGACCTAGATTCCTGGCCTGAATTGTAGTGGTGGACTGGCCCTGACTTAAATGCAGCTTAGTGGAGAATCAAGGCTTGGATTCATCAATCCATTTACAAACAGAATAATCAATTAGGTCATTTGAGCTATGTTGTTAATGGCCAACGTTTTGTCAAAAATACATGGTTGAGTGTGATGTAACTTGTTCAGTGCAATGTACTTATTATATTTTCCACATTAAGATGAACCAAGATAGTTTTGATTAGTTTGATTAATCATTTAGAACATATCCACAAGAATTGTTCAGGCTACAATTTGTGGATATTCTTTTTCTTCTGTTTTAATGACAGAGTCCATTTGGACTAACACAGATTCCACAAGTTTTTGTAAAACCTGATGACTTTATTTGTTAGGTCAAATCCATGAGCGTGTCATCTGATAATTGGCTTTAGTGGAAGGAATAAGATTTACATGATCACCCTTTCTGTGCATATGAGTGAGCCTTGGGTGCCAATGACGTTGTTGCTGGTTTACCAGTTGCCCTTTCTTAGACCACTTTTGGTAAGTACTAACCAGTGTATACTAGGAACACCCCACAAGATGCTCTGACTCAGTTGTTTAGCCATCACAATTTGGTCCTTGTCAAAGTAATTCCAATCCTGTTACAGTGGCATCTGTCTAGGGTTGTGATATATTAGACAGTGAACAGTCAGAGCATCTGTAAAACAGAGGGTCTTGTGAGGTTCTCCCAGTACACAGTGGTTACTACCTTAAAAAAGGTCATCCAACAGAAAATTGGTAAACCAGCAACAGGGTGATGGGTTCCCAAAGCTCTCTGATGTGCGGTGGGGGCCAAAGTCTAGCCCATCTAGACCACAGAAGATCCACAGAAGGATCTATTGCTAATGTCTTAGTGCCAGATACCACAGAACACCTTTAGAGACTTGTAGAGTCCATGCCTTGACGAGTCATCTGTTTTGAGCTCTGGTCCATCAAGGCATGGACTCTTTCATTTCACCAGCAGATGGAACTGTAGCACCATTCTCATTTTCTCATCAGTTTCTACGGAAAACAGAAAAAGATCAATAGCACTCTACATATTTTCATCGTAAAATCTCATATATAAAATCCTGACTTATAGATCTCAACTACTCAGCTACATGATTATACACTGCATATTGTGTTTGGATTATAATCTGCCACATGTATAATCACTTAACATAAAGAAATTAACAAATTACCATGTGAGCACAGGTGAGATGGTCAAAAAGACCACTGTTTAATGACCAATGTTTTTTTTTTAAGGAAGGAAGATAGAAAGGAACTAGCTTACTTTCTTAAGCAAGTCACACACACTTTTGAGTAAGAATTACTCATGTCTTTGTTTTCTCGCAGTACATCCTACTCACCCTCTAGGTGTTGTGCTTCTAAGACACAAATCCCATTAGTCAAGGTTTTACAGAACTATTAAATGTAATTTCCCTATTCTCTGTAGGTTGTAGCCTCTTTTGATTGTGCTTATATATATTTTTAATAAAAATCAAAATGAAAAGTGACTTTCTGTCCTTTTACATGTACAGCATACATCATTTTAAAAGTCACTTTAAAATACATTATCTTTTTTAAATAACACACATATCACACACAAAATGCACACTGACCTTGCCAACCATGTTAGAAGATTTAGACCATGTGTAAACAGCTTCTAATCTTAAGTTTCTCCTAAAAAAATCTCTCATAGACTCATGGCTCATGGCAAATCACAAGTCGCAAGACAGCCTTATTCCTAACTGAACATGCACAAGGTAGAAAGATTAGCAGTGAAGTTAAAGAATTTTTAACTGCTAAAATCTGAACTGATCAGATTTTACAGACATTTACAAAGACAGAGGTCTGATGTAGTTTCTGTTTTTATGTGTAAGTGTTGCATTTTTCCATGTTTAACTTCCTAGAGCTGGTTCACTAGAATTCAATTAGATTTCTCTAATGACCATAAAAAGCAACATAATACTATGTTTCTTATAATATACCTATCATAATATACCTAATATTATTTTTTTCTGATAAGCTACAGTGCATTAAAAGTTAACTGAACTCCATTAGGTTCAGAGGACTAATAACTTAGACAAGAGCGATCCAAAATCAGCCATAGCCAAGAAGAAGCAAGTAAGATCAGTGAGGGGCTTTGCCGACACAACTTTAAATAAAGCAGACTAGGCATGCAAACATTACTGCTTCACTCAGTGAAGGTTTAATTAATAGGATATAATTTTTGCTGGGCCTACGTTTTGTCACTGCATGCTACAGTAGTGCTGGAACTTCTGCAGGTGGGATGGAAGCTGGCAAGTATTTGTTTATGAACCCTCCTTGTTGAGGTACAATACTTGAACTAACTTCTATTCATCAAATAGTGTGAATCCATGCAAAGCCTTTTCCCAAAGTCCCTTTGAAGGCGACAGGCCATTGAAGGAGGAGGAGAGAGGGATTAGCTTCTTCAGCAGTGGTGCATTACCGAGGGAGCTGATTAGCTCGCCATTCATTGTTAAATCGAGCAAAGGAAGGCCCTAGAGGAGTGAAAGGAGCCAAATAGGTGGGCTTGGAATAAAACATCCACAGGAAGCCCAATACAGGCCACATGAAGTTTCCCAACATTTTTTCCCCCAAGATGATGGCGTGAAAAGGAGATTAGCATACAAAATTAGAGGCAAGATAATTTGAGGGGCGACTTGGTCCATGTTTTCCCTCTGTCTCGACAAAGTTAATTAAACCAGTATTAAACAGTAAAGAAACATCCAAGTGCCAAGGCGTTGGGAGTTCTTTGAGGATTACTTAGATAGAAAAAAGGGCATTTGAAAAGACGAAATTGAGTGAGGCGTGAAGGAAGGAAGACTATAATTAAAACTATTTTCTTATTGTTTCCCTGCCCCAGGGTTATCTGACACCAAATACAAAAAAAAAAAAAAAAAAAAAAAAGACATGGCAAATCTATATGGCATGCTTAAAACTTTGCAATCCTGGCAAATGATCTACAGTTAATATATAGGTTCTGTGTAAAATAAGTAATCTGGATATGTGTGTAATAGTTAATTTGATACCTTTATGCACATTTACCATAGGTATGATTATCCTTTACCACTTTTAACCATGTATAGTGACTACTGACATCTACTTGATCTACTTGACACATCCGAGTATGTATTTCCTAGTTATAAAACACATACTTACCAAATATCCTTAGAAAGAAATATGTTATGAAAGGAGACATTACATATATTTAATCATAAACATACATGGGACAAAATATCAAATAAAAAAAATCTATTAAACAAAACACCACTACATATATGAAATAAATTAACAATATACAAAGTGCTTCATCTTATGTACAGTTCATTTACAGAGAGTAAGATTTTTATCTCCAATTCTTGTCTTTTCAGATTCAGGTGTATTATAATAGAAAGAATACAGAGACACAGATTTCTGTTACTGGAATGCTGGGAGACAGTATTTCAAAAAATGTCTTGTTCATAGTCTACAGAACCCTATTTTATCGTTAAATACAGTTTTCAGTGCTATCTTAAAAATGCAAGCTGAAGAGTGACTGAGCATATTTTGATTATATGAATATATTGAAGAAACATAACAGCATGAGGCATGCCTGTAAATACTGGTAAATGCAAACAATATATATAACATTATTTCAAGATTTATACTGTAACTAATATGTCATATTTTCATCTTCTTTTCTAGATTTTCAGTCAAATGTAATGTTTGTTCATGTGTTTGTATGTGTTTTCAGTGTCAGTGTTTTTAATAGCTAATACACTGTCAAAATCAAGGTTGAATATATTAAAAAATACACTGTGCCTTGGACCACTTTAGTGCTTCTTCTTTAAGCGAAGACTTTTTCTTCGGCTTGCACTATCATTCTGAACCTGCTTGGCGCTCACACAGTAATACTTGGTGACAGTCTTGCGACACTGCTCACATTTTACCGCGCAACACCAGTGAAACTTGCAGTTGCAGCTGGATACAGTCTCTGCCCTGCGTTCCTCCACAGCCAGGCCACAGTCCCCGCATAGTCTCTTGCAGCTACGCTTTTCCCACTTAGTCAGATTCTTGCCCTTTTTTAAGCACTCACGGCCTTCGGTGCCTGGAAGGCCTAGTGTACGGTTCTCAACACAGTAATCAGGAGAATCCTCCAGGTGAACTAGCTCCTTACGAGAGATTGAGCTGAAGGTCTCAGCGACAGATCCACGACTGGCCGCACTGTTGCCTGCACCACGGAGGAGGTCCACCTTAATGGCGCGGTGATACTTCTCTTTCAGGTAGTTTCCCACTTCTCGAAACTCTGGCAACTGAAGCCAGCAGGTCTGAGTGGTGCAGCTGCCGGACACTCCATGGCATTTACACGTCCTTTGCATGGTCCCTTTCACAGCCTGGTGTAAGAAAAGATCACAAATTAAAGAAATGACTGATGTGCTTCAGAAAAGAATGCATCACTCCTAAGCAGCAATTCGATTTGTACTCCTTTTACATGTTTTCAAGACACTTGAATTCGAATTCATCATTTGTCAAGATAACATACAATGAACCCATTATTAGACAGACTATATGTCCAAAACATCCACTTGACAAAAAAAAGGAATTCATTTGGATAAAGAAAAGCAGGTTCAAGGTTCAAGCTTGGGTGTTTCTCTTTTTTTCACCTTTTGTGTCTGCACAATATATCTTGACTTCAGATGAAACAAACATCTGTCATTTGAAAGGAAGCGTCTCTTTTCTCAGAGAGGTATTTGCTCCTGATAGGAGGCAGAATCAAGGTTTCACAGTGAGCTGAATTGTTCAGCACAGGAAAGGGGAGTATTTATTTAGCAAGGCCATTGTCAACATGTTTTCTGCCATGGGCAGACCCAATGGTTAATCCATTCAGGATGAAATGAAAAAGAATTCTTTTGCATTTTTTTTAGTTACAATGATGCTCCAGGTGCCATAGTGAGCTGACAAAACCTGCAGACGGGGTACTGGCAGGAAAAACAAAGCACTTCAGCTGCATGGATGTGATGCCTGAGGCTCTCTCAAGTGCAACAAAGACCAACATAAATGTAAGATCCTTATTGCTAGAATAAAACTAAATGCTTATTTGAGAAGCAACAGAATACAGAACCTTTGCAACGTGTGGCCCCCTAGGTCCTCTAATTAAGCTCGCACCACTGATCCCAAGAACCTTGAGTTGAGGTCTTGTCATAAAGGACATTCACAGGCTGTAAATAGGCCCATCTGGTACAGCGCAAACACTGTTGGGGGAATGAGTGGCACCTTGCTTATAAGGCCATGAATGAAACTCTTGGGTGGTAAGCGATCACTGGAAGCACTAAAATGATTCAAAAGGCACTTTACATTCTGTTGGTGGCCAGGAGAGCTGCCTGTGCTTCAAGTCCCATCTTGTAGTGCACGAGTAAATCCCCTACTCTTGCAAACTATCTCTAGCACCCTTTCATAGGCTAAAGTCCGTGGGAGAAACTGGAGAAGACTTCTTTGACATTCAGGATACCTTGCGACCAGCTTCATTGTTGTGCAGGTTCATGGCAGCACGTGCATCTTGCCCAGTTTCTAATGCATCCACAAACTGTTTGGAGATGGCCTCTCCAAAGCCCACATTATCACTGCAGCCTCCCCATAGCCAGCCTTGGCCACCTGAAACATAACCACATTGTCAGGTACAAACCACATAAACCAGCAGCACCTAGCCTTCTTGTTATTGTTTAGTAAATATGTAAACTGTAAAAATAGTTGCCTAATGTTCCTGGAATAGCCTCCAGACCACTAACATGTAACTTGTCTGTCACTGTATACATCATAGTGTTCTTTTTGTAGTATATGTACTTACCTCTTTGACCATTCCTGGTGTCATCACAGCCACAATTATCAAAGTCGCCTAGGCTGCAGTTTCTCGTGAGAGTGTACATAACCCCAGCAGAACTGATTGCATGAACAAAAGCTGTCTCCCGCGTTGCTGCAGATAGAAATTGATGTTTTTTTGTTTGAAAATTTTTGTGTCCAGCATGATATACTGTACATTCTGAACAAATTTGTTATAAATTTAATATGATAAATGTTGAAATCTCTTAATATTCTCTTAATTTCCATGTATAGTACTTGATATTAAAAACTGTTTATGATTGCTCATTGGTTTGTTTGCTTGTTGAATCAAACAGTGAAGCGCACAGTTGGCATAAGCTCAGCAGTCTCTCAATTAGGCAGGGGTCAGCACTAGACTGGGTCAGGTTTCCTTTTAGGACTTGATGAATTCCCAGTGAAAAGAGTCTAAGGCAAACCTTTGACCCACACCCTTCAGATTAAGAGGACATCCATTTCACTCCCTCATTCCCCCTCACAATAACATCTAGATGGCTTTCGATTTACTCGCCTACATACAAGGTTTAAGTGATTTGAGAAGACAGTCTGTGTGGCCACAGTAAACAATTGTTTAAATGTTTCTGATTGAGTATATTATGATTGGACGGTGTTACTGTAACAGATGGAGTTGAAGTCATAAGTGTACATACACCTTAGCCACATTCAATTAAACTTTTCACAACTCCTGACGTTTAATCCTAGTACACATTCCCTGTCTTAGGTCAGTTAGGATTACTACTACATTTTAAGAATGTGTCATGTCAAAACAATATTAGAGGCAATGATTCATTTCAGCTTTTATTTTATTTCATCACATTCCCAGAAGTTTATCTACGTGGTTAGTATGTGATAGCATGGTCCATTTGGAAGACCCATTTGTGCCCAAGCATGAAACATCCTAGCGCAACCCCACAACATGATGCCTCAACCCATGCTTCAAGTTTGGGATGGGGTCTTCCAAACCATTCTATTTTGTTTAATAGACCAGAGGATATTTCATCTTCATCCCCATGTGCAGTTGCAAACAGTGTTTCTGGAACTGTGGCCTTTCAGGTCATGTCGATATAGGATAATATGTTTTACTATTGATATAGATACTTATACTTTACTGTGTGGTTTCATGGTGTAAACACCTGTCTATTATCCTTCAAACAAGTGAACATGGGAACTTCAGGCATTCGGAAAATCGCTCCCAAAGAGTACAAGACTTGTGGAGGTCCACAGTTCTTTTTCTGATGGCTGATTAAAAAACTACTGTGCCTGCCCACAGAGGAATCTGACCTCCGCATTTAGCCCATCTATGCAGTGAAACACACACGCTGGTGAATGTACACACTTAGGGGTAGTGAACACACGTGCCGGGAGCTGTGGGCAACCCCATCCACGGTGCCCGGGGACCAGTTGGGGGTTAAATGCCTTGCATCTTGTTAATGCGGGAATCAAACCGTGAACCTTCCAATAAAAAGCCCTTCCTTAACCACAAGCCTACAGCTGCCCCAGTGTTTGCAAGTACATTTGTAAGTAGATCTTAAGGGTAGGCCTCAAAGTAATGGCACATGTACACCGCCAACTAACTCAAGTGACATCAACCAGCCTTTCAGAAGCTTCTAAAACCATTTTAATGTTAAACAAGCTATTAAAATACACAATCACCTTCCTGTATGTAACCTTCTGACTCCCTGAAATATTGATATAGGCAGTTATAAGTTAATCTGTTTGTAAACATAATCGCTTATGTCATGTACAAAGTAGATATCCTAAACAGCTTGCTAAAACTATAGTTTGTTGAGATGAAATTAGCGGATGAGCGAATTATGAGTTTGAAATGAATTCAACGTAAGTGTATGTAAACTTATGACTTCAACTGTAAATAAAAGCGGATGTCGTTGGACTGACAAACCCTTTATTTATTGTTATGCAGCACACAAAACAATAGTCTATTTTGAGTCAAATCACACACACTTACCACTCCTGAGACCACTGTGGGTGGAAAGCTGAAGAGCTCGTTCTGGACAGTTCCAGCGCTCCCACGCAAACTGATACTTGCATTCCTCAATCCCACTCTGAGCGCCTGCAGCTACGCTACTGGAATAGATCAGGTAAGCCTGCGAAAGCAAAAATACTTAAACATTCTGATCCATTTTAACACCCCCATCCCACACACACACACACCCCAGTGATATAATTATTAATGCAGCTAATTAATGCTATGCCTAATCCTAACCCTAAACCTAACCTCAACTACTAACTTCTTGGTTAAGTTTTTTTTTCTGATGGGGAACAAACAAATGTCACCACAAGCAGAAATTAGCAGATATTTCATATGCTTGTGGGAGTTTTGGTTCATACACTCATATAACACATGCACTGAGATACTCTGGTTCAGCTTTGGTTTAAGTCACCAAGGCAGGTGACTCTGTGCACAAGACAGGGCACTTAATTAATGCCAGAGGCAAGCTCAGATAAAAAGGGTTGCGTTAGGAAGGGTATCCAATGTAAAACCTGTGCCAAATCAAATATAAGGATGGATAGTGGTAGTGGTGACCCCTAATGGGAGCAGCGAAAAGAAACCATCTATCCATTCAAGATCAAATGGTGTTTTGATCAGTATAGCACAACTCAAGGGAGATAAAATTAGGTCTATAAATCTCTAAAGGTCAGACATGTGAGTTATAGTCTACTGTAACTTCAGATGATAAAACTAGGAAATCATTCGCAATAGTAAATGTCTGTGAGACAAAAATGGCACTGGCATGATCTGCAGTTTAATCATTTAGCTTAAGATAAAGATATATTTAAATCAGTGTTCAGATATTTTGAGTCTTTGATATTAGATAAAGATCAAAAGTAGATCAAAAGAAAGTTGACTTACTTTTGGGCCAGTCATCAGGAAATTATTCACTGACCTGGAAGACAGTGCAAAGGGTGTTAGCTCTCCCCCAGGACCAACAATTTTCTGTACAGAATACTCTTTAAATTTTCAAAAAGAAATGGTTGCATTATATGTATACAAATATTTAATTGTAGGATGCACAAATAGCCTATTTTAGTATTTTAAAAAAATAAACCTATTAATTAAAATTGATAAAATGTGGTTAATTTGGAAGTGAAAGATGTTAAAATTTAGAAATAAGGATAGGGGAATTACTTAGAGGAAACACAGAGGTTAAATACAGTTATAAAGCCAATAAATGGGCACACTGTTTGAACATTTATATAACAAAATGTGAAATGCAAACTGTTATTTATTTATTTACTTATTTGTTTGTTTGTTTATTTATTTTTAACACATTTTCACACACTGCTTGCCCATTTTATTTGAGGGCCTAATGCAAAGAAATTTATTCAAACACTCAAAAAAAAAAACCATGAATGGGAACATACTGTACATACATGCATAGATGGCTAGGCGTATTTTATAAATTCATTAACTGCTTATGTATATTTCAGATAATATATCATCAATAATTATTTAAGGTGATTATGATTACAAACCCCATCGGAGAGGATGAATTGTTCAACTATTGTTCTACTCAACATGGTCATCACAAAACCAGAAACTTAGCTAGGACTTCACAATTTCATTCTAAAATTGCAAACCGTCAAGTATAACAGAGTTCATTAATCAGTGGCTATTTTGACCATTAGGCTTATTAAACAAAAATAGTGATGATAACAAATATCAAAAGATTTATTACGAAAACAGACTGAATAACTTAAAATCAGGAAAATGCAGTACAATTCACACAAACACACAAATTATGAAATAAAATAAGTTAAATGATTACTGAATACAATATATATGTTGTTGTTATATTTAATTTTATTGTGTTTTATTTTGTTATTAGCTGATTAAAGGCTGTATTCTATAAATTGGCCTGAATATCCTGAAGATGACAGCAGATGTAGTATATTAACATGACAGTATTCCTAGTACAATCACTTTAATTAAAAATAATATTTTAAAGTGTTAAACGCAACTTACCAACTGCAGCAGGATTTCATGTGAACCATCAAGATGAAAATGTAATAATAAACGTCCAAATGGATGAACATCCTGAGTGAAGACTGTGTTAAAGACAGATGTTAGAAAACGGAATCAGGCGCAGTGGAGTCTATATAAGCTACAGGCAGCCTCTGAAATGGATCTGCTCTCATCCCAAACCCAGATTATCTGCTTAATTAAAGCCTTTTCCCCCATTCTTAGCCTTTCAGCCAATCAGCACTATTGTGCCTAGCAAAGACTGAAATGATCAAAAGGGCACAGTGGCTCCCCGGGGCCAAATAGCGGGGAAGAGCTCAGTGTGCCTTAACAGTTGGGGCAATTCCATATGAATTCAGAGTGGAGATGGCTGATCTCCTCAAAAACTCAGTTTAACCAGTGTGATAGCTACAGTAGCCTGGGAACCGAGCAGGGTCGGGGATTATCTCTCCGATCAAACGCCAAATGTTATTTGACTTCTTCTCTGTTGAGGAAATTACTCACGTTTACATCTGAGACTTAGATTAAATCATCCTCAAATCAGACCAATCCTTTTATGTAGACTAAAATGGTTATTTGCCTGTTTTTTCCTTTTCTCTGTACGATCCTATAACAAATCTCCAAACTCGGAGACGGGGTTTGTATGTGTGCGGAATAAAAAGAGCGTCTATCCCTCTCTAAACTCTATAATCGGCTATAGATCCGTAAAAAAAGAGACTAGCTGTATTATCAAACCCGAGACTGAGTAAATGCGTTCACAGGAACGAAGAAACCGAATTAAGAGGATGAAATGAATAGAAACTGTGCAGATCGATGTAATGAATCGACCGGGTCATGACAACACTGTTTGCTCTCCTAATCCGGACAAACTCAAAGATCTTTTGTTGTAATCTTCAG
>JAOVVF010000039.1:15530732-15563928 GCA_028565595.1 Duopalatinus emarginatus | reverse complement strand
GAATCGACCGGGTCATGACAACACTGTTTGCTCTCCTAATCCGGACAAACTCAAAGATCTTTTGTTGTAATCTTCAGGGTATTTCACAGCTCATGTTCTGTCTAATTTAAGATTAAGAAACTTTATTACAAAGAGATGCTTCTGGATTATGATCTGAAAGAGGAAAATAAAGGGTTTTTTAAGATGATAGATAAGTCATGAACTTGCTCTGCTTACAATGATTATGTTTATTATTTTTATGATTATTGTTATTTTCTAATGTTATTTTGCGACAGAAAAAAAAATAATCTATGTAGTTATTTTGGATGTGAAAAATGTCAAAACTGTCGAAAGAAGAATGAGGACACGCAGAGGTTTAATACAGATATAAAGCCAATGAATGGACAGGCTGTTAGAAATTATTTATATAACATTCAAAACATGAGGTGCGAACTAGACTTTATTATTTTTTTTACTATTACCACATTTTCACACACTACACTTGCCCATGTTATTTGTCAGGCGTAATGCAAGAATACACTGTACATACTTGAATAAATGGCAAAAATGAGCTTGATAAATATGATTGCTTACATTTAATTTTGTTGACATAAATTGTGATAAATAATTGTGTGATCTAATTGTGAAATCAATTACTGAAAATGCGTGACACAAATATCAACATATTTTTTGTGATCCTGTAAACAACTAATAAAAATAATAACTACAACACTATCTACTAGATGATGGGCCGCATCTTAACAATAATAATCTCAACAGTAATGACGCAATGTGCAGGAAGAGTTGAGAAGAAGCTAGACTTTCATCTCCATCATAGGAATTCGCACAGGCGCTCTCCAGTCTGCAGTCAGCAGAGGGGGCCAGTGTCTCACACACACACACACACACACACACACACACACACACACACACACACACACACACACACACAAACACACACCCCGTCTAATATCTGTCGGTTGGTTACAACGCTGTGATGCACAGCTATTAGCAATGCATGAATGTTTAATCAAATACATGACACGTAGGCATATATGATGAAGATATAGATTTTATCTGAAAAACATGTCTGGTTCTTTCTTTGTGCAACCTATGTAGTAGCATGCCATGATGAAAGCTTAATGACAGTTTTATGCAAACTATAGCTGCACTATTTTTTTATCTGGTTAAGAAAAAACGTAAACATCCATAATATTTACAAATTTGTTTTTATTTAATTGTACATAAAGTGACAAATCTCCTTGACCTCAGTTTAAGGCTTCCATACAGGTAAAAACCAAGAAAAATTCTGAGAATAATAATAATAATAATAATAATAATAATAATAATAACAATAATAATAATAATAATAATCATTTTTATTTTTAAAGCATCAGTGGTTAATATAAGAGGACATACAGTAAGTAGCCTAAAGGTACACTGTACACTGATGTAATATGCAACACCTTAACTATGGGCATAGAAAACATCTTTATGTTGGTCTGACATTTATGTATGAATTTCATAAACAATTTTAATTAAAGATTCATGTGATAATTATGGACAACCCTCAATATTTCTATGCAGGCGATATGCATACATTTACAATCAGAAACAATTCAGCGTGAAATAGTACATCTATTTCTCCCCACATATAATTAAGAAATCATTTGAAAAAATCATAACAATTTTGAGATTACAAGACCCAGAAAAAAGACACCCAGAAAAAAAAAATCCTCTGCTTACATCCATCTACAGTATGCAGAGCTCTATGGTCTTAGCGTTAAAAAAGATTGGTCATACATAAAACTAAACTAAACTATAAAAACTTTTAAATGTGATCACTAACCCTGCCTTTCATTCGAGTTTAATTCAGCTGTCTAGGTAGATCATTCTCTGGGCATTATTTCCACGCTAGCATCTAGCTGAACACTGTCCTATTCAGAAGGACAGCCCAATGGGTACATCTTCTTAAGCACTTTAGTTTAGCTGAATTTGAAGGTATAAAATGTATCTTTTATATAGTATAGGCAATCAGATAACTCTACTGATTAGACTCAAGCTCAGTGAAAGTTTAAAAACATGGTAGAAACTCTTATTACTCGAACTGCTCCTGCTGTGGATAGTCATAGGTTTACATGTATAAGTTAATTGCCAGCTTTGTAACTAACATTTTTCAATGTGCCAAAAGGTGATACCATGATTTAATTTACTTAGCTAACACGCTTCTGACAGGCAACTTTAGCAAAACTGTTAGCTAGTGGTAACTTCAGCTGGCAATGTTAGTTAGCTCACTATAAAAGAGCTAACCCTGGTTAAAAAGCTTCGTTGTGCTTTTAGTGCAATTTAGGAAGATGTATAATGCATGGCATGCCAAGGCTAAATTTGTCCTCTGACCGGAATCCTGAGGAGTTGATGGTCAATAGCTTATAGTAAAAATAATATAATGTTCTTCAAACTCAATAAAAATAAAGATAGATTATTGTAACATTGCCAACAGTAATGTAAAATTCAGGGGTGCCAATATCTATATAATTGAATTTTACTATGAGATTTTTTTACAGTAAACCTTTTTAGAAGTGGTATCAAAATAAGAATTAATTCAGTGTACTGAGCAGGTCATACAACATACAACTATTAACAATAAATAGAAATTTATACAGCATTTTGTTTATATAAATTTAAATCAGAAGGCCAGCATAGTTATCCATTTTGAACACACAGCAAATTTGCCAGTGTTAAACAAACACTGTTAGTGTTAAATCAACACTGTGAGTTGTTGAATTTATAGAATTTACAATGAAATATGTCAATGTGCAATTCAGCAATATGAGTGTGCAGAGAAACCTTTATCTCTGGCTTTAGAATTTTGTTTCGTGTATCTGTTCTGTCCATTCTTTTACTTTTATCACTTTATGACAACTTGAATGTAAACCAAAAGTGTCAAAGGGATTAAAAGCACATATTTGTTGTTATATAAGCGCTAAGTGTATAGCTTGCATAGTATATCATAATGATTTCCTTAAGTCAATGTGAATTTTACATTTGAAACAAACAATAATATACATTAGGTTTTAGCTGAACTCACTGCTTAAGCATTACTGTTACAACACCATACAGTTAGAACGAATCATTTTCCCAAATGAAACTTCCCAGTGCTAAAGTACACCTAGTTTCATAGTAAAAATATACCAAAAATTAAACAGTGGTCCTTAATCTGTGTAATCAAGACAGGAATTCTTTATTCACTGTGAGGATACAGACAGTACTTGGACCATCACTGCACACTTCACTGCACAAATATATTTAGATATTAGATTAGTTTCCCATGACACTTTTGGTTTCTGGAAATCTTAGAAATGACTTAGCCACTTTTGTAACTGCCATCACCAGTGCGTTTAACCCGAGCCATGATTGTGTCATGTGATGCCTTCTTGCGGCCTTCAGCAAGGCCAATGAAGCACATAAAATCGATAAACACCTTGGTGAAGTTCAGCACACTGCCATACTCACTGGTAGCATAGTCATAAGGAAATATGTGATGGTAGTTATGGAAGCCTTCCCCTGAAAGAAAATTTATTTAAGTTAATTTAGAAGACAATGTGTATAAATATAATAGAATTATTATTGTTATTATTAGTATGGTGACATGATACCACCCATACTCTTACTGTTTTCTCATAAGTCTATGTACAGTGTACAGTGAAAAATCCTCATATGTTAACCCATAGGTTTATCATGTAATCAGATGATTAGATGCGAAACATACAAAAGAACAAGTATTTAAAATCCTCTTACCAACAGCTGAAAAGGCAACAAATTTGTTCTCTCTGGGGTTGATGTTGTGGTCAAAGGGCCTCATGCCCCACATGTGGGCAGCACTATTAACCAGCCAGGTGGAATTTAGGACAATAGCATATCTTAGCAGGCATGGGATAAAGTAAGCCACCCACAGACTTTCCCCCCAGAAGTACCATGGCACCAGTGTGGGAACGAGGAAGCACATCACCAATAAAGACAGCTTATAGTGCCTAAACCAGTGGAAATAATATAAACACACAACATTTAGTCCTAAACTCTATATTATGTTCAAATTGATTTGTTTGTTTATTTATTCATTCATTCCTTCATTCCTCTTTTGCTTAAAGAGATAACCATATAACCTGGTTAAACTGTGTAGAAAAAGCTGCAATTTTCTTGCGGACATTAATTTGTATTCATATTTAATATTTACACACCAGTTACAGTTTTACTAACTGATTTGACAGCTCTGTCAGATATGTTTCGAGGGTAGTATATTTTCAGCTGAGTTTAGATCTGCTAATCTTGTTTTAAAGAGTTTCCAAGAACAACAACAGGTCTGCATGAACAAGAATGGGATAGGTCAATGTACCATGCTCATTCACTGTGGCCTGATGTGTGCTTTGATAGTGGACAGTCTTTATCAGCATGCCAAGCCACACAAAATAGTAATATTTGTCTAAAAAGAGGTAAGGGGAATGACACAACTGTGCTTGCATCAATCTGAGTGTATTTAGGATGCGCTCAAGTTTAAAGAGCATCGAAGAACATCACATACAACATTACTGATAGGATATTGCCTAAAGCCACATAAATGTTAGGTCAGCAATTATTAAATTAATATTACATGGTGATATAAAACCCAAAAATATAGTACATAGACAAATACAATTTACACTTACTTCACACAATAAAGTAATTTCTATATTGTACATTATGAAGTTACCAATTCAGCAATTGAAGTCAATAAAATTTATAGCAGGTTTATACCTTCTCTGGAACATAACAACACCATCTGCCTTGAGGTCGCTGAGATCCAGCTTACTCCCTTTCGCAATGACCTCTGGGTGCTTACGTACCAGCAACCAGCCAATATGAGAAAAGAAGAAGCCTCTGTTGGCATTATGTGGGTCTGCATTGGTCTCTGAATACTTGTGGTGGACACGGTGGTCTCTAGCCCACTCATAGATATCATTCTGAATGGACAAAAATAACAGAGCTGACAATAATCAATCAGGTGCTACACATTAAGCATAATTATATATATATATATATATATATATATATATATATTTGTGTGTGTGTTTGTGTTTATATAAAATTAAAACCTGCAACCAGAGACCCCTTTAACCCCTTTAACTATTACATTAGGGTTTATTTATGAGCAGTATATTTAATTTTTTAGTTACATTTTGTATATTGTGTACATTCCTTTCCTGAACACTAAATCAACAGGAGACATTCAGTCTATCGAGTCACATGATAAAAATCATACAATAATAATTATAAACCTACTTTTTGCTTCTCATTCAGGTTTAGATTTTAGATTTAAATTATAATTATAATATAATATAAAAAATTATAACAACTTGGATCATTTTCACTAGATTTTGCCTCTGGGTCTCCAGACCCCACACTTAGAGGATGCTGGTCCCTGATTAGTATCTGCTATCATCTATTAATCACGTTATATAAAATCTGTAAAGGAAAAATTTCAATCCCTGTTTTCAGCACTGGTTTAAGCTGGATCATAATTGATCACTTAAGACAATTTACCTGAAAGGCCATAGAGTTTCCAATGGCTAAGAAGATTCTTAACGGCAGTTTAGCTTTATAGGACCTGTGGCTCCAGAGCCGATGAACCCCAGCTGTCACTCCCATGGCACTAATCATGAAACATACCCATGCTGCAAAAAAACAAACAAACAAACAAACAGAAAAGTGAGCAAGATTTTCATCCTTACTGATCTGCTGATGCTATGATATGATATGTATGCATCATATCCAGCATCCTTAAGCTGCTCAGGCCCCCCTACCCCCATAGAACACAGGATTTTAAAAAATATATCTACAGGACATGGTCTTTCAAGGGCCCAGAGGCTCAGAAACAGCCTTGCTGAGAGCTCAGCCTTTCCGTCTCAAAGATGTGGTGCATGGGTGCTGAATGTCTCACTGTGTTGTGTGTTGAGACAAGGTCTGCTTAGACTATGAAACCCCAGAGGAAAATTCTACTAGAGACAAATATTGTCTAGCTCACAACAGACAGCCTATTGACACACTGATTGTGCATTGTTTGCTTGGGCAAAACATGCAGGGTGATAATCCAAAAGTGTGGCGCACTATTTTTAACTACAGGACTAATCTTTCGGCTGTCTCTCATGACTCTTCTAGGCGATTTCTAAGATAATTCAGGGTTTTTTGGTTTTAAAATAAGGAGTATACTCCAGTCTCTTTCTGAAAACACAACATTATATACGTCATGATCAAACTTGGTAGGTCCCACATGGGACATGAACTCGACAAGCTTGCAGACGTTCATTTGGCACTATATTTCCTGCAGAACAGTCCATAATTCTGTTATATTCTGTGGTACAGGATTTCCTGTGTTCCACAGAGCATCGCATGACATCTCAGATGTGTTCGATAATGTTGAAATCTGGTGACTTATGTGGGAATTGCACAACCACAATCTTTATCTATAAATCTCTCTAACCATAAATTGCCATCTCTAGATGTCTGTGTTGGCACATTGTCCTGTTAGAAGAGACTGAATGCAGAACATGAATGGGTGTAACTTGTCAGAAAGGATGCACACGTAGCGTTCACCTGGAGGAGATGTTTGTAGACGTAAAATGGGTCCCATGGAAAGACAGGTTAACAACCTAATACGATTATGCAGTTTTTCTGGCACTTTGGTGAATTTTTAAAAAATAAACTCATTACTATTACGAGTACTATTGTTGTGAAATACCGGTAATACTTTATAATAATGTTTGTTGATAAAACAAAAAATATATACATTTTAGATGAACTTATCATGAAATAAATGTAAAATCATAAACTAATATATTAGTAACACTTTATAAGACATATATGAACTCTTCTACTGGAGCTCATGTGGGAGAACATACTTCAACTGAACAGAAAAGTCTCTCACCATCTTTAAACACCTAAACAAGATCCATCTCTAGGACTTTTAGGCTGGTTTGTAAATACTTAACTTAATCATTATTATTGTATGTACACAAGTGATGTATAGCAACTGAATTCCTGATCTAGTCATCATTTGTTATTTATAAAATAAAGTGTTACCGAGATATCAAGTCTATTTTTTTTTTTTCAATAAATATAATTTGTTTTCTTTATTATGTGAATAAAGCATGGCCTGGTGCTGACTGTTAGTCTGTAACAAAAGACAGTGTGTTTCTGTCAGGCAGCACCGAAACGCCCCCTCACATCCAGAATAAACCGCACTGTAGCCTACACTGCCTGCCCTGTTCACCATCGGCAAAACAAGTACATAATCTCACCTAGGTTTTCAACAAATATTAAATCATCAACATAATAAAAAAGACAAACCCACCCCAAAGAAGTGTAAGAGGTTTAGCAGAAGGGATGAGGGTGATTCCGTAAACAGCTCCCAAGTGCAGTAAACACATCAGGACAACATTTTTCCATACTATCTTCATCGGAGCTTTTACAGAGCTCTCTTTCTCTACATAGGACTCGTCAAATGCATCATCGACCCAGGCTGTATCGCCATTTTCTTCTTGTTTTCTCTGCCTGGCTGAGGAACAGTCCGTCTTTTCCGCAGCAGTCATATTTTCAGTTTGGTCTGTATTGTCTGAAAGAGATCATTAGTACCATTATTATTAATATATTCACGCAATAACACCACATGAAGACATGCATGGTTTTCTCCCACAGCCTTACTAGAGTCGCTGTCAAATACCGCTTCTCAGAAATGTCCTCGTTGTTGTCCGACTGTGTTTTTTAAAACCGATTTACAGCAGGCTGTATAAAGAGCTGTGCATCAGTCAGGGCGTTTCACAGCCTGCTTTTTATTCCACTGGCTTACCTAAGCCCCTCATGCCATTCAGACTGGTAGATGGTATAAATGTTGCAGTTAGGTGGGAGGTGACGGATGCCACCTAGTTTGCTGGTCTCATTGGCTGTCAGCTGGTCTGATGTTCACCCGGGATGCTACAGTCTAAACAATTCTCTCTCTCTCTTTCTCTCAGTCACACTTTTCACTGCAGGCCAGCTCGTATGGCACAAGAGGCAGTGACACAGACTTCTTGTCCTCAGTCACTCCGTCCATGACCTAGAGTAACCCTGTGAAAATCGAGGGCATTGCACTCTAACAAGCCTTAATAACAAGCCTCATGGAGCTCTTTTTTTTTAGGACCCAGTGTCTTTTCTCCTTAAAGCAAGTTATTCAGAGCTGACCAGACAGCATTTCTGTGGCAATTTAAGTTTCAGATATTACAGGCAGCAATGTTCATTTCAGATGGGATCATGTGTAAATCTGCAAAATAATAAAAACAACAACAATCATCACCATCCTGCTCATCCTCCTCCTCATCATCATCATAGACCGCATCAGATACATCTGTAAAGTATCCATGTTTATACGTTTACCCTGAGTTCGCATTCTGCCTTTTGCCACTGCCCAAAAAATACAGACAGGTGAATTGGCTAAATTGCCCCTAGTTGTGAACGTGTGTGACTGATGCCCTGTGGTGGACTGGACTGGGTGAATCAGGGTGTATTCTCCCATCTGTTTCATGACAGCACAACACAGACCTTAGGTCTGGTCAGTGAATTTTAATGTGCCACATGTACATTTCTAAATGTATAAAGAAATATTTACACATAAACTTATAAACTTTGTTCATATATATGTATTTTGTACCAGTCAGCAGTGGGAAAATATTGGGTAAGGCTCTGGATCTGTACCTGTACTATGCACAATGACAATAAAGTTGAATCTAATTACTGATCAAAAGCACAATTGCACAATAAAATCCCTGCACTACCATAAAAACATACATAAAAACATTGACACAGGAAATTAATCAGGATAGAAGGCTTTGCATTTGCTAACATGACAAGCTGCATTGTCTTACCTGATTAACTTCATGAGAGAGAATAACGAGACACTAACCTCGCATAACATTACTAATTAAAAATACTATAAATACTATAAATAAAATAAGTATATTACAGCACTGAAAAGTTGCTGTTGTATGAGAGGAATAAAACACTTTGGGGCATGAATAATCAATCACGTAATTTATTATTTATGATATATTTATAATACATAGGCACAATCCCTTGCAATCCACTTAGGCTAACTTTTAAATAAAATAATATTATATCTCAGTTAGAATAAACTAGCTAATAATACCTACTAACCTAATAGTATTAAAATAATAATAAAATGGTAATTCTATACAGTGATAGCCTATTTATGTAGTAATCAGTATGATATTATTTCAGAATAAAACAAGCGAACAATAAAACCATAAACCTTTCAAAAGGCTCTGTGATAAAGCTGTAAAAAGGATACAAGAAGGTTTTAGTGGCTTTAACCATACTTGTGAGTGCCATTCAGTGCATTATCAAGAAGTGGAAAGTGTGTGGCACCACAAACACGGGGAATCGGCCGTCCTTCCAAACTTGATGACTGAGCCAAGGATACTGACGTAGAAGGATCTAAGTCTGTATGGCTGTGATTAGTCATTCTGTGCATGTGTAATAATCTAACAACATTACACAAAGTTGGCCTGTATGGCAGGGCAGCAAAAAGGGAGGCACTGCCTCAGTTGCACTTTGCCCAAAAAATCTTGGAAGATTCTAATGCCATGTGGCAAAAGGTTTTATGGTCAGATAAGACCAAGAATGAATTCCAAGCATTATGTTTATCAAAAACTAACCACACCACCAATACACCATACCTACTGTGAGACATTGGTGGCAACATTATGTTATGGGGGTGCTTCACTTAAGCAGGACCGGCAGGTCAGGGTTGAAGAGAAAAAGAATGTATATCCAAATTCTTGAATAAAATCATGTGGCCATCTACTACACAGCTGAAGATAGGCAGGATGTTCACTTTCCAGCAAGACAATTCTCATTCTCATTAATTAAATGTTGTGGGGCAAGATGTGTAAGTAAAGTTTGAAGATCTTCATCAGTAAAAAGCTTACATTTGTTTAGTATTTTGCAGCTGTAATGTACCAATAAATTATACTCATTAATTTACTTAAATCAGCTCAGAAAAGAAAAATACATTATTTTTTTTACATAATCTCACTGCTTTTCAATACACTTTGCCAATCTGTCAGCAATCTTTTATATTCCCTCATGAAAAAGTGGGTTATGCTGAGCTGCAAGCCACGAATGCAAACCACCTCAAAATAAACTTTTCTCTTGGATAGGAGCGCTCTGGATTTTGTTGGAACTTCCAGCTTCAGCTCTCAGTGACCATCTCACTGAAACAAGCACTGTTGATTTTTAGACATTTTTCCTCGCTGCTTTTGTGCAAATTACAAGTGGGGCAGCCATTTTTTCCTTGTACTGCAGTCACGAATTAACTGACGTAAGTCAGGAGTAGGGGACAGCCCCAAACCACGGCACCCAGGGAGCAGTTGGGGGAGTGAGGTGGCTACTCAAGGGCACCTCAGTCATGTCTTGCCCTATGCAGGGATTGAACCCGGGACCTTCTGATCACAAGACAGGTTCCCTAACCACTAGGTCACAACCGCTATATGGACAGTGTAACGCCTCAGCTGTACAAACTGTTATCATTATTGGAGTGTTATCTACAAGTGTAGCCAGGAGCTTCTCCTGTTTAAAAAGGCTACATTTTATGCTGAACTGCAAACCACCTCAAAATGATTTTTTTTTTCTTGGATAGGAGTGCTCTGGATTTTGTTTTAACGTCAGGCTTCAGCTCTTCAGTGACCATCTCACTGAAACAAGCACTGTTGATTTTTAAACATTTTTCCACGCTGCGTTTGTACAAATCAAAAGTGGGGCAATTATTTTTTCTTGCACTGCAGTCACAAATTAATTGACATAACACATACAAACCTGCACAGCAGTGACTGGGGAGACAGTGACCTACTACAGAAAGCATTGATAAGACAGTGCCAATAGGCATTTTATTATAACTGGAGTACAGATCATTTTTGACTCACCCTCAAAGATTGCAAATGATAAGGTTAGGCCTAACATCTATTAAGAATTCATGTCAGTCCTCAAATAGTTAAACATCTTAATAATATTACAAGCCAAACCCAGACACATAAATGACCCCTTCCAATTTTTGTTTCATAAAGCAGTATCACTATCAAAGAAGAAATCCTGATTAATAGATTTCTATTACATCACTGGTCATTCTCAGAAAACTCCTAAATGTCCAGGACCTTTTGATTACACAAGGTTTATTTATATTTCTAACACTGTATCACTCATGCACATCTCTGCCAATGCAAACCAATATTTAATTGAAAAGGGAGGCAGGTTTGACTCTGAACTCTGTGGGTGATGCAACATATTACAAAACACTACCAGGACCTCCACAAAGGGCATCTAATGCAATTTACTGCAATAGTTGGAACATGAACTTTTAAAAAGTTCTGGTGAAAAATGTTTAGAAAGAATATGTATTAATGCATTTTAAAAGATTAAAGTATCATGAAAAAGTTAATTCAAAAAGGTTAACTGTCATTACACTGTTTATATTCATTACATGTAAAGTGACATTTTAAGCCTTTCAGAATCTCAGACTATTAAAATATTTCATAAAGTCACATCGAAAAGGATGAACAATACAGAAATGTCCAGCTTATAAAGTAAAGTAAAGTATCTATGAACTTAATACTTGGTTGGTGATCCTTTACCACAAATTACTGCATCACTGCAGCATGGCATAAAGGCAATCGGTTTGTGACACTTCGGAGATGTCAATACAGTCCAGGTTTCTTAATAGTGGTCTTTAGCTCGTATGTATTGCTGGGTCAGGTGTTCCATCTTTCTCCTGGCAATATCCCAATAGATACTCTATGGGGTTCAGGTCTGGAGGGTTCACCGTCCAATCAAGCATAGCAATGTAATGGTCAGCAAACCATTTAGTAATAGTTTTGGCACTGTGGGCAGGTCATTAGGACATCAGCATTTCCATAAAGCCTGTAAGCAGGTAGAGAAATAAAGTGCTCAAAAATCTCATGGTAAACAGCTGTGCTGACTCTGGACTTGATAGAACACAGTGGACCAACACCAGCAGATTGACATGGCACCCCAAACCTCAAAGCACAGAATGCAAAATGTACTTTCATCTGGAAATAAGACTTAGGACCACTGAGCAAGAGTCCAGTTCTCTTTTCCTCAGCCCAGGTAAGAAGCTTCTATGGTTCACAAGTGTAGACCCTTTCCTGGAGACATCTGTGCATGGTGGCTTTTGATGAACTAACAATTTCTTAAATCAACTTTTCTTGACAATCTTCTCAAGCCTACACTCATCCCTGTTGCTCTATAACAAGTATGTTTAACTTTAGGAGACAAATCATATCTCCTTGCTAACAATATGATGGCTGTGTAGTTGCATGGTGTTTAAACTTATATATTATTGTTTAAACAGATGAATGTGGTACCTTTAGGCACCACCAAAAGATTTACCAGATTTTCTGGAAACTCCTAAAACCATGATACCATTTTCTACAGTTTTCCATGCTACTTAAAAACAGTCAAATCAGTATGTCGAGATCAGTGGCAATTTCTCTAAGACTGCAAGGGATGCTCAGCTTCATCTAAAATGTCAAAAATTAAATGGTACAGTTCTGTTAACATTTCATAGGCTACAAATTAGTTAAAACACATTCATCTTGAAGAGGAGTTCATTCAGAATTAGCTACTTACCGCAAATCAACTGACTCGATTTCGTTAACTGCTCATACATCCCCATAGCGTTTCAAAATCCTGTATTCAAATCAGGACGTACAGGGAAACGGGACAGCCCGAACCAAGGCACCCAGGGAGCAGTTGGGGGAGTGAGGTGGCATGCTCAAGGGCACCTCAGTCATGTCTTGCCCTATGTAGGGATTGAACCCAGGACCTTCTGAACACAAGACCGGTTCCCTAACCACTAGGTCACAGCCACTATATGGACAGTGTAACGCCTCAGCTGTACAAACTGTTATCATTATTGGACTGTTATCAGCAATAGGAGCTACATCTACGAGTGTATCAAGGAGCTTCTCTTGTTTAAAAAGGCTACACAATGGGCGATTGCTCTCTAAGCAGCCTAGCACTGACAATTGAGAAGACACTGGTCAAATCCCTAAAAAAGACACCTACCTGGTACAATCACAGGCCATTTTCTTGAAAAGAAACAGAGGACAGAATTTATGTATAAATAAATTGACAAATTTTATTATGTAAGCCGACAATGAGCTTCACCGCTTTGAAAGACCAGCAGCCACCATTGGTCAAGATGTATGTAAACGTCATGACCCACTGGAATTCTGCTTATATAATACTTTGTTGATATGGAATATGCAGAGTAGTTTATTGCACTTTATTTTTATCGTTCCAACACAAGCACCAGTTCACAGTGAGATGTGTGTGGAAACATGTCCACAGGAACAGCAAGCTTTGGTGTAAAGGCCTCCCCAATGAGCTTTTTCTTTAAATCGGTCCTTCCACAAAGCTCTCTGAAATTCCGCATCGCTTCTCCTTCTGGCTTGCAGGATATATAGATAAGTCTTTGCAGGTTAGGGTGATTGCGCAATGCTTGGATCACTCTATAATGCAAGCCTGCCCTAGATGGATTTACAACAGCTGTGAGCATTCCCTCTGGCTGCATTGTGTCTATCAGTTTAGGAAGAATAACTTCTGCTTTTCCTGACAGAAATTCACAGTTCTCAATACCATTCAGTGCGGCGTTATATTTTGCATCCTCCACAGCCTGCTCAATCAGTTCGATACCAATGACCTCCTTTAAGCTTGGTGATAATGAAATGCCAATAGCTCCTGTACCACAGCACACATCCAGTAAAGTTGCCTTTTCACTGCCCTTGTTCAGCTCTGCTACAGTTGTGTAAAGGGCCTCTGCTGCAGCCCTGTTCACCTGAAAGAAGGAATCAGCAGATATTCGGAACTTGAAGCCAAGGATCTCCTCATAGATATGGGGCTCCCCATACAGCAGCTGGTAGGGAGACTCTTCATGAGCGCATCGGGTCATGGTGCTTTCCTGAAAATAAAGTGAGTCTAGCTGGCAAACTGTTCCTGGACCTTTTGTGAAATATTCTACCAGAGATGCCTTATGGACATCAATCTCCTTGGGACTTAGGTTTTGTGGATGGAAATACACTATGGCCATCGTGTTCCCGGCAGAGTTTGTTCTCACTGTAATTTCTCTCCAGTGTCCCCCATCATGAAACAAAATGCACGGCTGTAACGGTGAAACACGTATAAACTCCTCATAACACCTTCCCACCAGATTGTGCCTTGACGGCATGTTAAGAAGATGATCACCGTGAACACAGACAATGTTTCGACCTTTCCCAGTACCAATGTAGAATCCGACAGTTTTTGGATCTCCATCTACCCCTTTGTTAACAGAGAAGGTGGATTTATTGCGGTAGCCATCCCTCACTGGTGAAGGCACTATGGGCAGTACAGGGAAAGGGAGCTCTCCTTTACTGGGTGTATGTGATGAGTCCTCTGCCAGGTGATGCATCATGTCAAGTAAGATCTTGTGCTGTTGTTCCTGTTTCCATTTAAGCTGCTCCTCATAACTCAGTCTCCACAGAGGGGTCACAGTGTCAGCCAGTCTTTCCTCTAAAGACAGATCTCCTCCATCTGAGAGCCGAAATTTCTTTTTTCTTCTTCTCTTTTCAGTACTGACTGCACACACTGAACTGCGATGTAGTGTTTTATATCCTACAGACACCTTTAGCAGATCCGCTGCACGTTTTAACACTGCTGGCAACATCTTATTCAGGTGCATTTGACTGAGTTACTAAAGTCTGACAGTTTTAGCGTCTGTTCGTGTCCTCATACTCGTTTAAGCTAAGCCGTGACGCCTAATTTCCGCATCAACGTTTGGTCACGTCATCATGCGGCGCCTAAAAAGCCATTTCAGTTCCGCTGTCGCAATGGAATCAAACAAGGACGAAGCGGAGCGCTGCATTGAGATATCTATCGCGGCGCTTCGAGACAATCAACCCGACAAAGCGCGAAGATTTCTGGAGAAGGCGCAGAAATTGTTTCCCACACAAAAAGCACAACGTAAGTTAATATTGGTTCCGTTACTCTATATGAGAGGTAAATCTGTCGCGAACGTTACAGAACTAGCCCGTTGGCTAGCGTTAACCAGCATCCCAGACTCTACCAAGTGTAACCTGTTTGGTGTGAAACCGTATGTGTCCTGACCTTTACATTTTACACTGTATGTGTATTTTTTTTTTTTTCCTGTACTGTTATGGCATTATTTTTACCCAGCATGTCAACAACAGGCAAAATATTCTGTATAAAGCTGCCGTATTAGTATTACTGGTCTAGTGTACATAAACGGACATCCCCCCCCCCCGCTTGTTTATGCCCAGATTGCACGGTCCAAACATAATCACGTGACTGCGGTGTCTAGTATAAATTGAGCAGTGATAATTTGAGAGCTATTGTCAGTTTTAAAATGAGTTTCGTTTTACTTTGCTCTAATGGAAGGAGATGAATTTTTGGTGTAAACAGTATGAGTGGTCTGATCCATTCTGTTTAATGTAAACAGTACATGCAGGAGATTGCAGTGTTTTGGGTTGAGGAACCAGTCTTAGGACCAGGAGGTCCCAGGTTCGAGCCACACATCTGACAGACTAGACTGAAATGCCTTTGAGCAAGGCATCTAACCCCTAACCTCTTCCCGGGTGCTGTGGATAGGAGGCTGCCCACCGCTCTGGGCATGTGTGATCTCTGCCCCTAGGGTGTGTTTACTAGTGTGTATGTGTGTGTGTTTCATTGCAAGGATGGGTCAAATGTGGAGGTCAGTTCACTATACAGTGATCAAAACATTGGTTCATTTTCATAAGGTTGAAAGAACCTGCAGCCATTTAATTAGCTAATGTTGCGCAATGTTTGTGCATTTTGTATGGTAAAACATTTATGCCCAGTAAAGCATATATTCCTAGCTAAATGTCTCCTACTGTAAATTGTTGATTATTTGAATCAGTTGCACTTACAAACCCGGCTGCTCCATGTGGTTAGAAAGCTTGAGCTTGAATTGTCAATATAAAAGACTGACACACCTTTTTTTTTTTACCTCAACTCTCTGTTTTAGGGTTATTAGAATCAATAGCTCTAAATGGAAATGCACATGGCAGTAATAATAACTGTGGAGAAAATGAGGGCGGTGGAGTTCGACACCGAGCCTCCAGTGCTGGAGAGAAGATATCGGAAGATGGTGCCACAGATGGAGCCAAGTCATATACAGCAGAGCAACTGGATGCAGTTAAACAGTGTGTTTCTATTTGACTACAATTCTACACACTTGTGTGACCATATAAACTGTTTTAAACATCATGTAATTAATTGCCAGTAGCTGGGAATATATTGTCCTAGTTTTGTAATATGTCTTTGCTATCATGTAGGATAAAGAAGTGCAAAGATTATTATGAGATTCTGGGAGTCAGTAAAGATGTGTCGGATGATGATCTGAAAAAAGCTTATAGAAAACTGGCTTTAAAATTTCATCCGGATAAAAATCATGCTCCGGGTGCTACAGAGGCATTTAAAGGTATGTCATGTCAATAGTTTTTAATTATCAGTTACTTACTTGCATAAAACCTAAATACCATTTACAGTCTCTTTATTCAGTGGTCTTGAGCACATTGCTATGATTTGTATTCCATTTTTGTTTTTAGCTATCGGAAATGCGTATGCTATTCTTAGTAGCACAGAAAAGCGGAAGCAGTATGACCTTTATGGTGAGGAGAAAGTTCACCATCACCGTCATGGCCATTCTCATCATGGCTTTGAGGCAGATATTTCACCTGAGGATCTCTTTAACATGTTCTTTGGAGGTGGATTCCCATCTAGTAAGTGAACAACTTGGCAATGGGTAATTCTCTTTATGTTAAAGCCACTGTCAGGGAGGCATCTAGGCCTGGCTGATTGGATGATGTGAACAAATATCTGTGGTAACTGACAACCCAGTGCTGATGTTTGACATGAGACATTCTCCCACACAGCACAGGGGACAGAATAAGTAGACACGGTACCATTTTTGGAAAAACACTTTGTAGGGCAGGTTTTGTGTTGATATGGAGAGGAAGAATGCCTTATTGCACACAGTAACTATGACAACATGAGGACATTTCTAAAAATCTTCAGTAGACCGTAGGTGTTCAGTGAATTTGAATGAGGGTTAGACACTTAACATGATATTTTTTTGACTTTATTGCAAGTCTGCATTGTGTTCACTGTGTCATCTTTAGCACTGTTAAATTTAATTAGGGTGAGGAGATATTAATATAAATGTTCACATTATTTTAATTAGCTAATATTGTGATAAATAAAAATAATTATTGCCCAGTCCTAATGGCACCACATTGCTTTACCATTAATTTGGAGTTCTGTCCTAATTTAAGACAATTATAAAAAATGATAATCTAATCATAATAATCTAAAAGGATATCTTGATGTCATAATGTTCTGGAGTATGTGGAAGCAAAACGGTTTTACAGATCCATGTTTGTTGTTTTTGACTTATAGTTACATGTTTCCTTATAGTTGCAACCTGCCAACCTTAATTGTAAAGCAGTAACACCCCTCCCACCTTCCCACCAATAAAAACAGAGGACAGGGAACCAGTTAATATGTATCTTCAAATTCTTAGGTGTTTTAAACTCTAGATCCCTGGGATGCCCTACCCTTCTCCCACATTACTGGTCTTATGGATGGTGCTGTTTACTTAATTTACCTGCTTGAAGTATATGTTCACATGGCACCCTCACTTTCTTCTTGGTAAATTGAGATTGTTTCATTGGAAGTTTATCAGGGTAAAATAAAATCTATCCGAGTATTTGTATTCAACAACAACTCTATACTAATTTAATTATTATATAAATCATTACATTTATTTATGACAAATATTTATTTATGAATTTACACTAGGTTTTTGGATAAAAGAAAGAATACAGTTAAATTAGAAAAATTAGAAATGGGGAAACAATTAGATTGGCAATTGACTCATTACAATTACAATTACAAACTGTAATGGTAAACATTTTTATTCATGTGCCAGTCAGCAATCAGGTTGAGAATCATTTCAGGTGTTTGTATTATTTAATGTTGTTATGTTTTTATTTTTTTCCAGGTAATGTGCATGTATATAGTAATGGCAGGATGCGATATGGACATAACCAGAGGCATGAACGAAGAGAACAGCGGAGAGATGTAAGTCGTGGAGTTTGTAGCCTGTAAGAAAACATGCTGTGTATTTAGTGCATTTAGAGCTTTTTGGCACAAATTCTTTACAGAATACAATAGTGGTTTTTGTTCACAGAATTGTATAATGCTATTTAACAAATGCCAAGGTTTGTAGCCACAGGTCGATTGTTTAACAATAAGAACACAGCAGTTTTAACAAATTCTGCTTTGTTTTTTCACAAATTAGGGGAGCCTTGCTCTGTTTGTTCAGCTGATGCCCATCCTCATCCTCATTGTAGTTTCAGCCCTTAGCCAGTTGATGGTGTCCAGCCCACCATACAGTCTAAGCCACAGGCCGTGAGTTTGCACATCTTGCATTTTAACAGCATACACATTTGTTAACTAACTTTGTTTCTATACTGAACAATATAGTTTTTAAATGTTACTTATTAACGTATTAAAACAAATTGCTTATTATACAACATAGACACTTTGTCTTTTTGCAAAATCATAAGCTCTTATAATATCTAGTGGAGTCAAAGTCACAGAGCACTTGTATTTTTGCATTCTTTTAATTAATATATTTTAATTAATGCAACAGTTTGTTTTATTACAAATTAGATTATTGACAACAACTAGGTGCACAAATCTGTGCAAAACTGTGTAGTCAGTTTTAGATCAAATCCACTGGCATGTTGTTTCATGCTTCAGTGGAAGAGATTAACCATGAGGATAATCATTTTGTACGAACATTTTGTACAAAGCAGTGAGCTTACATTAAACTATAGATGTAGCAAAATCTACTAAAAGTATTCACCATGCCCCTTGCTTTTGTTCACAAAAAGGTCTTTAATATTAAAGTGAAAAAGATTTCTATAAAAGTAATTATTCACAAATTTTTTCATGATAGTCTAATTTTATGACCTGTGTACGTGTGTCTGTATGTATACATGTGCGTGTATGTATAAAAAAGATTTACAACGTCATATTTTATAAAATATAATTATATAATATGACGTGTAAATCTGTTTTCACTTTAACAAAGAATGTTTGTAAATTAAAACAAATTTAAGAAATTTCTTAGTTTAAGAAATTATGTCAACATTTTAATATGTTGCAGATCATCCGGGCACACAAACAAGCGGCAAACGACTAATCTAAAGGTGCCTTATTATGTTGGTGACCACTTTTCAGAAGAATACACTGGAAAGCATCTTAGGAGTGTTGAACAAAGTGTGGAGGATGACTACATTTCAAACCTTCGAAATAACTGCTGGAAGGAAAAGCAACAGAGTAAGTAAATTCGCTACAGCTATTGCAGTTGTGTCATAGTATTTAGACCCAATTTTAATATGATTTTACAATATCACAGCTAACCACTATCACATGCGTAACAGTCTTAGCACATCTGAAGACTATTACAGCCTCCTGCTGGACCCCTTACAGTTTGTATACAGGGCAAACAGGACACAGACAGTCCTGGCACCTATGCTAGGGTTCTGTTTGTGGACTTTAGCTTGGCTTTTAACACTGCTGTGCTGCAGCTTCTACAAACTAAACTGTCCCAGCTGTCAGTGCTAGACTCCATGTGTCAGTGGATTTTCTGACAATAAGGAGACAGCAGGTGCAGCTAGGGAAACACAGTTCAGACCTCTGGATACTTAGTACTGGAGTACCAAAGGGTTGTGTGCTTTGATTAGTAACTGCAGAGATTAGTTTAGATGTAATCTGACAACCCTTTAGGAGATCTACACTAGCAGGGTGACGAAGCGTGCTGGCAAAATTACAACTGACCCCTCATGTCCTGGACGTCACCGTTTCCAGATACTCCCTTTGGGTAGAAGAATCAGGTCCATCAAAACCAGCCAAGCCCCAGAGCTGTAGCACTCCCCAACCACATAAGACACCTTAAATCCTAGTTTACAACTTAATCTATTACTGAATTGAGCTTCCAAATTCCACTGAACCGCACTGGATTTAACTTCAACAAAGTATATACCCAGTAACATATTGCTCATTTGCACAATGTTTATTTGCACAGCTGTACAGAAAATCAATTTTTTGTAAATTTTCATATCATCTGCACTTTCTGTGTGAAATAGCCTGTGTGTATGTTAAACTTCAGGCTACACCTGGATACAAATATTTCATACGTGTATAAACACAGATATTTACATCCCTCTGCACTCCTTCAGCTCTTCATTATTCTTAGTACTTTTTTTAACTTTATTGTTATTATTTTAATTTTTTTTGTAAATTTCTCTTAGTGTATTACTTTTTAACCTTCTGTGTGCTTGTTACATGTTACATGTGTACTGTCACCAAGTCAAATTCCTTGTATGTGTAACACCCATATACTATATTTAATGTTTGAACTTTTTAACTTTTTGTATTTGCAGAGGAAGGACTGTTGTATCGGGCACGGTATTTTGGAGATTCAGACTTGTACCAAAGGGCCCAGAAGATGGGTACACCAAGTTGTTCAAAGCTGTCAGACATTCAAGTCCTTTTACATGGACACTGAAAAATAAGTAAGTTTTAATAGAAACTCTGAGTTCTTTTTACATATGTATTTTTATAATCTGAAAAATCTAAATAGTGTGTATAGTTCTGGTGAAGTTTCTCTCTGATATGCATTCTTTAATCTGTTTAAGCTGCTAATATGTAAAATGTTACTGGACAGTTTTCAGGACGGAGGTTTGCATTTTCTGTAAATTTACAAACTTTGGGGTTTTTTCTAGTTGTGTCATTAATTTTAAGTTGTGTCAGAAAAAAAGAGTGGCTGGTGACAAAGCAACCTAGCAATATCCCATAACATAAGTGATGACAAAAAGCAACTTGTCTCACACACGATCCACAACAGTGTATACACTTTGGCCAAAAGTATGTGAACATTTGAGCATTACACCCAGTTTCTCCTAACTGTTGCAACAAAGTTGGACGCACACAATTGTAGAGAAAGTTTAGCCTGCTGTAGCATTAACGGTCCTAGCCCAAACCCGTTCCAGCATGACTGTTCCACTCAAGGTCCATAAAGACATGGTTTGCTATCGGTGGAGAGGAAGAACCTGAGTGAACCAGGCCTCTTTAGTCATCACTACTGCCTGACCTCACTTATGCACATGTGGCTGAATGAGCAGAAATCGCTATAGCCCCATTCTAGCATCTAGTGGAAAGCCTGCTTGGTATAGTCAGGTGTCCACATGCTTCTGGCCATATAGTATACAACTATAAACAGACAAAACACAATGTGCTCATTATTTTAACTGTTGATTTTAAAATGCTAAATTAAATGCAAAACAAAATTCAGTTTAATTGACAGGGTGGCAACAAGTTAACTTGGTGACTTGGTTAGTTATTTTAAGGAATTAGTCTTTTTATCTTTTTTTATCTAGTTCATCAGTTGTTGGTTATGAATAAAAGTCAGTGACACTTCCAGCTGTTAGGTCAGACTTTTAATTAATTGATTAATTAATTAAACATTAATGATGTTCGAAATTAATATTGTCTAATTGACTTCCTTTTTTTTTTAAGGATGGTCCATGTTTAAAGATGACCAACTACAAGCTCACCAAACTTTTAGTGAAGGTAGAGTGGGAATTGCACCAGTTCATCAAGAAAAAAAAAACAAAGTGATTTATCTCTACGCTCCAGAAAGCAACTTCATCTTTCCTCTCTCCTATAATGATGGTGAAGTGGGACATCATTGGGCAGTTATTGTGGAGGTCTGGAAAAACGCACAAACACATAATTGTGTTTGAAAGTAATTGGTGAAACTTTATGAATGTGAGGCATGAACAAATGGGTAGGTTCTGAATGATAAGGTATGCCCCAAGCCTAATGCCTTTCTCTTATGTGTGTCCATACAACCAAGATTTCTGTTATGCAGTTTTTAAAATCCCATCTTTGGGTTATCTGAGCCAATTCAGATTTTTTTTATTGTTTGTTTGAACTTCCACAACTTTGACAAATTTGGTTAATGGAATTGTTGCCATGTTATTTAATTATTTACTGTAGATTGCCTGTTGGGTTTTTTTTTTCTTAAGAAGCGGTTGAGATTAACCATGAGATTTTGCCCTGTATTTATTAAAATTGTATCACCTGTTCCTGTGTGAGTGTAATTTTAATGTCATTTATAAACGACCAGAGAAACAGAAGTAGTCTATAGTTGACTGCAGTCTGTTCCCACCATATTCTGAATATAGCATTGGTAAGCCGTGTGAAATGTATAAGCGTAAAAGCATCTTGTGAAAAGAAAAAAAGAAATCTTACTGTGTACTAATGTGTGATATCCAGCAGAGACAGAAAATAAGTGAAAAGACAGTCAATTGATGCAAAAACAATAAATTTAGTTTAATGTCATCATGAGGTTTAATTGTAAAAACACACCCAAAGATATGGATGTATAAATAAGTAGAACAATTCATATCTTTTACAGTAAGTTCATATTCATTACTTGTTTCGGTGTTCTGCAGATGAAACCTTATAATGAACACTTATAAGAACATGTTTGTAAACATATGCAACAGTGCAAATTTGATTTGTATAGTCATTCTGGTGCATTACAGAATTATAAAATGTCTAGAACAGTGTCTTTCCTGAGGTACAGGAATACTTTACATATACTTTTCCTGAGGTAGAGGAATACTTTAAGTCATGGGTTTTTCATAGGGCTTGATTGTAAACTGGACAACACACCTTGCCCAAGTGTATAGTAAAACCCATACATCAATATTTGCATAGTAAGTTTGCTTTTTAATTAGCTTGCCTATAAACTCTTGGAGTCATTATTTTGTTAAAAAGTGCTATCTTCAGGTCATAGTTCTTCCACATAGACTTCCTCCGAGCTGTACAGTTTCCTTTTCACCACTGTAAAGCCTGTGCTCAGTTTAACTGAATTACTGAGCCTACTCGTGAACTTGGGCCACAGTCCCCCGAGATCCAGGCGCAGTAAAAATGTGAGCTGAAAAGTTGGAACAATATCGGGGTCCACTAATAACTGTCCCACACTCTGAGGACACTTGCTGTTGTCCACGCACACATCGATGATAGCTCCTCTGAGACCACAGGGTTCAGTGGCCGCCATCTGCAGCAGCTCCTGACCGATCCTCTCCAGTAAAACAGGAGGAACCACCAGTCTGGAGGAACCGGCCAGCTCAGCACTGCTCTCATTCAGAATATCAGACACGTTGTCCACTGTCTCTGCGCACAAAGCCTCTTCAAACGGGTCGTCGTCCACTGAAATCACCGATAAACACCCTGAAAGAAAGTTTTTAATTTAACTTAATTCAACTTAAAATTGTATAAGTTAATAAGACGTACTGTATCTTTTTCAGGACAGTAATTTAAACCAACTCACCTGAATCTCTTTTTCCTGTTACTTTTGTGTCCTCGGTGTGATGGAGTAGTTTTTGCACCACTCTTCCCCATGATAGGCGCTTTGAAACAGCAGACTCTGACTGTGAATAATCCATGATAAGGAAATGAAGCCCTGTGGTACGACCTGACCTGGATGTAGCGAACAGACCAAAACGCTCACAACCTCCCAGACGCGTCCATGAGTATTTATACGCACGGGTATGTGACCCCGCCTCCTCACCAATCGTAGCCAATCATGTTTTGGGGCACGTTTTCAGCGTTTCATGTCCCTCACAAACGCCTGGGGCTTTTGGAAAACACGATCTGTTTACGATCACCTCTTTCCGGAGGGGGTGAAGTGTAGATGGTCGGTGATTGAAGAAAACGACACCCTTTAACCTCCAAATGTGAAATGGGTTGAGAGAAAAGCTGAGACGTGATTTATCAGGCACAGTACGTGTACTTTACTGTTGAGCAGGCTGAGCAATTTAGTACATAAATTACATTTTTTTAAAAAAACACAATAAAAACTATACTACTTGCAAATCAAATTTTTGTGATAAATCTCATTCTGTATTAAACAGTAAGCGTGTAAAACATGTTAATGTACTTGTACGTGTTTACGCCCAGCTCTCTCTCTAAGACAAGAATGATTACTAAACAACTTCTCATTTTATTTTATAAGCTACATCGTGTATACAAGACTATTTAATGCCACTAAACTGATTTAGTAGTAACTTTTAAACAGTTTATTCATTCAGGATCATTATTTTTGTTTGCCGGGGTTTTTTTTTTTTTTTTTTTTTGCTGAACTTTTATTAGTCGCACCTCTCAACCAATCAGCTTTCAGTGCACGTGCACCGCGTTCCACTCCGCTGGAAGTCGACTCTCTGTTGAAAGCCGTTGCTGTGACCTTTCCTCTCCCCTCCCCCACTCTTCACTCTCACCAAATTTGGGTAAACGCCAGAAAAGTCACGTACACACCGACACTGAGTAACATGAGCAATCCCGTTAGAGGAAACCTGATTATCACACTATACCATTAAAACGGCAAAATGACTCCTGTAGGCATGTGTGAGAAATTAAAGTTGGAATAGTAAAAGAATGCGTCCGTTGGGTTAGGAAACGAAACCTCAAATGATAATCTTATAGGGAATAAAACGAGTCTGAAAACAGCTAAATAAAACATAACTGTCCAAAATGTGATCGTTTTCATTCAGTTTCAAAGCAAAGGCAATACTTTCACAGGTATTGAAACAATTATACAAGTTTTTTTTTATTATTTAGACAAAAATAGTCACTGCGACTTGCTAACCGACTCCTCAGTTTGTAATCAGTTGTTTAAGTTAGAGTTTAACGGCTAACTATTAATACAGCTCATTCATTATCTGTATTGTGTCTTTAAATCAGTTTCGTGATAGCCTCTGTGTTTTTGATACTCATATTGTGTAATGTGTTTATTCTTATTAAGCTAACTGTATCTATCCTGAACTGAACTAGCCTTCTAGCTAGCGTTAATGCTCTAATTCAGTCATGTTATTAGGCCATTATGTCTGTTGTCAAAGAGCTTCGGTTTTAAAGATGACCAAATGTCCTACATCATATCATTCAGAGGAAATAAACTGGAAATATTCAGTGTTACAGGGTGACATTGCTGTGGTTTAGTCCTGAACCCAGGTTTCTGTGTACGTGGCCATTTTGTGTCTCATTGTATCCGCACTTCCCCCTTCCTATGTGTGTGTGTGTGTGTGTGTGTGTGTGTGTGAATAAAAGTTGCCCCATGACAAGGATTGTAATGCAAGATGAGACCTGTTTCCTTTATAGTTGTATCTGTTTTACATTGATTTCTGATGATTGTTTAATATCTCTACACACCTACTGTGAATAGAAAAAAGCTTGACATAGTAAATAAAAAATATGACATGCTTTTAAATATGTTACTTAAATACATACTGCACATGGTGTTATAGTTTTTCTTTCGGAGCATTCAGAACAAAGACATATAAAGAGCAAGAGAAACGCTTTACTGTGGTATGAAAGAGGCCTAGATATTATGCATATGTGGATATGAATTCAATTAATCAATAAAACAGATTTTTATTTACTGAAAGAAAGAAACAAAGAAATTACTCAAATATGCACTTTAAAAAACTGTTTTATAAATTGTAGTTAGGAGCAGGTAAAAAGTTCTTTATAACTTGTTACGTTACTCAAAATATTTATATTAGTAAGTGTATTAGTAGGAATTCACAGTTAACTAAGCAGCAATTAAGCAATCATAAGCAGGAATTACCATACATATTTCTCCTGTAGAACTCATGTAGGCTTTTCTGTAACAACTAATGAATTACTAATCTCACAAATAATAATTAACACTCATTCATTAATTTCTGTGTGTTTCACTTAATACTGTGCATCCATTGATTTATCAGTTACTACTGGAGAACAAGAACACACAGTAACACTTAAGACATTAATGAAAATTTTACTTTATTGTTTATAACATACATAATATCTATTTATTTAAAATACAATGAAGTACCAGAGAATGTAAAAAAAATGGTACAGATTGATGTTTGCTCCATAACAGTATGAGGTTTGTTTAACTGGCATTCCCTAGGATTCCTGGTACGTCTATGTCTTTGTCCCTGGTATGTCTGCAAACACCTATGAGCGCTATGTGTGCATCCTTTCTGGTGATTTACACCAGTTAATCACCTGCTTTTTTTCTGATGGGTTAGGCCTTTTCCAACAAGACACACATCTAGAGATGACAAATTATGTTTAGAGGAAGACTCATCTGAGTTTGGTGTTTAGCCAATCTCACCTAATCACCAGATGTCAATGTTATCGAACATTATGCAAAGCACTGTGGAACACCAAAATCCTACACTTCAGAATACAAACCTGTGGAGTGCATGCTTTGTGGATGACCTACCAAGTATTTAACTGGTGTATAAATTGAAACTGTTGTTTCATAATCTGAAGGGGGAAATTTCATAATCAGAGTGAGTTTACATGTAATTATATACATGTAATTACAGTTTTGGATGTGCATGCAGTAATGCATCAATTGTATAATAAAATAATATAATATTATTATAAAAATATGGAGTGAACAATGGAGTGAAAAACAAACAAACAAACAAAAAAAACACCTGGGAGTCCCGCATGGTTAAAACTTGATGAATGTCTGGGATTGACATCGCAAAATACTGATTCCATGTACCTTCAACCGTTCCTCCAATGACTTAAAAGCATGTTTAGATTTTTCAAATATCTTGTCACCTAAATTTCAACTTATACAGGTACTTTGGATGGGGTGAGCTACAGTTCAGAAGTCATCTGACCACCTCAACTGATTGACTAGTGGGTCATTATTAATATTAAGGGCATTAAGTGTCCTTAGTACACTCAGTTTTAATGAAACGAAAAATTTCGTTCAGTGTCAGTGTTTCGTTCACAAAAGAATGCACCAGTGTAATGATGCCCACCTTCAGATGCATTTTATAATTTCTTTATTATTTTTTTGGTGAATTTTGACACATCACAGGTGCTGCCTGCTCATCTTTAACGAGTGATAACAACTGCTATATGTCAAGTACACTACATGGGGAAGATTATGTGGATTCCTAAAGTCATGGCCATTATTAAGGAGTTTAGACCACAACCCCCACCCAATCCAACACCTTATCTGTAATACTAAAGTCCACTCTTTTTTGAAGTCTTTTTTTTTCCTGAGCTGGCTGTGGTAATTTGTGCTCATTAAGCCACATGTGCATTAGTGGGGTCAGACAGTGCTGTCATTAAGAAGGCCTGCAGTGCAGTCAGTGTTCCAGTTTATCCCAAAAGGTGATCAGTGGGGTTGAGGTCAGGAATCTGTGCAGGCCACTGAAGTTCTTTAATATCAAAGTTGTGTTTGTGGAGCTCATCTGGTGCATATCAAGGTGGAAACACCATTTTTTTTTACCACAATCAACTAATTTTATTTAAAACAAACACTACATCTGTTTATTTTCTTAGACTTTTTCACATTTTTAAATTGATCAGCGAATATAGAAAATAAATCATGTCACATAAATCTCTGCTACTTGTTATACTCAAGCTGTGAACGTGTTTACAAAACTTGTGTTTTGCTCATATTCTTCCAACTCACATGCACAAAACGAGCAAAATAGGTAAAATTAGATATATACTGTATATATATTTTATTTTGCCAGTCATTTTGAAGCTGACTATATATGGGCAATAATGTCTGCTAAATTCTGGAGAGAAAAGACCTTTAGATAGATATGCCATTGTTCAGTATGTCTACTATGTATTTTTTTATATGAAGCAGGGTGACCACATGTCACACCACACGGTGGGATAAAATGAATCTTTTTTGTTGTTGTTGGTGGTGGTGGTGGTGGTGTTTATATTTGTGCAATCAAGTGTGTTTTAGCTTGGTTTCCTGAAATTAGAAAATTAGGTGAACCATGTGCTAAACTTTTTTTTATTGTATACAGATGCTACAGATACTTAAATAACAAGACTGTGCAAGTACAAAACAAAAACAAAACATGATTACTGTACAGTTATCCTGGTGCTGTACTGAACACAAAGAGTTTATAATATACAAGCATCACTGTAATTTAAATTGTAACCAATGTTACATATGTTAAGCAGAGGTTTAGAAATCAGAACAAATATTTGTAATAACAGAAGTGTACACTAGGAGGCATTCATGAGCTATAATATTTAATGTAAACCAATTTGGGGTTTTTTTTGTTGTTGTTTTGTTTTTTTACAAGTACTCAGGTTATGTTGTAATTGCTCTGTTAATTGCATATGTGTATATCTAAACGTTATTAACAAAACTGAGCTATCAGAGTCTTAATTTGTAATAAAACAAAGGGCCAAAGTGTATTACTGATCTGTGGCACACCTCTACACCTCAGAATGCATCTAGAATAGCTCCCACTAGCAGTACTGTACATCTATTGGTTTGCCCTTTTTAAATATGTGTGCCAATTTTCCTGGTTGTACATAGGTGATAGTGCTTACACCAAGGAGAATCGCTAATCTCTCTGTGTGATTGTAAATGTGGCATCAATGCTGATAGCAAGAGTTCTGTTAAATAGCGAGCAATGCTGTATCAAATGTACAGGGAATGCTGCAGGAGAGTCCCAGGGCTGCATGGAGTAGACCGTATCCATAGAAACACCATGCTTTTTAGATCATGAAGGCTTCTTGGTATGGGCCACGTTCGCAGAGAGTCTGTCTTTTCTTTCCCCATTCTGAAATTTCAAACTTACATAGCTTTTATAAAGCAGCAGTATAAAAGCTTAAATGCATGTGAAATATAGTAAGGTATACAATGTTCAAGCAACCCTAATTGTTATGTTATTAACTATATTTTAGATTTCAGTAGCCATTTTAAAGCACACTCCCACAGCAACAAATGGATAATGTTGTGTTTACACGTGTGTGTGTGTGTGTGTGTGTGTGTGTGTGTGTGTGTGTGTGTGTGTGTTGGGGGTGTTAGTTTTTTGGGTGGGTGTGGGTGTGTATTTTACTTGTGGCCCCAAATTGAAGTGACACTCTTTCTGTGCCTGCCCCCTTCTTTGTGTGTGTGTGTGTGTGTGTGTGTGTGTGTATGTGTGTGTGTATGTGTGTACTCTTAGTCACTGGCTAAGACATTGTTCCATTTACAATTTGATTTATGGCTGGAAGAGCTAGAAGAGGATTCCAATTCCCAAAGGTGTAAAAGGAACAGTGATGCTGGATAAATCTTGCTGAGAGGCAATGTTCTCTTTTCAGTTCCCATACTTTGCACAGCACCTCTTTGTACAGTACTAAGGTTAATGTGGTGGAAAACTGTATATAAAACTGACAGTTTTAATGTCTAATGATATATCAGTAAATTAGTAATATTATCATACCAACATGCCACACTGGAACATTTCTGCTGCAGTATGGTATAAACATAAAACTGTTTCCAGGAGCTGTATTGCTATAGACAGAAACAATAATGTAGTTCATGCTGTTTTAATTGCAGTTATGATAAATCAGGATTATGCTTTGTTTTTTTAAAATGAAGATGCTCCTAACCTTTGAAAAGTCCAGCTATTAACTGAATTCTGGCATTGAGCCAGTGTCACAAGACATGATGTGGCTATAGGAAAGTAAGCCCACTTTCATTACTGGTGGAGGAAGTAATGAGTTGCAGTACAGTATGTAGCATTGTACATTTCTTGTGTGGGCTGATTTATTGATTTGATTTCATTAATTCTCTGTGCAACCGTTGCTTTCAGTAATTAAAAGCAGATTGTAGTTCTGAAGACAGTTTGCTGTATTTAAAAAAGATAGGTGTAAGATAACAGTTGAATTGATTATTCAAACTGAGGGGGAAAGCTGCATTGTAGGAGTGATTCCATGCTGAAGGAAAAGTTTTATTATCTTTCTCTAAAACGAATGTGATCTAAAATGTAAAGATCACTTCTACAGAACTGAAGAACTGCAGTTGTTGCAGCAATACATACTTCAGGTTCTCCACAGCTGTCTGATCACAGTCTGGTTTCTTACAGAGAGAAGTATAGAACAAAGAAGAAGAACCGCAGAGCAAAGATAATTGTTAAATGGTAGAACAGGCATCCCACTGAACACACTTTTACTAATCTTAACTTAATCTTAACAATATTTTTCTGGCAAACTTGTATTTGCACTGCTCTCTACAACGAAGACTGTATATTAAATATATTAAGTATACTACTATATATATTAAGCTATAACATATTGATATAGCTTAGTGTTTAGATTTTCTTCATCTACTTACAGCTGATTCTACTGGAAAGCAGTAGTATGAACAGATGAAGGCTGTATAAGAAGAAAGCATGTGAAATAGTGTGACCACTGTTAGTCTGCAGAATTAATTGACTATGAAAAGGTACTGTTATCAGAGATGTGTTATCAGAGATGTGTCAGCACCTCACTGCAATTGAAAGAAGGTGAAATCAGGGTGACTAAGTATAGTATTGGTCTTCACTGCAGCATATCAGTGACAGAAGTGTCTCTGCAAAGCAATGGTGGAAACTGCTGAGATCAGGAGAAACTGCCCCCTCCAAAGCTATATAATACAGTCTCATCTGCAAACATTGATGTTTCTCCCTCAGTGGATGAGAGAAAATAGATTGAACTGGCAGCCTGTAGTCAATAGTCAACCCATTCCATTAAGAAAAAAAAGGGCATAGGAAAAGAAATGAGACAAAGTCAATAAACTCAGTGGTGGTATGATTGAACAAACTAGAGTTCGGGAAGTTTTAGGAACATATAGGAACCTTTTAATAATTATAATGAATAATAACCTGATTTAATCCCCATTCCAAAATTAAAACATCCTGACACTCAGTCCAACATGCACATACATAGACTAGTAGCACTTTATGACTAATTATATTGTATATTTAGTTCTAATCATATTTCTCTTCACACAGTTGACAGCACAACACAAGTACATGCAGTATACTATGGTGTAAATGGGATTTTTGAATTTTAAAGCAGTTATATGCATATTGTGAACGTAATACACTTACTCTCTCACTCATTATCTAAGCACAGGGCAAGACACGACTGAGGTGCCCTGAGGTGCCCTTGAGCAAGGCACCCACCCCCAACTGCTCTCCAGGCACCGTGGTTTGCAGCTGGCCCCTGCTCTGGGCAAGTGTGTTCACTGCTCCCTAGTGCCACCTTCACTGGTGTGTGTGTTTCACTGCAAAAATGATGGGTTAAATGCAGAGGTTGCATTCCTCTGTGTGCAAGCACAGTAGGCAAATAGTTCACTTTCACAGCTGCTTATCCTGCTACTAGGTCACAGGGTCTGCTGGAGTCTATCCCAGTGTTCATTGGAAGGAAGGCTCTGGACAGACAGGTTACCAGTCAATCACAGGGCAGACCCTAGACACTCAGACACACACACACACACATACACATTTTAGTTTCTCCAGTAGGCACTGCATGTCTTTGGACTGTGGGAGGAAACCAGAACTCTTGGAGGAAACCAATGCAGACAAAGAGAGCACATGTAAAAACTCCAGGACTGAACAGCAGATGAATCAGCCCCGAACCCTGGTGCCACCCACTACGTGATACACTGAGAATTATTTGAAAAATAAAGTAAATTCTGATTTCTTTGTGGATTTACATACAGTATGCAGTTTAAAATATCATGGAAGGTTAGGGAAACTGAAAGAGTATAATTATAATGGATACATATTACCATTTAGACTTATACACAAAAGACATAGAAAATTCTCCATGAGGATTAGATCAATGTTGTCTTTGTACTAGGCTTCATGTTTCAGGCCTGCAGCTCTTCAGTATACTGAATCACTAGTCAATGACAAACATGTACCTACAAACCTCAGTCACATTACCACATAATAAACAGCCAAGGTCATGGACAAGTAGAACACCAGAAAGTTCCCCTGGGTGTTCGTGGTTTCAATTACATCACACACTGACATGTGAAGGTGTCACAGGATTAATTATGCTCTGTTACCTGGCATGTTATCCAATATTTTATGTGTTACATTAAGTTTGTTAATATAGAGAAGAATAAAGAATAAACAGGAGAGAGAAGAATATTAAGAACAAATGATATTCCACCACTATATTTTAGGTACTGGTAATTTATTTGATTGTTTGCAGTGTTTTATTAACTTGATTTTTTCAGTAACTAATGTCAATTATTGATATTCATTTTTTATTTGAGTGTCATTTTTTGCAGAGAAAAACAACCAGCCATTTAAGCTTCAGGTGTATGTAAATTCACTTCATTTGAGTACATTTACATATTGCACATTGGATACTGTGGCTTTCAACGATTTTCTGGGCTCTGTCTCTTCCTTTCTTTTGTAAACACAGGAAAGCATTTAGTCCAGGCTTCTTGAAGGTCACTTCCATCTGGGTACCTCAGTACTCTGATCTCTTATGGTGCATAGTGTTAGTTATAGTTTTTGTTCTTAAAAGAGGATAACAGGTGTTTCATGGAGGTACAACACGAAAAGAAATCGCGTTGCATATTTATGTCCATTGAAGTGTCTGCTGTGGTTAAACCACTTCATTTGTGATTCAACCACTTCATACTTTGGGTAAAAGTTTTAATACTGTGCAAGAATAAAATTCAAATATTTATATATTTGTGATAATATAAAAGAAACACAATATAATACGAGCAAAAATGCTTTTTGCATTTGCAATATTTTTCTATTTCTGGATATAATCTTCATTTGATAACTGTATGGCTCATGCTCTTTTTTTTAGTATCCTCTAAGCAACTTTTTTAACAGTTTGATTTGAACCTAATATTTGAGACATAACTCCCACATATTGCATCCAGCATTCAGAGTTTCATAGTAAAACTTCATTTCAGAAACATTCTTTGGCATATGTTGTTTCTAAGTTGTTACTAAGTTGTTTCTAAGTATGTTACTAAGTTGATCGAGGTCTGTCTGTTTTTTTTGTATTTATACAGAAATGATGCACTAATCTGAAGAAAAATGCAATGTGTATGTTTCCAATATAGTGAGTGCATCTCTCTCTCTCTCTCTCTCTCTCTCCCTCTCTCTCTCTCTCACTCTCTCTCTCT
>JAOVVF010000039.1:15484234-15496900 GCA_028565595.1 Duopalatinus emarginatus | reverse complement strand
ATAAAAGAAACAGTTTGGGGATAAAGTACATATGGGTGTGATAGTCAGGTGTCCACAAGTATAGACAACATACAAGGATGGAAAATATTCACTTTTATTTTTGTCTGCTCCAAAATAAACCATGAAAATGATGCCATTATATTTTCAGCCACATTGTTTAAAAAAGCTGTTTGAAAGAAGGTATGTTTACAAATGAAAAAAGTGACTTGACAGTCTGTATTGCACAAGTGCGCTTTCTCTTAAGGTTTGTTGTTGTGCTCTTTACATAGTCCCTTTCATCACTGCACATCAATACGTGTTGAATTTTAAGAATCATATATTGCATCTGCAACAATGGGGCCCTAAAATAAAAATGAAATTCTAAAAAAAAAAAAAATATGTAGCACCACTCAGTTGTTGATATCACACTACACTCATTAAAGGCACACAGGTGTTAATAGTGTTTAAAAATTATAATAAAGCATATGCAATCTACACATGCCTAGTTACTATACCACATTTTATATACCTGTTGTTTCATTTCTTTATCGTGGCAATAATGCATTTGTCCGGTTAGATGAAGCATGTGCAATATATATTTATCTAAAAGTTTATGTAATAGAAATAATGTGGATAGACTGAATAAACTCTAAATGTAATACTATTCATACGTACCATATAGTATGCTTCAAGGAGAAATGATGCAGTGTGTTTGTCATTTAAGACTGCACAAATATATTTAAGGAGCATATTTTTTGGCACAATTAAAAAAAACTACTACTACTACTGTAATTGTCTGTTTCCATTCCATTTAAATAGTCCTTTACTCCTGAGTCAAACCTTCAATAAATAGGGTCAAGAGGATTTGGAGAGGCTAACAAGTCTTAACCAATTAGTCAATGTATTGAGAAAGCCATCGGAAACCATCCCCATATCCTTGTCTTTTTAACACGCTGCACATGAAAACTTCCATTGGCCTCATGTTCAGCTCTTTCAGTGCCACAGTTCCCTAAAGATAAACAATGAATAATTGGCAAATAAATAAATAAATAAAAATATGCAGACAGAAAGTTAATTCTGTCATTGTTGAAAGAGACATTATTTTAATCTAATGCAAAATATTAAGCAAACACAAAATCACAAATGAATGTGCTATAATCAACAAGGATACTGTTCATATGACTTTTACATAGCACGGTGAAATGTGCATCACTACTAATGGAAACCATTCATTAAAAAGGTATATTTTCCCACCCTGTACATTTGCTAAAAAGCCAAGCTTAAAATAATTTAAGCCTGACACATTTTCTTTTAAATATACTTTTACATATACTATAATGTAACATTAATATATATGATAAAAAACTACAAATAAAACTAAAGCTTATGTTGTGTTTGTTTTAAAATTTTCTACCTTTCCAGTAGTGTGTCCATGTAGGCCAAATGTTACTCTCAGTGCATCCTCACTTATTGCCTCGGGTCGGTCAATTTTATTGCCCAAAATAAGGATTGGCACATTAGATATGGTCTCATCAGTCAGAAGGGCCTAAAATTCGAGACAGGAAATAGTCGTAATACAGTTTCTATACAAATTGTGTCTTTGTAATAGGAAATAAAGAGATAATGAATAAAGAATAATTATTCATGAATAAATTGCTAACATAGTAATAATAATAATAATAATAATAATAATAATAATAATAATAGCTCACATCTAGTTCAATTTTAGCCTCATTGAGACGCTCATGGTCAGCACAGTCCACAAGGTAGACGATTCCATTTATGGCTGGTAAATAATTCTTCCATACTCTTCTTGCTGCAATTGAAAAATTAAAAATCATTTGCAAAGCTGTAAAACAGTTATCTTCACGTGTCTGTAAAGTAAACACTAAAGTGTACAATGACACTATAATTCATACTGCAATACTTCATGATTACCTTGTGCATGTCCACCCAGGTCAAATGTAGTGAAAGTCATTCCAGCAATGGTCAACTCTTCAGAAGCTGAAAGAAATTATAAAAACAAGAATTCATGACACCAGCCTAGATCATAAAGTGTAATCTTTTGCAGGCCTTTATCTTCACATACTACAGTGTATCAGGACAGCACACATGAACAATGAATACTGACTTGGATGAAGTGTTGGCACGTGCTGCCCGAGCCGATCATCTTTAAGCATGTGCAATAATGTTGTTTTTCCTGCATTGTCTAATCCGAGGAAAACAAGCTTTCCGGTCTTTTTATACAATCCTACAGAGAGAACAGGAAACCAGTCAATTCATGTATGTTAATAGCTAGGCGACAGAACAGTCTTATTCATAATACATTACCTAATATTTGCAACACGCTACTGAATCCTCTGTAGATCCAATCGAATATGAAAGACATTCTGTTCCCTGGAGGCAAAGAAATAAACAAAATCGAACAGATATCACATTATCGACTCATTAATAACCACCATCATGGCAGTTTCTGAGCCATGTTTTACTGTTTACAGGTTTATATTGTGTGCACAGAATAACTGACACAGATTCATAACTTTTAATCAAGTCTATGAAGTGCAGCTTACTAACACCACCCCAACACACACACACACACACACACACACACACCACCTATGGTATTTATGAATGTATTGTGGCAGATTTGCACAATTCCTCTGTATCCATTACACTGTGTCCTACAAACGCAGAACTATGTAGCCACCAACTATTTTTACAGACGTGTCAGTGATGGAAACTCGACACCACGGACCAATGTTATACACACACACACAGTTGTTTTCCTATCCTTGTGAGGACTTTCCATTGACAACTCTTCACGCGCTAAATAATGCTATGTCTACATTTATGTCGACCATAACCTTCCTTAATATTACTAATATTATTATTATTATTATTTTAGAAAGCATTCGTTGTGGTTGAAAAGCAGACATGTGAGAAGCAGTCAGATATCCGTGTCCTTAAAAAGGAATTGAGGTCCCCACTAAGATACAAAAGCACGCGCGGACACGCACATATATACATACACACACGCGCACAAATGTCACTCAAATGGCAGACTCATCTACTCACCGTAAAGACAAGCACAAACTCCTCATTTATTTCAGTTACATTACATGTGACACCGTGTATAATGAATAAACGGCTTCACAGAGGTGCTCTGCGCTCACATTATTAGTTAAAGTATGATATTAAAACACCAGGACCAGTTTTTTTTTAAACGAGATGAAAATATTGTGGCCGACCAACCGCCTCGGAGTCGCCTATATATAGTTAGAGAGAGACAGCGAGACAGATCACTAGGTCTGACTAGTAAATACTCAAAAACATTTTTATACGCAGGCTAATCAATACTGTTTTAACAACATGAGACAAATATAAAGGTATCCAAGTCTAACATGGACTCCTGTTTCACAATATATACCCACCTCGAGGAGTGTCACCCAGTCAGCTCCAAATCACAGAAACCACCCCCGTTTTCTCACTATGTCTGCTGCTGTGTCCGAGACTTTATTTCTGTACTATTGATGTCAATACCGACTATAAGCTACATGGGGTAATTTCTAACTAAATGCGTCAAGTAAACAAACCGTCTGTGCTCGGATATGCGCTAACGGAGCATTGTGAGCAGCGCCCTAGTGTGGTGGACATTGGCAAGGCATGTGTGTGTGTGTGTGTGTGTGTGTGTGTGTGTGTGTGTGTGTGTGTGGTGATACAGGGTAATGTAAAACAGCAGCTGTGTGTGAAACATGGGTGTAGCTTAGGGTTGGTCAGTGCCACCCTAGAGTGGACGAGTAGAAGATAAACCACAATTATCAACCTGGAACCTGCTGGGCAAATCCACTGTACAAGATTTTTACAAGACTTTTATATAGTACATGTATGAAACAGAAACAGAGAAGACACAGTGACAGGAACAAGCGGAAAAACTTTATTGATGCAAGCTTCAAGTACCTGAGTTTGACCAGACTGCTACTTTTTTATAACAACCATACTCTGTATGCAATCTAAAGCACGCTGATTAACTTAGTAGTGTTAACTTTTCCCTGGTACTCTGATCACAAGCTGTCATACAAGTTAAATTATTTATTTCCGCCTACATAAATGTACCCTAAATGGATGAAATCATACTGGTCCATGAAGATTGGGCTTTTGTCTTGTCACTTCTGGTAATAAAACCATTTGTCAACTGAAAGAAAACAGAAATAAGATCACAATTTTATTTTTTAAACAAAGCCATTATGTGTTGCATTTAAAACATGACATTTGCTCTTGGGTTAAAATGAACATCTCCTGAATGTTTGAATTTTGCCTCACAGACACAGTCACCCCTACTTTACTTCACAATCTCATAAATAAACAGGGCAAATTCTAGATACCCATCATGGTTAGGTAGAATATATTGGGAGAACACACAGAGCTAGTATTTTGAATTCTCTAAACTAACCATGTCAAAGGTCACTTAAAAAGTAGCTGGATACAGACAAATACAAAAAGACCCACATACCTGAGTCTGGGATGGATCCTGCATTGCCACAGGGGCAAGTCTGTAATGAGAAGAAACAATATGCACAATAAATCCTGTTCTGAAATGTTTTAATTGAGTGAAGTCCAAAACAGTGCAGCACAAAACAACAAACATTTACAAACAAAGTGAAATAGATCATATAGACAATTATTGAAAACATGGCTCATTATAAATATAAATGTGTCACTATTTTAGTATATTAGACAAACAATGACAAAATGAAAAACACTAAATAGATATTTCGAGCTTTCACTGTGTTAGTGCAGCAAGTCACTGTCTTATGGGTTTTATGCAGAACAATGCTTTAGAAATTAAAAAATGTTTGGCTGTTTTTTTATGTTCAATTTCTAAATTGCCTTCGATATAGCTCACCGTGTAGAATAGTTAGGATTGAAAAATAACAAACTGATCAATGTTAATCATTTGCTTAAAGATTCTGCTAATTCTATTTTTGTTACCCTCATCACTGTGTACAGGGAAAAATCAAGGAACAGGATCAAAATAAAACAATGAACATCCACAATGTAAAAAAAAAAAAGGTTTTATATATGGCATCCTTTTTTATCCCAACAAAGCAAAATTCTATCACAGGTTTTTGCAGTGTGTCATTACATAAAACATTGTGAAAGGTAAATTCACAATTATTTAAAAATGAATAATAAATGGTGAAAACATTTTAAAGCTGTACGATGATTATGACTTGGGGAGAAAAAGATCATTATTTTATATAGCACACTGCAAAATAAACAAATACAGTACAAATTTCATATGTAAAAAGGTCTTACGCTTTCAACAACTGCCTTGGCATCGCCTTGTGACAAGCAAAATGGACTGCCTGCTTCCGAAACACAAGTGTTTTTACTGCACAGTAAGAAAAAGATGACAACTATTAGGGTATGTTTAGCATAAGATAAGGGCAGAGCATTAATGCATGACAATATCAATATTATTCCTTTTCAGATTTCTATATTATATAACTATCTGATCTGGTTGTTAATTCTTGCTAACTGAATTCTTTCAGTCATTGACCGAATACTTTTTACAACAACGTACAAGTCTGTAGAGATTCAGTCATTTTGACAGATTACAACAGACGGCAGTCTTTCATAAGTTTAAGAAATACACATCCCTGTCCTGTTGGTGGCCACTAATTAGCTATTGTCTAGTCTTATTGTTGGTCTTCCTAACTAGCTCCATTGATTTACACATTTCTGCTAAAGGTGCTTTCTTCCTTTTTATTTTCATCAGAGAGCTTTCATAGTACAAGACAAATGTTATATTTCATCAATGTCCACTGATGATGCTGCTAACACTACTATAATGCTTTTGAAATAGGAAGGGGAATTTAACATGGTAAACACAGATGAGCAGAGTGATATTACATCGTCAAATGTCTCAGTGCAGCGGAACACCACTCTGCCAATCAAATTAGTGTACTTGAACTAATCTTGTATAACACAAAATTAATATTAAATGTTAAATGATTTGCTTCAGAAAACAATGCCAGACAAAAAGCACACATTTCATATAGTTTTTTAGCAGTACACAGTAATTCAAAGTAAAAAAAAAAAGCTCTTACCAGTTCAGATCACCTGCACTGGTATGTTGTGAAATAAGTGCCTTCCAGAAATCATGGGTGCTTTTGATTGTCTTAATGGCAAAGTCCTGTGTATAAGGAAATTAAAAGATTAATAGCTTGTTCTGAATTTATTTTCCAAACTTACTGACATTATTGGGTCAGGGGTGCACAAATGATAAAAAATAGCTTTTATACATTCTCATGTGCTGTCAAAAAGCCAATGTAAAATAATAACATGGCAGAATGATCAGCTAGTGAAGTGTGTTAATAACGTCTACAAATTTTAATTTTAATCACAAGTACAGTTATTACAGACTTAAAAATAAATTCAGATGAAAGGACAATGAACAAATTTCTCATAATACATTTAACCACTAGGTGACTGTTACTCAATAGGTTAATGTTTTGTGCTGGATTTAGGTACCTACAGAATTTGCATTTTCCTTATACTAAAATTATTGTCTGTGCACATTAATCTGCCTAGTTTATCATTCAAAATCATTCTACTGTCAGTCATAGCAAATCTTAGCCAAGATAAATAAAGCAGCAGGGGGTGGGTTTTGGACAAAGTAGCGTCACTGTAAGCTGTATTAAGGTTAAACATGCATACCATGATTTGTAATGTGTTCCAATATAGTCAGTAAAAAGTCGGGCAGTCTGGGTTTCCTTCTTTTGCAAATAAATACTATAAATAAAAAAACTTGAATGACTTGGACAAAAAACCTGTGATTTGTGATTTCACCCATCAACAAGGTATGTTAAATTTAAATTCACATTAGTATATGATTTAAAAAAACAGGTATTCAACCAACTTTATGAGATCCTTAATTTTTTTATTTAGTTGCAAATGCGTTTGGACACAGACATCAGTTGCCTGTATTACTGGCTAGTTATTATGCCAAATGCACTCAGTCTAAAGTACGCTACATGGCCAAAAATGAACTGTTGCCACCAAGTTAGCTATATCACCATCTGTTACAGATCCTGAGTTCATTAATTCTAGTTTGACTGAGTACTTTTATTAATGATAGAAAGATCAGTAGGTGTGTCAGTCATTTCGATAGATTAGAACACTGAGAGGAATATTAGTAATCATAATTTTAAGCAGTTCACATCACTGTGGTGGCCAGTGTGCATATTAATTATCTATTGTCTTGTCTTCCTTGGATCTGGTTACCTAGCTTACATTGATTTGTACATTCCTGTTAAAGGTAAAGGTGATTACTAAAAAAAACCTTATTCATATTCAACAGTACTCATTTCTTTTATTTTTCATTTAGCTGCAAATGTACTTGGACACAGACATCAGTTGCCTGTATTACTGGCAAACTATTATGCTAAATACAGTCAATCCAAAAAAGACTACATGGCCAAAATTAACTATTGTCACCGATTTAGAAGCACACAATTGCTTGCTTAAAAAGTCTTTGCATGCTGATGTTCAATAACCATTGTCACATATATGACATTGTCAGGTCTACATACTGGTTTACCATACAGTGTTACTGCTAGAATCATTTGTAACATTTGGTCTTGGTGAGATCCTATTTCACTGGTTTGTGCTTCATTCTTTTTAGTATTACTGAGGTGTACTCCAGTCAACCATAATGTTAACTACTCCTGCCAAAACAGGTCCGACCTGCTGCGGCATTGACTACACAGGACCTTGAAAGGTGTTTCGTGGTATCTGGCACCAAGACATTAGCAACAGATTGGACCAGATAAACTTTGTGACTTGTTAAAGTCACAGTTGCCCATTTTTCATGCTTCCAAGACATCAACTTTCACTTGCTGCCTAATATATCCCACCCCTTAAAATGTACAATTGTAACAAGATAATCAATATTATACATTTATGTTGTCAGTAGTTTTGTGGTGTTAATGTTTTGGATTAGTGTATATCATTTCATTTTTGTGTTGATGTAAACAGTGTAGAAAAAATAACATAAAAGCACCTTGTCTTTAAACTCATTGTTGAAAGCAAACTGGTTTTCAGGCTTCCCGTCTGGTACTTTGTACCGTCTAAACCAATCCACAGTAGCTTCAAGGTAGCTTGGCTTGAGTCGCTGAACATCACTAATATCTGAAATTAACATCACCGAGCAAATGAGAACAATAGCATTCTAATAATCCTTACCATGCCAAAGAAAGACAGTGGAAAACATAGTGATTACTAAGTGATTAATGTATGAGAATTTATGCATTAAAGTGGAACAATAAAAATCAGTCACCATTCAAGTCTTTTGCTTCTGGGTCATCAACATTGATTGCAATAACTTTCCAGTCAGTTTCACCTTCATCTATCATAGCTAATACACCCAGGACTTTCACTTTGATAACTTCACCTCGTGAGCAGACCTTTAAAAAAACATAGCCATTTATACAACAGAACACCTACACAAAGAACCTCAAGACACAGACTAAATTACACATAATTACAATGAATAGACAAATTAAAACATACTCTGCTGCCAATTTCACAGACATCAATCGGGTCATTGTCACCACAGCATCCAGTATCACAGTCTTTGTGGCCTGGGTCTTCCCATGTCTGTCAGAAAGGGGGAAAGGTTGTTGGGGTAAGAGACAAGAAACTGACAACTGGTAGTGTCTCAATGCTCAATTTGAACTAAAAAATAAATAAAAATAACCACAAGGCAAAAATACCAACCAAATTGTTCTCCAAAATAACAAGTGCCCTTTGCATAAACTTCCTGGTCAAAAAAAATGTTTCAACTTGGAGCCTCTGGAGGCAATATTATGAGACAGAGCTGCTTTAATTGTTATGTTATGACAGTAAAATAAATTAATCCCATCAATGGACTTTTTTCTTCGCATTATTAACAGAGGTGGTTTTACATTTTTATTTAATAGTTTTAAAATAAGCTAACTGATGCTTCATAATTTTGGTGTTCACTGTATTTGTAAGCATTCCATGTACAGCTGTGTCAGAGAAACATTTGAGACTCAGTACAGCATAACAAGAACTTTATTCACAAGTTGGTAGCCTTCGAATGGTACAATGTCTGGTACAATGTCACAGCATTAGTGTTGTCTATCTAGCTCTTACTCGTTTTTTAACAAGAAGTGGGGGTTTTTTTAGAGGAATTTGCATATTTTAGCGCCAAATTCTGCTGCGGTGCTGTTAATGTGTGCTCTGTCAGTCAGTCAGTCATTTTCTTATCTGCTTAGTCTGTCAGAGTTTGTTCGGAGCTCACTCAGAATCACTGGGTACAAGGCAGGAACACACCCTGGACAGGGCACCAATCCATTGCAGGATACCACATACACACACTCATTCACTCACAAATGTGCTCTGTGTCATATGCATTCCAGCACTCTCTGGGGTGCTTTCACAGTGGTTACAAATATCCATGTTTTCAGCCATGTGGCTATACTGCATGTAACATAAGCTGTTGAACTTGCCTAGTCTTGGATATAAATGGTTTGTTTGTGTGTCTGTCAGCGACAATGCAATCTGGACTAATCATCACAAACGAAGCAACCCTGGTGCATAAAATTACTTGGGGTGCTATGTCTGCCCATTTTCAGTACAACTGGCAAAATGCATTTACACAAAAATGCATAACCCCATAAAATGAATCTACATGCTTATCATAAAAGTCAGAAAAGTACATCAGATATAACTGCCTCACCTGAGGAATTGCACCATAGTTCCAGATGTATCCTTTATGTGGAAATACATTGGCCACATAACGCAAATTCCCTTTTTTTACATCCTGCTTTATTGGATTAAGTGGGTCCTTGGTGGCAATCTGAGAATAAAAGCATTTGTGAGCTCATTCATAGGACTACTATGACTATGTAACTAGGAATTATTAGCATGTAAGGAAATATCACAAATAAAATTGCATTGATTATAGATTACAGCATACCTCCATTTTTGCATTTGTCCATCGGGGTACCTCCACAACCATGTGGAAAATGTTCTGTGGAATAAAATCATTTCTAAATGTAATTTCATCATATTGTGAAAGCTGTCCAGTAATCCTAACGTGCGTATAACTGTATAGTGGATCTGAAGAGTAAAATTACGAAATAATATTAAGTCCACTGTAACTATTTCACAAAGTGCTTAAAGGTTACATTATCTGCAGCAATAGCTAAAAAAAACTGAGAAAAAGGTTGAGGAAAACTTTGATCACTCAAGACATCCCATGAGGAGGAAAACTATTTACTCTTCTACACAATTTTCAGTAACTTTGAGAATTTTTCTAACCAAAGTTATAAGAACACAATACCTGGGCTTCATCTCCATAGATAGGGATATCATGGAACGGTGAAATGTATTTTCCATCTTGGTCCTCTGTTTAGAAAAGAGATAACACATATATTGCACACTGATGTAGGAAATGAAGTATACATTTACATTCTTCTCTAATGAATAGCAGTATTAATGCTCCAATAATAACAAATAAATTTATATATTGGCAATTACATTCAAATGACTGTGAATTGGTGAGAACTGATGCCTGCTTTTTCAAATTCTTCCTGACCGTCTCCAATAGTATCCTGACATCAATAGTGTCCTGGTATTGTTTAATTCTGCTCTATGTAATGCTGTCATTAGCTAGCTTCTCACCATAAATTAAACATTCTGACAGTCCTATCCTTCGATGTTAGTTAAGGTAAATTTCTAGATATACCCTTACTTTCTTTTTCAATACTGATTAGTCATCAGCCCTTTAAGTTTTTGACTGACTAAAGGAAAAATAAGGGTGAGCTTGTCTACCAACGGTCAGCTGACATGATGAAACTATGCAAGAGGGCTATTGGGGTCACAGAAGTGTGGCCATGTTTTTATATTTTTGAGTGAGGACCAAAAAAAGCCAGTCATTATTTTAACCAATTAGTCAATCAGGGTCATCGTTTGTCTGGAGCCCACCCGAAACCATGGGCGCAAGGCAGGAATACCCCCTGGACAAAGCATCAATCCATCACAGGGTACCACACACACATACACACACACACACACACACACACACCCCCCCATTCACTCCCACTCCCAGAAGCAAATTTATCATATCCAATTTGCCAACCATGTGTATTTTTCTGGAGATGGGAAGAAACCAGAGCACACGGCAAAAACCCACACGGACATGGGGAGAATTCAGAGAAACAGAGAACAGAGAAAGCTTCATGCTCCCCCTGTAATCGTTGGACCTCAAGTTAAATCCAGGCTGTACGATATGTGACTGAAGATACTATACTGGATACATGTTATGGACTCATAATAAAATAATGATGAAGAACTCTGGTCTAGTTGGAATGCAGATAGACAGATTAAAAACAAATAAACTGACTTTCGCTTTCACATTTTGTTGTAGCCATGTTCACAGATTTATTTTGCAAAACACACCGAAAAAATTAAATATTTCGTAACACTCATATCCGAAAAAAACACAGATATGAATACGTTTGCCGTATTTGTTATAATGTGGTCTGTAATAGAGTCAGTTAGTGTTGTCAGGCTATATCTATATCCCAAGTGTCCAATGTTCCTCCGTTTAACAGAACACATTACAGGAACGTGACAAACTCTGGAGCCTCTGGAGTTCTGGGGTAGGAAACTGGGCACTTGGGACTCTGGGTGAATAGATACACACCTGTGGGTTTCATCTATGGCCATCTATACACTACTTACCTACATGAAGGTAAATGAAAACGCCCTTGTACAGTCCTGTTGTATATACAGTAACCTTACTCACCCTGTCTACTTACAGTACTGTGAAGATTACAAACAGAAGCACCTTTAAAAACAGTTTTAAACAGTTTACAGTAATATGAACCCATGCTTTAGAAAATCAGAGTCATCCAAGTATTTCTAACAGGAGTTGAATAGCTACTGGCAGCATCAGCGTTCTGGCTCTGTGCGCACAAATGTGTTCTTATTTCTGTTAAAGGTTTTTCTATCAAAACTAATAAAACATGTATTTGATCTTTTTTTCCTTTCTTTTTTTTAAAACCATGACTCATCATGTATATGTTCATATAAATGAACCAGCTCTACAGGTCTGCCCTGACACATAGTTGACGAGGATAAACTAGACTATATCCTGTGCCCTATGTGACGTGTGAAATCGACTTTGTGCGTCTCGAAACGTGTGCGTTCACACAGGACCGCAGGTTTCTGTTTCTGACTGATGAATGATGCAACTGTAGTCAAGGCGACACGTGGCCCACTCTCTAAATTCAAAAGATCGTACCATCCATGCAAGGTTTCTCATAGGCTAAAAGAAAATAAAACGCATGGCACTCACTATAAAACACTCTGTAGGTCAGAGTGTTAGGATTTCCTCGTTCTTCGATGGAGAAGCTCATGGCTGCCGGTAGACTTGACTGAAACGTGTGGTGATAATGCGCCTCAATGACGTGGGACTCAGAAGTTCAAGAAAGAGCCTGCATGTAAGCAAGGAAGAGTCGTAACTCAGAGGAAAATGAACCCTACTTTACTTGCCCTAGCAAGTGCGCGAGCGAGAAAACGCGGATGCAATTTGGCGGGAAAATCATTTCAGATCAGAATCTTAACATATTTATGTCCAGAATCAATTTCATT
>JAOVVF010000039.1:15453219-15479520 GCA_028565595.1 Duopalatinus emarginatus | reverse complement strand
ACAAAAAATATACATTCATTCATTCATACATACACACACACAATCATAATGCCAGTTGTGACGTCTACTTTTGTTTTCCATTTGCTACTATATTTACAAACCTGCAACATCGGATCAAAGGTAGGAAAGCACTGAAGTGTTGTCAGTAGGTTTGCTTTGCTATTATGCATCACTGATAATGCAGTTTATACAATTGTAACAGCATTTGAGAAGATGGATAGTTGCAGTGACCTGACAGATGCCCCCCCCCCCCCCCACCCCCCGTTTGGCTCAAAAGCTTGAATGAAACATTTCCAGTACTCCTCTATGCATATTGTTTGAGCTCTTATCTGTCTTATCATAAGTTCAGATGTCAGCATTATAAAAGTTATTTTGTGAAGTTTCTTATTTTTGTTTCCTATTTACTCATAGGAAATGGATAAGGTTTGATATTTTCCACAGGAGAGCAAAGCGATTGTCTTTAAAAAGTGACCTAAATGAGAATACAATTCATTCTCTGCTTTATACCTTTTGTGCTTAAATCATTAATTTGTCTTGTAACATTATTCTCTTTACCCATGCCTTACTTTACTAAGTGTCACAGGTTAAACAAGTTTATTTCCTCATTTCTCCCAAATTCAAACCCTTTTTTCTGATATTAGGATTAAGATGTTTATCAGAATACATATATATTTTTGGAGACGTGCTGGTTATTCTTTTTCTCTGCTTTAGAGGTAAAAGGTTTGGGCTTGCAGCAGTATATTGGTTTAAATAAGATAAGTGATCAGGTAAACTTAAATTGTAACTGATTGGATTTAATGGCTCATTATTTTTGCTAAACCTTTGCAAACCCGGATTAATTCCCAACCATTTTATTTTTCTACCATTTGATTTATACAGTACATATAACTCAAAGTGTGGGCTTGAATACCAATTGGCAAGGTGAAATTCATGCTGAAGCAAATGGTGGCATATTTGCTGAATGTACTATTGTAATGTATTTTGAACTGTCAAATCCACAGTGTCTTTCAACCCCCTAACTGAAACGTGTGTATTTTTACATGCTGTATTCATTGGAAGTCATAAATTGCCCAGCAGAAACCATTATAAGCCTTCCCAGACTACTTTACCAAATGGCATGCCAAAAGTGGCACAAACTATTTTTTTTTCCTTCTGTAATTGAGACCCTGTAAAATTGACATTAATTTAAATTTAATTCCAATGCCAGTGGACACTATTACAGAAAAATCAATAAAAAAAGTTCCTTGAAAGAAAGTCTTCATCTTTTTTTATGTCTGTATATTTGTAAATGCTACAACAATACTGCCATAGTTTGAGGTTATGAAACCGGGGTTGTTGCAGGTTCAATCACCTGTACCAACAAGACACCTAACCCCTTAACTGCTCTTTTGGCACTGAATAGGGGCTGCCTACTGCTTTAGGGAAGTGCGTCCACCGGTATGCTTTTTATACATGGGATAAACGCAAATGTCAAATTCATCTGTGTGCAAGCACAGTCGTTAATCACTTCACTTTCACTTGTTCTAAATTACTTCAAGTAGCCACTAGATGGCATAATGGGTGTAAGGCAAGTACTAAGGTTCTAGTTATTTAAATTCTAAAGCCGTTTAAACGGTTGGCTAAATGTTTCATATGAAACATAATATTATATATGGCAAAAGTATGTGGGCACCTAACCTTCACATCTATATATGCTTTTTAAACATCCCATTGCAGTTTTAACCATGTCTTCATGGAGATCCTTACAACTTTGTAGCAACCATCTTTTTGCTACACATTTTTGCCAGTAATAGTGTATGTATGAGAACCAGATTGGCCAAAAACAGTATTGCAAATCATTAATCAATATGATTATGTGTGGGAGGTTGTTACTACAACGTTAGGTACAGCATTATTGATCAGAGATGTTAAAGACTAGCTAAAGTACTGAAATTCTATTCAGGTCATGGGACATACAATCTTAGGTGGTCAATAGCCGCAAATGCGACTCCAATTCTCTACTAGAATACAAACGTTTTAGCAGTTAAGGCAGTATTTGTAAAATTAGATGATTTATTGAATCACATGGTGTGCAACAAAATTTCTGTAACTGTCAGTGAGGTATAAATAATACAGAATCTTCCAGTCTTCCAGCTTAATAATCTAGAGTCTTACATCTTTGGCTGTATGTTGCCTGTATGCAGTGATTTTTGTGTAGTACAGTTCAAGCACAGTGAGGATGTAAGAGTATGTGCAGCCAATCTGTCAGGTGTTATATCAAGTAACCAATGTTCATCAATGGCATCTGATTGACAGTCATATATCCCAAAGACAGGAAAAATGCAGGAGTGAATAATTTTATTCACATATATACACTCGGATCATTATACCTTCCTTAACTTCCTGCATCCAACACATTTTCTGACTGTCCACTTGCAGCCTAATATACACCATACCTTCACAGATGTCACTGTAAGGAGACAACCAATGTTATTCTTGTATATAAAGAACTTGTATATACCATATTTGTGATTTTTTTAATACTCATTTTGGTAGATGCTTTATATACCATTTTAACTCGCATGTAATCTATGAATATTTGGGATGATGAACCACAGATGACCAAAAATCTCAACAAGACCAAATAAAGAAAGACTTTTAGAGTGTTTAAACCTTTCTTTCCTGCTTTTCAGGCAATTAATCTTAGTGAAACTACAGTGTATAAATGATTCTTGAGACATGCTCAGTTGCTTGGAAACCCATGGCAACACTGTTCACGGCGCACCAGCAGGCCTTCAAGCCGAGGGTGTTCTTTATCAGCACTGTGAAAGGCGCCACCTCTTAAAAAGACTTTATTTAACTGAGCCTAAAAGCACTGAAAGAAACTGGCACTAAAACTAAGGCTGTTTGTCCCCAAATACAAAAGTGACACTTGCGGAATTTTCCGTTCCCATTCATTAATCCACATTTGCATTCGCTAATTAAAAGACACACTGTGATTATTTTGCACAGATTATTTTAGTCACTATTCATAACCCAGAATGTGTTCAAAACATCAGTTGGTTATGTGAGGATTGCAGGATATTGTGCAATGTTAAATGTCACATCCTTCTGTATGGTAGTAAACCAACAGTTCTTAACTGATCAGATTTAGTGAGTATGTCACAGGTTCTCCACTGTTCTGCATTTCCCTGTGGCTGTGTTGTTACTGCTTAGTGAGAAGAGTAGAAGAGTGCTGATGAACACCTTTTCTGTAGTATAGAAGACTCTTAGCGCAAGGCCTTGTTGACTCACTAATGCTTTGCTTTTACTGTAAATCCTCGCCGTTCTCGTTGTTCCCACGTTAAAGTGTAGGTGCTACGTTGCCAGGAGATGGAACTGCTGATTGGTGAGAGAGTATGAGACAAGAGTCCTCCCCCACATCCTCATCTCATATCCTCACTCTGTGTGAGTTGAAGAGGTGGTGAGGATAAGTACTTGCCCACCTCCCTTGTTCGTGCTATGTAAACTGCCTCACTGCTGCTGTCGTCCTGCATTCAGGCCTGACCACATGACTGAGGACAACTGAGAAAGGATCCATGCAGAGGGCTTAGATCTGAGGGAACCCAAGATGCAAGACAACTTAAACAGGATTTTTTCTCTAGGCTATATTCTCCTGTACATCTGAACACAAAAATCTCATGGTCATATAAGTGAAGAAGTACATAGGTAAGGAATTTGTTCTATAATATTTACTCTTACTTCCATAGTGACTAGTCAGTTCAGCTGATTGGGTTCAAGAAAAAAATCATTTGACCTTATTTGCTTGGCTTCGTGGCACATAAAAGTGAACGCATCGCTTGTATTGCAAATATAGTGTTTCACATACTACTTTTGTGGAGTTTAAAATAGTCCAGTTGTTTGTAACATCACTAACACTAACATGTGGCTGTGGTTGGGCGATGTAGTGCTCTGTTATTGGCTGTGTCAGCTTATAGGAAAGACACAGAGTATACACACAGCTGGTTTAGTGCACAGAAATGTATTTTTGTTACTTTGATGTGTGTCAGAATTTAGGATTAAAGTAATTTTGGATGCATACTGGGACTTGATAATAATCCACATGTTCTTCTCTGTGCACTTTAAATAAGGATATATCAATCATTAGTACCCCTAGTACTTTAGTACTTCCTCCTCCCTGCTAAGGATCTTCGGTGCTCACATCCTTCCTCCTATCTGTGTGACATCACACAAATGCATCCTGAGGCTTTCTCTGGCCATATTTAGAGATTTTCTTCCTTGCTTTTTGCCTGCTCCTATTGTGGCACAAATGGAATTTCAATCAAGTCTTCAGAAAGGGCAATGCTACTCCTCATATCTGGGATACAGTATCCAAACTTAGCACACCAGTAAGGTATAAAGAATTAAAACATATATATGTAGGAATATTTATTATATTAAATGAGTGTTGTAAAAATCACTCAAAATCTTAGTTGATGAGCTAGACATCTGTAGAAATAAATAAATAAAAATCTAGTTCTGTATTATTGTCTTTCTGCTTGGTTTTGGGACTTAGATGTTGTCAGTGTTGCTGTATGAGAGTTTGTGTTTTGGGTCCACTCCATGAAAGGGGGTTGTCCTGTGAATGTCTGGAGCCGCCCACGAAGCTGTCTGGCTGCCAGATGTACAGTACTTCTCCACTTCCCCCTCAGGAACTCCTACTTCAACTCTGGCACTGTAAAAAGAACCAGAAAGTTACATGTCTAAGGACTAGCAAATGTCTAGTTAGCATTTATCTCTGCGCTTAAAAAAACAGGGCTTATTATGTTAAGAAGATACTGCTGGCAACACTAAACATTTGCTGGTTTGGTTCACGAAAGCTTGAAGAGATCTGAAATGAAGAAGCAAAAAGCAAAGGATATCGGCACAGCCGTCAGATCGTAAGGAATTCCTTTAAAATTATATGGTGGTTCAAATGACATAGAACATGTAACATATTTTAAAAACTGTGCATGCATGCAATGTTTAAAGTGTTTTTCCCCTGTGAACATGCTGGAAATAGTTGTTATGTGCCCTTGTGCATTAATTATGAATACTTCAAATTGTATTATTAAAAAAAAAAGTAGCTCAAAGTTCATTGAATTTTTTCCTGTGGTTGTACATTATTGTTTTTCCTGTGCAAATCTTTCAGCGTGTGGTCTGATTTCAGCTCTGCGTGGATTATGGGCACCACTGCTAGTGCAGGTTCCCAGCCTGCATCAGTGACTCCTACACACCACGTTGATCACCAAGCTGGAGACATAGCTGAAGACAAGCGCTCCATGAGCAGCAGCACTTTGCAGGTGCTGACTATTCCCAGCAGCAAGGCCAAGTCCATTATCACAAATAAGGTGGCCCCCGTTGTCATCACGTAAGTAGTACCATAATTATTGTGAATATATATGATTTAATCATGTGCTTTGCCTTACATTAACATGCTATTAGAGTGTAATATTATGTATGTATGTAATTAACAAAAGAAGGGTAATTCCAGTGACATGGTAGCATAGTGGGTATCAGTGTCTCCTAGCAGGCCCTGGGTTCAATTACTTACCTAAGAAGCCAGGCTGCTTTCTGTGTGGAGTTTGCATGTTATCCCTGTGTTTGTGAGGGTGTCCTCCAGTTTCCTCGCATAGTCCACAGGCATGTATGAATCTGGCCTGCATTGGACATGAAACCTGTCAAGGGTGTTTCCGTGCCCTCTGCCTGGGTGGACTCCAGCACCCCCTACAACCCAGTAGTAGGATAAGCAGCTTAGATAATGAATGAGTGAAGAGGGATGATTTGGAAACTATTTATTCTGTGTAACTAATTTAAAATTTATTTGTTGCCACTGTTTAATATTGAATCCCAGAAAACATGTACTGTACATATTGAAAAAATTAATGATTAAAACGAATGATGAAATTTATCTCAGGAAGCCTTAACTAATTTCTTACAAGTTTTTAAGTTATTTCTTTTTTACTGACAATGACTGTGTTTTAGTAATAAATAGGTAACTGTTACACAAATATACAAATGTAATTGAATGTTGTTCATATTAGAACATTCTTATCATTTACAATTACTAAATTTATATAATTTTATAAAGTAGTAATTGAATCTTAGTTTGGGTCAATTTGGGTTATCAGTCAGTATTACAATATCTTTTTGTGACCTGTGAAATATTCCAAACTTTGAACAGAATCGAATCTGTTTAGGTATTAAAGTTAAGTAAATGTAAACTGAAATGTTACTTTTTTTTCCTATCTCATGTGTGCTATATTAAATGGGTTCACACATGAATGCAACAATAATACATAAATAATGCACACATGCTGTTAATTTACATAAATATCTGTAAATGAAATATAAGTGGGACACCTTATCACCTCAGTCAACTGTGGAATCACCTAGAGGTTTACATTATTCCAAAACACTCCAAGAAGAAACTAAGTGCTATCTCTTTGAGCAGGTACAACTGCCGAGAAGAGTTTCAAATACATGACAGTATCGTCTCAGCTAACTACTCTGTGGGGAAAATATATGATACCCTGCCTGAGCATTACCTAGTGTTGGTAAGTTTGTCTTTATGAAGCTAATTTAACAATATTATGAACGATCATGTAGATATTTTGATCTCATATGTATATTACAATGGCAAAATTGTTCAACTGAGGGGGAGCCTTAACCATTTAAATAAACACCTGCCAACAAACTGCAAGGTTTTTTTTATTTAATCCCAGCATTAAGGGACATATAAGAAGCAAAGTCATTATCTGCATGTCTCAAAAATTTGTCTTATTTCATGAAACCTAAAGTTTTATTTGAAATGAGATTTTTAATGCCATATTTCTGTTGCATTTTAATGTACTCAAAGAGTTACATCCAGAATTCCATGATCAGATTGTAGTACTGACAGATTCCTCTTTGTTTTAAGGGATGTGACTGAACACATTAGTGACTATCATGCTTACAATATTTAATATAATGCCATACAATATAATGCTGTTTTTATTGCTTAGGGGGAGTTTTTTATGGTGCAGGATGTGAACAGTAGAGCAGATGTCTTAAACACTACAGGAAGCTACGGGGCCCCTAACTTCCGGAAAGCCAAGGAAAACTACCCTCTATTTGGAATGGGCCAGCCCAGCCTGAACGGCTTCAAACAGGTCCTTCAGAGGCTAGAGAGTGAAGCTTACGAGGTCAGTCATAGTTTGTAGTTTGTGTAGTAATCAGAGGTGACTGCTTTGAGAAAAGTGGCCTCACCTAAAATTCCATTAAAATTTAGCAATAATGTATTTCTATATTAATTGTACTGTGTGTGTATATACTATAATAATATATTATATTGTTAGCAGATCAAATTAGTCTCACTTATCGCAATGTCTTGCTGTCAATACAATCTGTGTTCAGTGTACAGCACAGCCTGCATAATAATGTCCTTTGTAGCCCCAGACACATTAGCCATAGTGGTCCAGTGAGACACAGATTTTATGGGCTTCTAAAACATGGTTTCTCTAGAAGTGAATGAGTTCATGGGTAGGTGGGTGGGTTTTGCTTAAAAAAAAATCAACATTCATTGTACAGTGCGTTCTTATTTGGCCTGCATGCCTTACTTCTCTATATGAATATTAAGAGATGATGCTTTCATATATGAGATGAGACTAGATGAAGTAGATAAACCATACCAACAGAGTGTACTTCAATAGCACACTATTAATACTATAGAGTATACTATCATTACTACATTAGCTACTCAACTGTACTGTGAGGAATTCATCCACCTTTTTGTACGTACAGGAAGTGATATTCTTCTGTGTTCGTGAGGAACCTGTTGTTTTCCTGCATATGGATAAAGACTTTATTCCATACACTCCCAGGAGGAAAGAGAACCTCCATGAGAACCTCCATGACCTGAGAAGTATGGGTAAAGCAGAGCAGCTGGAGCTCTCCATCAGAAAAGAGGTTATGGACTAATGTGTAAATGTATCTCAAACCCCTAATTAGTGTTGTTTCACATGTGGTACTAATTCTGTGCTTTTTGTTTATTTACTTTTCCTCAGCTGTGTGACTTTGCTAAACTTTGTGAGAACACAATCTATGTTTATAACAACATTGAAGACTTAAAAGATGAGCCTCAACATGTCAGGATTGTGTCTGAGGAAGATATACATGTAACTGAAGAGGTTTACAAAAGACCACAGTTCAATTTGTCCACTTACAGGTATTGTGTCATACCATTTTTGGTCAAGACTATATTTGGTTTTCTGTGTATAACATTTCTTAATCCTAAATGCACAGTGAATTTCCCTTGTAGATATTACAGACTCCCACTTCCTACAGAGGGGGCACCACTGGAAGAGGATTTTGATGCATTTGTAAATGTGCTTCGGGTAAGATCGTATATCATGATAATTTATACATTTATTTGTTTTCATCTATTTCTACTTCCATTAAGAATACAAACAAGGAGCAAACATTACCGGAGAAATATGAAGCAGATAACTATTATTACTTACTAGGTTATTAATTCCCTTTTATGGTGCTATCATCTAGAGATTGCAAGTTCGAATTCCAGTCAAGCCATCTGTGGCTGGGAGTCGAAAAGAGCAAAATCAGGGAGGGAGGGGTGGGATAATCTCTTTCCTATCAATCACAGTAACACTAGCCAATAATGGGCATTGGTAAGCTAATGCATGTGGAAGTGGGTGGGTAGCGCTTTTCTCTGAGTGTATCACATGTACACCCCCCTGACATTTTGAAAAAGATGCAGTCTTTTTTTAATAGTACACTGAGCTTAAGTAGTACAATGTCAAAAGTCAGCAACATGCCATTTACTACTTTAACCAGTGCACTTTTAAGTACTGAGATAAGTACATTCTGAGTGAAATATTTCATATATACATTTCCTTTGCAAAGATGGAGTTCACACTATTCAAGATGAATTTCTTAACCAAGTAGGTTATAGGTTTCCTTTTAGCTATGGAATGGATTTTTTCTTCCTCTTCTTCTTCTTCTCATTATTATTGTTATTATTTTATTAACAAAGACACCATGAATGGCATTTATGTAGAATTGTTTATGAATGCTGACATTCTCTCCCGTACAGAAAAACCCCAGCTTGTCAGTATTGCGTGATAGCTCCAAGCCTCTGCCTGCACTGCTGTTTAGCTGCCAGGTGGGGGTGGGACGAACTAACCTTGGCCTTATCCTTGGTGCACTGGTCTTTCACCATCTACATGGTGCACTGTATGACACCAGGTAAGGGTATTTCTAGCAATATTTTGAATGCAGTGTTATCTTTACCATCTGTTTTGACTTTTGACTAAAACACTGATATGGAAAAATAATTTATCAATGAAATATATTCTTACTTAATGCAAAAGATCACTGGGTTTGATATGATGTATGCCATTTATACACCAAATTGATACACCAAAACATTGAAAGTGATTAGTCATTGAAATTAAATTGTTAAATCTTTGTCTCTCATTGTCAAGGGAAGAGGATGCACCGGGCAAGCAGCAACCAGAATTTCAAGTGATTCAGAATCTGATCAGTCGCCTCCCCAAAGGTCAACAAGTGCTTGATGAGGTTCGTTGTTGCAGTCACAGAAAGTACTAGACCTAATGATGCTGTAGTTTTAAAGGAGTGATAGGAATGTTTTTTGCTCTTTTATTGTAGGTCAATACAGCTATTGAATTGTGTTCCGAAATGCACAACATCAAAGATGCTATTTATGAAAATAAAAGAAAAATGGAAGCAATTTGTGAGGATTATCAGATACAAGTAAGTATCAATTTTTATGTAACTCCTTTAAGTATATATGTAACTATGTGAGAAATAGACATGCAATACAATGCATGTTTTTTCTGTTTTTTTCAATATAGGGAAGTAGTACAAAGGCCTATTTTTTGCAAAGGACTCTGCAGAGTCTTGAGTCTTATTTCTACTTAATAGTGTTTAATGCCTATCTTCATGATCAGGTACTGTAATGTACATTATTATTAAGCTATGTAAAACATACAAGTCTTTCATTACCTTAGTTTGCTTTCAGCCTCTGTCTCTGTTCTCCTCATGACTCTGCATACACTCTTGCATATTTTTAATAACAGAATGTGTGATCTTATGTGATTTTTTTCTATCATTGCTATCTAGTATCCACAGGTGTTTGCCCAGAGTTTCAGTCAGTGGTTGTGTGTAAATGCATGGATCTACAGGCTGCTTGGAAGTATGAACCGCTCTGAGCTGTTGGCACCAGCCAGCCTTGTCACTGATGGCACCAGAATACTGGTAAGGCTCCAGAATGAGGTTATTATTCAAAATCAGTTTTGTGTGCTCATTCCTATGCAATGTTTTAGAAAACAGTTCTTTAATGTGACTTGGAATGTAAAGCTCACAAACAAAATCCACACATTTACCCCAGAATCACTGTGCTCACAAAATAACAAACATAATTAATTTGTTTATGAGGTGTCCAGTGAGTTTTTGGCACCAGATGTACTTGGGACAGCCAAAGAAATGAGGGTGGCCAACTTCAGAAGGGTTCTTAAAATGCCTGTGTATGGCATGGCCCAGCCAAGCTCTGAGGTAAAGACTATTCTATGCTATGCTAAATTCTGTGCCAAATGAAATGTTAAGACTAAACAAATTTCTGTTTTAGGCTGTTTCTATCGTGTTATCTTACCTCATGGATGAGCGACGGAGGCATTCCAGCATTGTATGGGTGAATCTGCAGGAGGAACTGATTCTGGAAGGTAATGGGCAGATGTTCACCTCTCGAGAACCAGGGTGCCTAGAGAAACCAGTCCAGGTGTATGCGCAGAACCCACAACAACATGAGGTACTTCCATTACTTGGTTTCTATATAGAGACAGGTGACAAATTAAAAGAAAAAAAACAACAAAAATGTCTTAGTAATGTTTTGGGGTGTCTTGGCATTGATTCTAAAAGTCTCTGGAACCCTACTGGAGGGATGAAACAACATTCTTCCAGAAGATATTGCCTCATTTGGTGCATGGAGAGTGCCATCTACAACATGATTGGTTTAGATCTGGTGACTGCAAAGCCAAAGCATATGTTTTATATATAATAATTTTCATTCTTATCAAACCATTCAATGAATTTTCTTGTCTTGTGGATGGTGAAGTCATCCTAGAAGACACCAATGCCAAGTTTATATCATAGAATTTGTCTGATCTATTAAAAGAGCTTTGTATGATTTGCCATGACTTTCTACTCCACAGGGACAGTGGGTTCAACCCATGTCAGTAAAATAAATAAATAAATGAATGCCCTCATAGAATAAAAGAATGACTATTCCTTTAATTTGTCTGCATTTAACATATAGTATTTAACACAGCAGCTTATTTAACTCTTTGAGATTTAAATATTGAAAAAGACCTAGGGGTTGGTTCTTAGTATACAAAACCATAAAATTAACTTTATAGTTAACTTTAAAATTATTGGCACCCTTCAAGAAAACATTGTTTATAAAAATAATCATTAAATGCACACAATTAGAGAAAATGCTTATCTACACAGATAATTTTTGATATGGTGAAATCAGATAATGCATTTCAAAATACATAAGTAACTAACTTGTCAAAGTCTAAAACTGTTCAAATTTGCCGGCAAGAAGACAAATGTGCCGTAGTAAAAAGGATGGTGAATAAGGCAAAGATCCTTGGGGTTGGCATGTTTCAAAATAAACTATTAGCCATCCCCTCCATAACAACAAGTTAGCTGGAAACATTGCAAGAAGAAAGCAAACAGTAAAATGCAGCCCTTGAACTTTACCAGGCATCACCAAAGCTACAATTAAAATTGTGTGTTGTGGTCACATGAGACCAAAATTAAATGTTGAACGGCCATCTCACTCTCTGGATTTTAATTATATCTAAACTAAAGCCTATATAAACCTAAGAAAATAAAGAAGTTTAAAATGTTTTCCGTGAATGAGTGGTGTAAGATCAGTCTTGTTACACTTGTTAATTATTTTCTCCAAGGTAAAATTCTACAAATATCACATGAGGAATATCACGTCATCACATTTATTTGGAAATGAGTGATATCTCAGAGTGGCATCTCTGAATATTTAAACTTCTCTAATTGCATGTTATTTATGTTAAATCATTATTTTTGGTCATGATCTAATTGGAACTAATTCACTGTATATCAATGTGGAATACCATCTAATTATACTGTCCTTGTCATATTGATACCATGCTTCAAGCTTTACGATATACTGCTGTCAGATTTGATCTCGCATTAATTATATGGAGTAAAATCAAAGTACAAAGCAGCTAAGATAATATTGTTTCCCAGACTCTGGAGCTGGCATTAAAGGAGGACATTCTCAGGTGTGAAAAATGGCTTGAGGTAGTTCTTGAACAAGAGAAGCAGATGAGAATGCTGAAAAGCTGTCATACTGTCCAGGAAGACTTTGCCAATCAAAGGAGCATTTGCCCAGGGCTTACATACCGGCGTATACCTCTCACTGAGTACTGTGCTCCACAGGAGGAGGTAATATGACACACTGCAGGATTCATCTGAATAATGAACTTTAAAATATTACACTTAAAACATATGTAATGATATTAACTCTTACTGCTGCCCTCAGTTTTTTGACCAGCTGTTAGAGGCCATGAAATGCAGTCTTGGTGAGGACTCCGGTTCAGCTTTTATCTTCAACTGCAGTGATGGGAAAGACCGAACCACCACTGCCATAGTCATTGCCACACTCACTCTCTGGCACTTCAATGTAGGTCCACATGTAATGTCTACTGCAAACATTTTTTACTGAAAATGCATCCTAGCATATTGAATTATCACTTTCCAGGGCTTTCCTGACTGCATGGATGAAGAAATTGTAAGTGTTCCAGATGCAAAATATACAAAAGGAGAGTTTGAGGTACAGTTTTTTTTTCATTGCTATTGTCTTTAAAGCTCTTTTTAAAACACGTTCCAGACAGTTTAAGGGGGTTAGGGCTTGGTTGGTTTCTGTATAATCCTCCTCAGGAAATATGCTGGACACTATTAATGTAGCATCACAGTTTTTTGGTGCTAGTATTTAAATTTAGCACTTTTGTGTTTGCTTGTTCAGGTGGTGATGCAGGTGGTCAGACTGCTACCTGATGGTCATCGTATGAAAAAAGAGGTGGACATGGCACTGGATGTTGTCAGTGAGACAATGACTCCCATGCATTACCACTTACGGGAGATCATCATATGCTCATATAAACAGGTGACTTTTGTGCATATTCGTTATGTGAGCAACAAGAACAAGATAGTATTGTTACATGTCTAGTGATGGGTGATGTTTATCTTATTATCATATAGTCAATGGAAACTTCTTTTTTATAGCTGATTTGTGCATATGAATTGACTTTCCTTCAGCAGAAAATAAATGTATAGGTGATTTCTAAATACCCTCACCCTAAACTACTGACCTATCCAGAACTAAAACATTCCACAGGTAACCAATACAAATCAAACCTCATCTAGCTTAAAAACGGTTTACATCAAAATTTACTTAGTTATTATCTTAAGGTTAATAAACTGATTTTTAAACCTGTTGCTGCCAGTCAACTGAAATGTACAATATTACAGCTGCTGTATTTTTCATTCAGCTTCCTCATTTCAGGCATTTCCTCGCATATATTATATAGTAGCAAAATGTTCTTTCTTCTTACTTCTCAGATCAAAACCGCAAAATCAGAGGCTGAATTGCAGCAGTTACGTCTAAGAAGCCTGCAGTACCTGGAGCGCTACATTTACCTCATCCTATTTAACAGTTACCTCCATCTGGAGAAGAAAGACTCCTGGAGACGACCCTTCAGCTTGTGGATGAACCAGGTGACAGCATATGCAATGCAGAGTGTGTTGCTCTGGGATAATCCAAACAAAAGAGCAAAAAACAGAAACAACACATTTTGTAATAATAATGTAATGAACAGAATTGTGATGCCATCACTATGATCACATGGGCACCTAAAGAAACAATCCCAAAGCTTCAGTGATGCACTGCCAAATTAACTGTCTCATATTTTCCACTTGGTACTGTTACATTGTCTTCTCTAACTGGCCATATATTTTGGCCAAATATTTTGCCTAAATTTATTAGGGGCATGATTTTGCATTATTTCATATTAAATTACTTTTTAATGGAGGTAAATAACCATCATTTTTTTTTTAATTATACATGATTATATTAAAGCATATATAAGAAAGTGTAGGGCATAGCCTGACATTAGCTGCAATAATTCAGAAACACCTACACATTTATCGTATGAAGCTTTACTGATTTTTACCTTTATTCATTATGAGCATTGTTGTGCATGTTTTCAAATGCAAATTCAAAAAGTTTTTTTTTTTATCTGATTTATGCAGGTATACAACCAACTAATGTTTAATGTGCATAAAGAGTATGTGCAAATTATTTAAGAAATCATAATAAAATATAATACATTTTATAAAATAATATTAATTCAATTAATTAATATTAATTCAGGAAACAGCTACACAGTTTATGCATAAACTTTACTGCTTAAAATCTTAATTAAATATTTGAAAAGAAATCTCATGTCTCATTATTTCTTTATGATTGGCAGGTCGCAGCACAAGCTGGTATCTACAGTATCCTCAACCAGCTGGGCTTTCCTGAATTTGAGGCACATAAGAGTTGTCCATTGGCCAGACTTCGATACCGCTGGAGACCATGTAGTGCATATTCACTGCCTATCCGTGGAGACTTTATCTAACAGAACCTTAGCTTTTCATGGACTGAGATTGAGATTGGGCAGTTTAACTATGCAGGACTATTTATGAGCTAGTTTTAGGCTACTGATTAGAAAGTTAAGAGTGCAAATGCCAACACCACCAAGCTACCACTTGAGTAAAGCTCTTAACCACATTACTGCTCAGCTCAAGTGCAAGTCACTTTGGATGAAAGCTCCTGTGAAATTTTTAAATGTAAATGTTGATTCACAACAGTTGATTCTCTGATTATTTCTAAATGTATGAAACTGAATAAAATTTTTGAGGTTGTGTAAAATCGGTTGTGGTGTCAAATATTCTCCAGTCAAGTCAACACACTTTATGATGTTTGGATTTTTGTATAATTAAATAAATTAGAAAATGTGCAGGTGTTCCTATTAAGTAACCAGTGAATGTATATTTACACGTATATAAGATACTGTATACTGATACAACACCAATTATTATTATTTTATTATCATTATTATTATTATTATAGTGTCTAATGTTTGGAAACAGGATGTTAACCAGCGTTATGATTGAAAAAAGGTATTGAAAAATATTTGAAGGCATGATGTCTGAGATTTGTAATCATTACTTGTAAGGTCAAAATTTACATTTAAATAGAAACAATTTTTCGTATTTTCATTTTTTTCTAATCACATTAACAGTGAGTAAGAATATTTAAGTGTTTTATCTAAAATTACACTTAACTATGGAAAACTGTTACATTTGTCCCATCTGTAAGAGTTACACCATAATACAGCAAGCAATACAGCGAGTTTACTTATTTATTTTACATGTCTGAAATGTAAAAGTTGTCATTTGTTATAACACTCTCTTCAGATATCTCTGAAGCACAAACTTGTCATACACAGGCACAGTGTTTTCCACGCATCATACTTAAAAAAAGAGAAACTCTATCTTTCAGCTGAAGAAGTCTATAAAAGACTATAAAGTCATTTTTATTATTATTTTGTGTTTACATTAAGTAGATTTCTACACATCTTTGAATTGTCCTTGTGCAGTGCCGTCTCTTCTCCTGAAAGAGTCCATTTTCGTTTGCTTTGCTGAACAAGTTTTCTTCTGTTTTGAATGTCTACCCAGGTAGACACTCTTTCTCTGAGGAGGAAAATGACAATACTAATTAATATACAGAACAGAAACATATCTCTGTAACATCTTTACAATATTAAACTTGTACTGTATGCCAGGCTCAATTTTGTGTTTTGTGTGAATGTGTTTACATTTTTTATGATATTACAGTCATACAAGTTGTCATGTGTCACATCTTTGGCTGTTCAATGTAAGGCATAATGACTGTAATGTGAATACAGTGTGAACCTTGTATTGTCTGTATGCAGTACATTCATACATTTCATTCTACCTGCAAATCAGAGGCTCTCTTATAAGCTGCAGACAGTATTGTACAGGTGTGTCATAGAAGCTAACAGTGGTGACAAATCTGACAGAAGGGTCCATCTTCACCACAGTCTCAGCCATAGTGCTCATGAGTGGAGCATCCACTTCTGCCCTGGCTCTAACAACTAGTGAGAACCTAAGGAAAGCACAGGATTGTTTATAAGAACAAAAAATCATCCAAGTTTCATCTTTGGATCACACTGACGTTGTATCATGGATCAAGTGACAAAGTAATACACACTCATAAACCTCATTTCATAATTGGATCATACATAGACTTGTACATACTTGTTATTGACAGAGGTTTTTGATTCCTGAGTGAATAAGCTGAATGCCAAATCAGCTGAAACGTCAACAGAAAGACCTCCATGAAAAATGCCCTGAGCTTGTAGTCCAGACTGGAGAATTACAGTCTGATAAAGATAAGAGTGCAAACAATAGGTTGTTTTAAATAACTTGGAATGGTTTCTGCTTTGCAATTATCTAATCAGGTTTGATTTTAATTTTTAGCTCATAATTATAGAATGCATTATTAGTGCAAAACTCTTGAGAGTCCACTCTGAGAGTACAGGATGAGTTATGAAATAAATTAGCAATTGTAAATAAAACTACAACTAAAAAAAAGCGTCTGGGAACATTTACCTGTCTGTGATCGAGAATTAGGATATTTCCAGAGATAATGTTCATTGGTCCTTCACCTGCTGAGAAGTACTTGCTCATCAAGTCTGCATAGCCGTGGAAAAAGATAACGGGCTGGATCTGCACACCCAGAAACATGGCTGACATTCCAGCCATTAACTCTTCCTCTTCTTCTTCCTTAGTTGATTCAGTCCCAAATAGTGAATCAAGACCACTGGTTTCTAGAGAAACCTGGGGCATACAAGAATAGGCTTATATATATTTTTTTTTTTCTTCACTCTATAATGTTAACTAAGTGCTAGATGGTGCATATTACTGACAAATGGATATACAGTATATTGTATATAAAAAATTAAATTGTCATCTTAACTCATTTATCAAGGGTGCAAAAATAACACTCCAAATATGTACTGACCTTTAGATTACTTTACCCTATATCATGCCTAAAACCGCTTTCTGCTTTATGTTTACATAAGCTGGTGAATATTACAGTGATTTTTATACCTGCAGTAAGGGAAGCATATTTCTCCCTCTGGTTTGGGTATAGAAATGGCTGTTGCTTTGCTTTAGAGTCCCAGCCTCAGAGAAGAGAAATTCAAAGTCATATGATGCAACCATGTTTTTGTTCTCTGTGGAGTGTTAAACATACTAAGATGAAAAATCCCCTCATATCACATATCATATTGAGCACTAATTTCATACAGTCAATTTTTTAAATACAACCGGCAACAATGATAAGGTCTAGATTTACAATCTGGGAATACCTGCCATCAGTCCAGCATATGATGAGGAACATCCAAGTCGTGCAAGATAGAAATAATTATTTAGCTTTGGATCTTTCAACACATTATGGATGACGTTTCTAAAAATGAGAAAAACAGAGCAGGGAAAATTCAATATGGGCAAGTGTAAGGATTTAAGTGACTTTGTGAAGCGCCTAGTTATGATGGCTAGTCAGCTTGGTCAGAACATCTCCAAAACAGCAGGTCTTGTTGGTTGTTCTCATATACAGTCATTAGTGCCTACCAAAAAATGGTCCAAATGAGGACACCCAGGCAACAGGGTAATGGGAGCCCTGGCTCACTGATCTGCATGGGGATTAAAGGCTAGACTGTCTGGTCCGATCCCACAGAAGATTCAAAGAAGGATTTGTTTATATAGCTGAGCACAAATAACTTAAGGAAATGCTTTCTTTAAAAGAAAAATATCCTACCTTGCAGGGGAATCTGACCGTAGCATGTTCATAATTTTGGTGGTAAGAAACTTGGAGACCTCAGCCTTTTCCTCTGCAATTTTCAGGATTATCTCTTGGACATCTACTTCCAGAGGTTCATGCATAATCAAGAGCTGGGCAGCGTCCAGACGTACAGGAGCAGGAAAAGACTTTTTTCGTTGGGTAAAAATGTCTCTGGCATAGGCCTTAACCTAAAAAGAGAATGTATACCAAAAGGTATTGATGCACACAGTCTCTGCTCAGTTTTCACAGAGCTGGCATTGGATATGAAATGACTTTGAAAAGGTGTGAGTTTATTTTATTAATTTTTTTGTATTCTCTTCAGTCTTTCAAAATCAACAAGAGAATGTTTATTTTACCTCTGATGTGATATATTGAGATGGAAAGCCTTGCAATGCTGAGAGTACAATGCTTGCCAGAGATTTGGAGTGATCAATATACTGAAGAAGGACATGTACTGTCTCGGGAAGGCAAGCACTCTTTAGGGCCAGCAAATACGACTTTATTTCTCTTTCTTCAGTGGATGCACTCAGCCCATTCATAATGAGTTTCTTAGCATATTCAACTTCCTTAAAAGTAAAATACATTGTACAGTGTAGAAAATGTAACATGATGGACAGACAGACAGATATACAGATAGTTTGACTGAACGTGAGGGACATTGTAGAGATAAAAACATACAGATAAAACCAAACCTGAATGTGGCACATGTCTGCAGAACACATTTTCCTTATTACTGTCCCAAGAACAATGAGAGCCATTTCGTGTGTCTCCCACTGTGCAGATGTGCGTGTAAGGATGTGCTAGAGGACACACATTAAGCAGAATAATTAAAAGGTATTAATTATAAATAGTAAATACGGTTTATTTAAAAAATCACTCACAGTGATGATATTAATTAAATGAGTAGATGGCTGAGAAGAGAATGCACAGGCGTAGAGAAATTTCTCCAGCAGCGGGGATGTCTTTGGATTGGTGATTTTGATAAAAGAGACGAGGGCCTCCAGTGACGCAGGTGTCGAGGCTGCTGCAGCCGCATCTATCAGAATAGGACTAAAGAAATTGTATGTTAACAAGTCTGCAACAGAAACAGGTATAATTGATATACTTTATACTCACACAAATTTGGCATGAGCCTTTTTTAAAATAGTTTTTATTTGAGCCGTTTCCATATTTCGTAAGGATTCTGACAGCTGGAGAAACATGTTCACTGTTGTTGACTTAGTGTGCAACCCTTTTGCTTTCAAATCATCTAGGATTTTTTTAACCTAAAAGACAATTTCAACAAAAAGTAAATTTGGCATTTTCAGATTTAGGCCTTTTACATGAATTATCTTCTTTTAATATTTTTGAGATCTTTTATGAACATTTATATAATAAACCCTGCTTAACCACACCTTCAGGATCATGACATTACAGCAGTGTGGCTGTAAATCAATTAGGCGTTACAATATGAGAAATCGTTGTAACTTACTGAATAGGTGTTTGCGGCAGGCTGTCTGACTGCAGGTATTGCGTGGATAGTATGATTCACATAGCCTGCTTTGAGAGAACTGAGCACATCCTGCAGTTCTTCCTGTGCCTCATTAGGACCAGAGTGTTTAGACAATAGCTGCAAAAACTGCCTAAAGACAAGAGCACAGATTTCAGCACATTCAGTCTCATACATGATCATGATTTAATCCTATAAAATAAGTGTGGTCTGCTTATAATATACTGCAGTATACTTTTAAACTTCATCTGCTTCAACCAAATACTCATGCAGTATACCTTGAAGAAATGTGGATTCCTGCAGTAGGATGTTCTTCTAAAACCAGCGAGCGTAATTCCTCTGAAATGACTGATTTTATATTGCTGCCATCCATGGTGAAAACTGTTTCAGAACTTCCATCTGAACTCACTCTAAAAAACTAATATTAGAGAATTATATCAGACAAAATTCACAAGACAACACCTATAGTTTGATAAATCAAATGTTTAGAAGTTTTGCTGTCACCCTAGGGCTAGGATACATATCTGCTCTACAATATTGTGAATATGGCGTACTTAGCAGTTAAATTTGCAGTACGTCAGGCTTGTTGGAAGGCCACAGAGTTATTTGTTCTGAGGTTTAAGATATTATGTCACTGATTGTCACCCAATAAAAAGCTTGCATGACCCTTTTGGTCTACACAGCTGTGTGGTGTGCTGTGTTCTCTGAGCAGCATACTGCTAACATTGTAACATAAGATTCCATCATATATTATGCACAGTAGACATGACAGTTTAATTTCTTATGACTATAAAATATGTAATATTTATACCTGATTAGTGAACATCATATCATTGGTTTTCATGTTTTCACATTTTTCATGATGTTTGACTTTGATGATATCATCCCCTATTGTGTGGTATGAGACCTGGCACTGTCCTGTTGTGTCATGCTGAAATGAAATGAGTCAGACAAGAATATTTTTATTCAATGAATATCATACTCCTATGATTCAGTAAAATGGAAACATACAACTGTATAGTAAGTTATCAAGATGCCAAAATGAAAGTGATTTGAGTAAATAAAAAAATGTGAAAAATATTACTTTAAAAAGTTTTAAACTTACTTCCATAACGATTCCAGACTGAGACTGAATTTGGAGCAGCAATGCCAGTCCTTTTTTGAAATTCAAATTGACTGTGTTGTCCGAAGAAATATCAAAAATTTCTTCAATCTAAAGATATGCCAGAGGTGTGAACATTTAATTTAACTTAAAGCATTACATAACAAATTAGAGATGTGCATATTTTACATTACGTCATGTAGTACATTTAACTCAGTTCACATATACGTATACATACACGTATACATGTAACATAATGCATGTAACATGTAACATAAATCATATACAATTATGTAATATTACATGGGCCTGTCTGGTGGCTAAGGCCATGTCTATCCCCACTGGCACCATTAATACATGATCAGTGCCACCAATTTCATGTAAGTTTTATCAAAAAGTTTAGCTTATTTAAATAGTGCCTGTGGATTCTTTCAAATTAATTTTAGAAATGCAATGACAGAGAAACAGGAAAAGATGAATTAGAGATATAATCAAATATAATTTATGTCAGATGTTAATCATTTTGAAATCAGCACAGAAAAAATTTAATACCTAAAAACCTGTGGAAAAGCAATTGCATATGCTATTTTTATATGAAAATTGTTGCTTATTTTCATGAATGCCAAGAATTCCAGAGGGCACTGTATATTTCCATTATAAACAAAAAAGCTAATTTAGTTCAATAAGGACAATCCAGTGAATGTTTAAATGCAACTTTTCTTATTCTTTTTTCCTAATCATTTATCAAGATAAATATTTAAATTGTTACATTCTGTGTGGTTTCTAGATTAACTATGCAAAGGTGAGTAATGTTATTCATAAAGAGCTATACTGACTGTAGTTATACATTTATTTTATTTTTTTTTATCCCAGCTAGGTTAAATCTAACTGACAAGTTGTGTTGGTTTCTGCTTAGTTTAGCAACACTACATACGACAGGGCAGTTTTTTATTTATTTTTTAAAGAATAAAGATACCTTTCCTGAGTGGATATGCACTAGAAATGGTTCCTTAAAATGTTCACTCGCCGTGTCATCAAGAACCAAGGGTTTGCTGGTGGAGTCACTTGAACTGGGAGTAACATTTAGATCTTTAATCTGTGAAAAATATGCAACAACATTTATATGCAATATAATATTTATATGCAATAACATAAATAAATTATTTATAAGACCGTTGCACATGCAAAGCAATAAAAAGACATGCAATATTAGAAGTATTAAATATTACATATCCAACAAATCTTAAAACTAAAAAGTTCTTTACATATTTAATATATAAAACTTACTTGTAAGTGGAGAAGCTGCCCTTGTTGGTTTTTCCATAGGGAATGGATATGTATAATTGCCACCATAGTAAATGCTGTAGCTTTTTCAAAATCCACAGAGATGGGTGCCACCACTGTAGATGTGCTGTACTCATACTCATACAGAACTCCCGAATCAAAGTGGAGGCCTGTACTGTGCACAACTGAAACACCAACACTGTTTTTAGTGTGTTTATAGTGTTTATAGTACAAAGGATGTAACTAACTCATAGTGCAATTATCAAATGCATAAACCGGGTGAAAAAAAGTAAATCAATTTAGCATAGCAGTATTAAAATTAGAAAAGACACATTAGAAACAAAAGCCAGCTGAATCTGTGAAATACATTTTTCATCATAAAACATTTTTGATTGAATAAAATCGTCTTACCTATCACATTATTAATTCCAATAAGAAAAAGGAGGCAAAATGTGAAATAAATGGATGGCTTCATTTTTCTGCACTGTAGCAGTAAGCGTACTCTGGCAGGTTTACTTGGTCAGTCTGACAAAGAGCAGGGTCAACAATCGTGTTTTACCAGTGAAAATGGATATGATGCAATATATAAACTGAACATGTGCCAGACAGAGACTCCTATTAAAGGCCATGTTTTTTGTACTGTGGCTGAAATACCTGTAAAGGATTCATCCATATCAACATGCACCTCATCAAAACATGCAAACACCAGTTTTCTATGTAGCAATAACTTAAGATGATTATTGGATTACGTGGCACAGAGGTGAAATGGATAGTAATGCCACATCACAGCTTAAGAGTCCTCAGCTCCATTTGGAGCTCATAAAGTTCCTCATGTTCTTCCCATGCTCATGTCGAAGTCCTTCTCATTACCAGTTTCCTCCTACCTTCAAAAAACAGGTAGGTAGCTGGACTGGCTGCATTAAATTGCCACTAAGTGTGAATAAGTATATACAATATACTGTATGTAATTTCACATGCATGTAAAGTCATGATACACAGTATTTCAATTATGTTTATTAATTTCAAGTGGGTTTAATGGTATAATTTAATAACTGTTTTTGATAACTACACTGACACAAAATACATGCATCCCTTTATAAGATATTAGGTTCTAACTTTAAAGGAATAAAGCTTTTATTAAATAAAAATGTTTTATTTTTATGTTATGATGCTGTTTCATGTAAAATAATGACAATAAAAAACCCTGCTCTAATCATGAGGGCACGTAAGGACATGGTGTTTGTCAGATTTGACAGAGAACATTTGAAAAAGGTCTCTCTGACCTCTCGCTTGATCAAACTGAAGTCACACTACTGAGGCTTAATGTTTATTTTAACTCTTAGGTAACTGAAAAAAAAAGTGTAAAGTTTAACTTTACTTAGGAGAGGTCAAATATTTAGATTTTTTATGTTTATCATAGCATATGTCTTATCTGTAGGTAAAACTGAGATAAGGGAGCTTGTGGCAGAGAACACAATGACACTGCTGAAATATGTTCAATGTGAGCTGCATACAAATAAAATTTTTTTTTTTACCATTTTTAAAATATTTTTTTAAATGTACATCCACATTTCATATAACATTGTAGCTCTTTGTATTTATACGTAGAGCATTGTAGTTATTTGTATTTGCACATAGTTTTGTAGCTATTTGTATTTGTACCTACAGCAGTGTAGTTATATGTATTTCTTTATATAGCATTATTGCTATAGCTTATATTTTTATATGTCTGACATGAAGGTAGTAATTTTCAAATGATTAATTTTCCCAGAAAGTAATTGTTTTTTATTCCCAAAGAATTCTGACAATACATAATTTCTTTAGTTCCTGTCTGGTTTTCAATAGTTTTCAATGCGATAAAAATAACAAAAGCACATTTCAATATAGAAACTTATAGAAAAAAAGATTTTTGCTTGATTACTAAAATATTATTGTCTTTTTTGGGGTGACATTTACAAAACTATTTTAATCTAATGTCTTTGCAAAAACTATTTTAAGATTCAGAACCATTTCTATCTGAATTTGATTGACAATGTATTTTCTTATCAAAACTAATCTAAATCCTCCTCGCTATTCTTTTTAACTTTTAGCATGATACAAGGATCATCAGTACATGTGCAGTCAAGAGTGCAGTTATTAGTGTAGATTTTACTGTCATGCCATCATTGTTGTAATATTACTTGTTCTCCTGTTAAAGGCTGCTTCTCTACATGAGGTGCTTTATACTAAACCACTGAAACATATAGGTTATAGTAGAAGTCTTTTAATTTTGTTTATCCCCAGGTCTGTGTTTATGTGTATGTATCACACCTTCACACCAAAAGTCTTCAATCTTATCTTTAATAGTCCAGTGTAGCTACAGGTTTTAGATAGGAGACAGTAAACATAGTTGATGATCAAGAACAAGTAATTAAACAAGTGGAATTGGGACTTCTGTTTGGTTGAAATAAAAACTCTGCAAGCACACCAGTCTTTTTTTAGATAGAACTGAAGACCCTTGCTTTACATTAGGTTTTAGGTTTTCCAATTTAATTCAGTTCCATTTTACTTGTATAGCACTTTTAACAGTAGAAATTCTCAAATGGTAGCTTTGCAAAAATCCATATGTTAAATGTTAACAAGCAAGCTGGAGGTGACAGATGCATAGCAATAACTCCCTTAGACAACATGAAAAACCTTTAGAGGAACCAGACTAAAAAAGGAACCAGTTCTCTTCTGGGTAATAAGATTTTGCTATTATAAGTCTAGCACAATTGTACAAATAGTACAAAGTGTACTGAAAGGATTAAAGTTCAGTTTGTTTGATGTTTATCTAATATTTTGAGATATATTTCATATACACAAATGTAAGCCACAAAATTTTATCTGTGTAATTTATAAAAAGGTTGATGGTTGCAGTCCTAGTCTGTCTTTAACATTAGGTCTAGGTTATCATGTAAGCACTGAGTAAATATTCTAGGCCAATACAGAAAGGAATTTTAGCTGGGTAATGTAAAAGAGGATAACTTAACAGTGTATTTAATGTAATTGATTTTAATGCTGCTAGAACCATTCACCAAGCCATCATGAGTTATCACTGGGGATGTTAAGTAAACATTAGACGAGTGTTCTCTGAAGCATAGGGCATGAAAATTATACATCTGTAAATACACATAGCTACAATACTATATGTATAAATACAAACAGCTACAATGCTTTATATAGACATAAAACTAAATACTTACAATGCAAAGTATACTATACAGTATATAATACTATACAAATAGCTACAATACTATATGTACAATTACAAATAACTTTAATGCAATATTTACAAGTACAATTAGCTACAATGCTATACTACCCTGACTTAAAATATTTGGCCACTATGTAAGTGATAGCCTGGGCTGTGTAACAGGGTACAGTCTAGGGGGAGTTTATTAAAGTAAAATTCATTAGGTTATTAAACTAAAACTGTTGCAGTGTTATACAGAGACAGTTTTGCTGTCTTCAAAGTTACAATGCTATATGTACAAATATAAATAGTTACAATTCTATATGGACAAATACAAATAGCTACGAGACTTTACAAATAGCTTCAATACTACATGTACAAATACAAACGGGTATAATAGTGTATGTACAAATACAAAGAGCTACAATGCTATACGAAGAACTACAATGCTATATGTACAAATACTATACAAATAGCTACAATGCTATATATACAGACAGCTACAATGCTTTATGTACAAATACAAATAGCTACAATGCTGTATGTACAAATAGCTACAATGCTGTATGTACAATTAACTACAATGCTGTATGTACAAATACAAAGAGCTACAATGCTATATGAACAAATACAAATAGCTACAATGCTATATGAACAAATACAAATAGCTACAATGCTATATGTACAAATACAAATAGCTACAATGCTATATGTACAAATACAAATAGCTACAATGCTATATGTACAAATAGCTGCAATGCTGTATTTACAAATAGCTACAATGCTTTGTGTACAAATAGCTACAACGCTATGTGTACAAATAGCTACAATGCTATGTGTACAAATAGCTACAATGCTGTATTTACAAATAGCTACAATGCTATGTGTACAAATAGCTACAATGCTATGTGTACAAATAGCTACAATGCTGTATGTACAAATAGCTACAATGCTGTATGTACAAATAGCTACAATGCTATATGTACAAATAGCTACAATGCTACGTGTACAAATAGCTACAATTCTATGTGTACAAATAGCTACAATGCTGTATGTACAAATAGCTACAATGCTATATGTACAAATAGCTACAATTCTATGTGTACAAATAGCTATAATGCTATGTGTACAAATAGCTGCAATGCTGTATGTACAAATAGCTACAATGCTATGTGTAC
>JAOVVF010000039.1:15434886-15439944 GCA_028565595.1 Duopalatinus emarginatus | reverse complement strand
GTATCTGTGTGTGTGTGTGTGTGTGTGTGTGTGTGTGTGTGTGTGTGTGTGTGTGTGTCTTACCAAGCACCAGGTAGTTGCAGCCATTAATAGTTAACTGTACATATTGTCACTAATATGACAGTGACACAAGTGTGTTAATTCAAGGAAACATTTAAAGACATGTGGATTCCCAGTTCAGCTCTATACATTTTGCTGAAGGGCCCAATAATATCAGTTCTGCAGCAGTAATCACCATCCAGTCGTGTTGGTACTGCCAATGTGCTTTGTGCCGGTTGCTAGGTGCTAATATGTAAAATGTGCAGGCTTTTAAAAGCCCCCAGGATCTGGCGAATGATTTGCAGAGGCCATGCAGGGCTGGTAGAATTCTAATCATGCACACTGTATCCCGAGCCTGGCTCAGGCTGTGATTTGCCCAGACAAAAACTGCAGAGTGCATAATGAAAACAAGCTGAGTCTCCTCCACTCGCTCCACAATGCTCATGCCACATCACTCACGCTGAGTGCTACCATGCTACATTTACATAAAGGCTTAGCCTTCTGCCATCTGCATATGCTCATTAGGTTATTTATTTCCTTATAATTTACTCTCCTCTAAGTCTTCAATCCAGTTAATTTGGTAATGATTTACCGTTTACTTGGAGGGTTGTCATGAGAAGATGATTTCTCTATGCATGCCTCATTTCTGTTTTTAACAGAAAATTGCTCTCATCTCTGTCTTGTCTCGGTGTAAAAATCTCTCTGTCAGACTGTTGGCAAACAGTAAGAATAAGATTGCAGCATGCAGTGGGGTAGAGGATCCTCCTATGTGTGTCCTCATTATTTCATTGGAAAAAAATAGAGATTTGACTGGGCAATCATAGTTTGTGTTGGCAAGCACAAGGGCTAATACAGGCCAGTGTAAATATAATAGGAAACTGACAGAAAATTATAATCACATGTCCAAGCAAAATTGTCACTGTCACTGGGGAAATCAGAGTACATTTCAATAACTCATAATTTCATATGTATGTATATAATGTATAATTGATATAGACGTAACTTGTAGGCAAAACAATATACTAGGTCCTTGCTGTACTAGTCCTTTCCAGACCCTTTCTTCTCTCTTATCATACTGAAGCCATTATCATAGGTTCAGTGATCTGTTACCTTCCTTCTGCAGATTATCATTCAGCTAATCAAAGAATGAAGATTGACTGAAAATGATTCAATCAGATGTCTGGATTAAGGCCGCTTGTTCCCTGTAGATCATCCGTACAATGTACTAAAGTCTGCATGCAATGCTTTCTATAAGCTCTTTCACACAAATCTGCTGAGAAATGCTTAATGCTGAACACTTCAATTATCTCACTTCTGTTTGCTTTAGATCTGAAATGCATGACATGAAAATGAGGAAGAAAGAAATCCCATCATTCATTTGTATTTTGTATTGTAATACGCAAATACTGGATTTTTGGATTAAAATAGATATTGTTGTTTTTAATAAATTATGAATGATCTAATTAATATATGAACAACCCCAATTCATTAAATGTTGATATAAAGGATTTCAAATTGGTTTTCAGATCCAATTACCTGTTCAGTGTTTTATGGCATATTTAATTCATAAGATCAGGGCTGTTTGTTTGTAAGACGGCAAACTTTTTCAGAGGGAAAACTCATTTAATATTGCAGGGGACTGTGGAGCATTAATTTTGTGTGTGATGTATATGTGCTCCTGTACATTCAGTAATGGATGTTTTCCTCCTCTAATATTGTATTAGTAGATGCAATTCAACTGTATTAGGTGCCATTATATCCAATGTGTCATAAATCATTTTCTCTTGAATGATTTATTGCTGAAGAACATGATGCATCCTGCAAATTGGCAACCTCTGTAATACAACCACTCCCAGTTTAGCCAGGAGCTAATCAAGTAAATCAACACCAGGGGGAGACAAATAAGACGTTTTGTCTTTGCAGCATCCATTTTATTTACTGTAATAAATAACATGACAAAAGACAACAATGAGTAAATGACAATTATGGTGCTTGCTTATGGAATTAGAGTGAGATATTTTAGTAATATGACCGGAGATTAGGTGTAAACATGAATATAACAATTTCAATGGAAATAATATATTTGGGTTCTGGTACGAATTTAAGAAATCAAAATCAAGTAAATTTTATATTTTGTTCAAAACAGTTTAATATGAATATTCTCTCCTTTAGTGGTAGCCCAATGCCACCATTCCTACATCTGATGCTGATACAAGAGGAGTGCACTTACAGAAATCTTTTATTGTCATCAGCTGTGGTTTTACACACTTCCACATTGAGAACAGACGACAGATTACAACTCATTTATAGGTTCAGTATGATATATTTCAGTAATATGACCTGAGGTTAGGTGTGAACATGAATATATCAATTTAAATGGAAATAATACATCTGGGTTCTGACATGAAATACAGAAATCACTCCATTTAGTTTTTGGTTTAAAAACAGTTTAGAAGAATTTAATTATAAACCTGTAGCATAAATGTCACTGCTTAAGAAGTGCTACAATTTTCTCCACATCCACTTTGCCAAATGTGAACCGAATTAGACTAAGGAAGTTATTTAAGTGTTGCACACGATGCTGTATTCTAGTGAATGTATATGCATTTGGACTGTTAGGCAGGTGTCATTACTGCACTTCATTTGCAAGGTAAGTGACTATGGGATGTGACAGTGGTGGAATTAGTAATGTGCTCCTGCTGTCATTTTTATCAACACAGCCTGCAGGGAGGATGTGATTAAATGGATATTCCTCCTTCTGCATTAATACCCTCTGCCCCACTTTCAATCCCATTTACTCACTGGAGCAAAGAGCAGCGAATTTTACTATTGATTGCAAGAGAGTCTGACTCCTTCCTTGGTTCTGGATATGTCATACATTTAGAAGCATGAAAACGTCTATACAGTTCATAAGGTGCTTTTGTTTCATAGACTTTTAACGTATGAAGAAAAATGGGTTCTGCTTCCAACAATGTACACTCACTTATATAAGCTGAATCCTTGATACAATTCCATAGATTTTTATATAAGTATATAACAATATTCCACTGATGCTTTTTATAAAGTAACACCAATAAAGCGTTCTCACAAGCCCAGATGCAGGTCATAAGCTCGGGTTAAAATCCCCTGAATCAGATTTGACAATATGCTTCAAGAAAATCAATGGGTATTGACCTTGCTGCTGCCTTTCTGCTGCTGTGACTGGTCACTAAAGAACACATCTTGGATAGCAATATTTACATTTCATATGCAAACAGGATTTCTCCTTTTATTATGTTAATACTCTTGATCTATTTTGCAAGGCTATTTTACAAAACATATTGCTTGTGTGATATATGTGTGTGGGGAAAATGGCCATGATCACAATGAATACTGAATAAAAGTACATGCAAGCGTATACGAATACACAATGAATACAAAGCAGTCTAAAACAAGACAAGACATTAAATCTCAAATACAATACACAATACAGGATCTGCAATATATTTGTACAATATACAATAGAGTGCAGTCTACACCACTAAGTAATACATATATAATTGACAGGGTTGTTTAGATGTAGATGGAGAGAAGATAAATGGATGGAAGGTCAATCATTTCACTTCTCATTTAATTATTCATGGCACCAAGTTCACATAGGCTTCATCACTAACTATATCTACCTGAATCTCCATTTGAAGCTGTTTTTAGCAAAGCAGCGATGGACACAATATAGCTACTGCTGCAGATGCAATATAGCAGAGGCTTTGGAGATTTGAACTTGAGACCCTTGCATCATAGCTCTTTGCCATAGGCACAGCTATATTCATCATTTATGAGGTTGTGATTTATGACTTGGTCACTGTTCAGGTCAGCTTGTTGCTCCAGTACCATCAGTGTAACACAGGGTCTTCATAATGTGAGTCTGAGGCCCAAACAGCAAGACTTTAACAATCAGCTACCTGTTATCTGAATATAAATATAGCAACTAGTTAAATAAAAACCTCATGAATATAGTTCATGATAATAACAATAACAATAATATCCAACAGGACCATTCAAAAATTTTCTCTTCACATCTCAAGGTTAATCTTTTTGAGTTTGCCCAAGGTTTAACACCAAACTGATTACACCTTGTGCACTCTTAATAGATTGGAAATGTATGCATGAGGTCATGTCTACAGGCGTTGCTATTCCAGGCACAACAACTGATGCTTTGATTCCCTGTGGAGAGCTGCCTGCTTGTCCTCTGTGAGATTCAATCTGAAAAAAAAAAAGATGAGACATGTAACAACAACTCTAATCGCATGAATGGTGCAGAAATATGAATCCAGCAATTAGTGTGATCACCAGACATATACCGTGTGAGATGTTGTGGCAGGATTGCAGTGTGTATGTGTATAACAGAAACTGTTTGTGCCACTTCTGCCACTGGGGCTGTTCAGTCCAGGAAAATGTGTCTGCCACAGAGGAGAGGCTCAGTCAGATGTTCACTATGCATGCGGCATTGTCCGCTTGCCTGTTCGATAGGGCTGGCAGCGAAAGGTGACATCTGGTGACTAATGTGCTCCCATGTTCCCCCTCTTCTCTGGGCAGCAGATGCTCTGCACAAGCAGATAGCAGGGAGGGGGATGGGGGTGGGACAGAAAGATGGACAAAGTGTTTTTTATGTGCATAAGGACCTGGAGTCAAATTTGATAAAGTCTGTCTACTTTATTATTCAGGAAAATGCAGCACGTTGTAAAAAACTGATGTCATGGTTCAAAGATATGAGTCATCTAAACATGCAATAATTGAATAGTCATGATATTAAATTAAAAAAGATACATTTCACAATGCTTAAAATGGACTCTGACGTTGCATAAAAAGCTTGTCCCATCTAATGTCACACCGCCTTCTGTTAACCAGATTTGAACACTGCAGTTTGAGCTCACACAGTTATTTAGTAATTATAAACACACAGCCTGTGGGATTACTGATGCCCCAGTTGTGCTATATAAACCCTAGCAGGCAAAATGACTAAACAGATGTTAAATGTGC
>JAOVVF010000039.1:15409574-15429786 GCA_028565595.1 Duopalatinus emarginatus | reverse complement strand
ATCAGGGTAACTTCAAACAAATGTAAATACTGGCAAAAGGGGGAAACAGTTAAGCTCCCTTCTTGCTACATTTGTCACAGTAGCAGTGCTGATGTTCTCTGGGTTGGTAGCCTGATTTCCATTTAGAGATGAGTCGCTATTTGCCTGTGCTGCCTAGTAACTGTCAGATCTGCAGTGTGATTTATGTAAATCAGCTGGCAGGGGCTTGTGGGTCAGAAGCAATGTGTTGTGAGACCACTGCTGGGCAAGTGAACATCACAGGCAGTGGGGCAGAGCTGCACTATCAAAATCTAACAACAGTAATAACAGCTGAGTCTATTATTTTGTGTGTGCCCTATGGAATGGGATGTACTATAAGTATGAACTGCAATCATAGTCAAGTTTTGTAACATCATTTAGACCGTATAAGTAATCCTTTTTTATTACATGTATTTGTGACAATTATTGAGACAAACCAAGACACTATGAAAATGAAGCTTTAGTACGTATAGAACAGCTTGGGAAGTCAAGAATACCTTGATCACATTTGCAACACAAGTCAGCTGTGTTTCAATTGTGGAACTCAATGATTACTCAATTCTGAATTTATTATACACTTGACATGAGAGAAAACAGTGGAACTGACAGTTATACTCTGAGTATTAGAGGAGTGTTTAAAATACCCCATATCTTTTGTCTTTGTCGCAAAGGAATGATTTTCTCTTATATTGATTATCTTTCAAGAAGAGATAAACAAGACTAGAAATTCATCTGTCACAGTAATAAATTTTTAGTATTCTGTGTGAGCCGAGGTATGTAAAGTTATCAAAAGGATGAACTTTTTTCTTCAAATTGAATGTCAAGATGTAATAAAATGTACAATTGTCCAATTACACAGCAGTGAAGCTGCAAAACAAAAATGAACACATAAACCTAGACTGGAAATCCATTGTTTGCAACGAGTCTGCAGAGCAGCACGTTTTTATGTTCATCAGAGCCGCTGTAAGCTTCGAGCCATTCTTATCTCTTCTACACAGCATGGCTTAGGGAACCTTCACTGGGATCAGCATTTAAACAAACCAGAGCAAAGAAATTCAAGGTGTATTTCGATGCATTTTTCTAACATTTGACACAGTAAACACTTTATAATAGGTACCTCCTACACGTTATATGATAGTCTGGAGCATCAGTATTTATCCAACTCAGAGCATCCTGTAGCAGTTCTTTATATGATATTAATGATATCTACATTTTCTGTTCATCAGAGAGCCCTTTGCCAAAACAATCAAGAGACCTCATGCAAACATTTCCTTAAACAGAGGCAGAGTATCATGACATAATTAGAGCAGTGCAGTGCTTTGTGACTGCACAGTTCGGCTTGGTTTTCAGAACACAACATGAAACAACTTGGTGAAGCTGATCTGCTGGTACTGCTGCAGATGGTCTCAGGGCCATGTGTGCCAATGGGAAATCTAATTGCTCTGCATTTAAAAGTATCGGTTTTAATAGCGGGGTTCTGGAGTTTCCCGCTGGCGCGTTTTAATTAGCTTGAATACATTAGGCTCCTGTTGGAGCTCTACCTGCCAGGATTGATCACTGAACTGGGACTACATGCTTGCTATTTGCATTCACACACATGGGTACCACACAGTGAAGCCACACACACACACACACTCATGCACTGTTTCTTTTTAAAAAGGTGTTGTTTCTATTTTAGTAACTCATTCAAAACACTGCACTTGTGGTTGGTACATTCTTCAAGTAATTCTTTTAAAATACTGCTTTTCTTCAGAAGGCACTGGGGCATTGGGAGGACAGAAGGCAAGCTGGCAGTGAAAGAAAAATACTGTTGAGTTCTGAAAGGAAATCCACTTCCCGATGCCAAAAAAACTGAAATCTGAAAGGATGTTTTTTTAATTAGACATAAACAAACCTAAGAAGGATAAAAAGACAAGTGGGAATACAAAAGAATGAGAGAGTGAATCCCGCCCCCCCTCTCTCTCTCTACTTAGTGCATTTGTTACTTGTTTGTCATAAACAAGTGTCTCTCCAGGCAGTTGGAATGTGGGTGTGTTTAACAACTGAGTCTAATCTGCTTCGGAGTAAAGACACAACTAGTATTTTCAGCATATAGTCTTAAGCACCGTCGCTGCTGTACTGTCAGACTGTAATGCTAACATGCGATTGTAAGGAAGTAAGGAAAAAGTATAGCCAGCAAGATCAGTAGTAAAAAAAAGGTTCAACAGCACGGTTTTGAAGATGCAACATGATGTGTTGAGATTGAGACTAACTGATTACTCTTACTCACTATGAGTAACAGCTTTATCATGGTCTGGTTCAGGGTTTCAGTGTATCCAGATCCTATTTGCAGGAATACTATGTGTGAGGTAGTATACATAATTAATGTAATCCCAGTCCATCACAACACACCATACACACACACACACACACACAAACATTCACAGGAAGGTGGGACGAAACTAGACAACCTGGAGGGAACACAACTCACCAGTTCAAACACATTAGTTGTTATTGCTTTACTGTTTGCACTTGATTGTTGCATATTAAAGGTGGTAATGTGTATTCTCACAATACAGTGCCGCTCTTTTTCAGCTCAGTGTCATAATCTTTGCTATGAAGCCACCATTTGATCTGTGCACTAACAGTTATCTATGTTTCAGCATTTAAAGGGATGCAAAAGTGATATGTTTTCCTCTAAGGCTGATGTATTCCTAGCAACACAAAGGTATATGCTGTTCATCACCATCATCTGATCCAGATGTGGACTACGGGATAAAGTCCATGGTTTCTGCTTCTCCTGCTTCGCTATCCAGATTAATAGCAGCCTGAACAATGTAGCTTTGCCACTCAATGATCACAGGCACTTATTAATGCTGATGGAAAGTACCTGAGCAGCTCTTTGGGATTTGTATCCCAAATGTGACTGTATCAGTCAGCAAAAAGAGCTGACTGTGGTCTAATTTGGGTTAGGAGGGTAAAATAAAGACCTCAGAATGAAAGACTTGTATCAGAAGCCTGAGGGCTCCGTTTGGCAGCAACTTCACAGGCGCCAGGGCGGCAAAAGCTGAAATGGCATTTCCCACCTATCCCTGCCTCTCTCTGTTTCTACACCAGAGGCAACACCTTGCACTTAAAGCCATCCAAGCAAATTACTGTAGTGAGTATTACACTGTATTTAATTCACATGACAAAGCTTTCAACAAATATATACAATGTAATCGTGATGTATTATTGTAGTGCTCTACATAAACGGTCAGTGTATAAATTAACATAAATATTACATTATTTCTGATTCTGTTGTACTGTTGTATTTCTAAAGCTTGTGGAGTATAGAAAGAATCAGAAATATTTACAACGCTGTTGACCAAAATCAATACTCCTAATGTTTTTAACACATTGAGAATGACAGCATAGAGCATACTGTACCAAAAGCTGCTATCTTTTATTCGTTGAGTGGTGCTGAAGAGGTCATAATAAATTGAGATCTCATTCATTTAAAACAAATGTATAAAGAATGATGGGTCAGTGCTGGGTTTATATATACAGACTTTAATATTTTAGCAGTAATAGACAGCAGAGGGAAAGAGTGAGAGAGAGGAGAGACACATCATCCTTAAAACCCTGAAGCCAAGCAAAAGGCTGGAGTGTGTGAGTTTAGCAAGCCAGTGTAATATGAAACAACTGGAGCCTTTTAATAGCTAATAATTAAAGCAGATGTTCATCTCTGATCAAGCCAAAAAGGAGTCTGTAAGAGTTTACATTGTGAAGGTGCTCTTTGTAATTTTTTCAGCAGGCTCTCAGCAGGCAGTGAGGTAACGTCAGCACCAAACTCTGAAACTGAGCAGACATCAGACAGTCTCACTCTAGTACCAATGCAAGACATTCAAGTGCTAAGCCCTGTAAGGGCTGCTAAGAATCAGTGTGTGTTACAGACTTATTCTAGGCCCTCTGCTAGCTAGATTTAAAGACTTACAGCTTATTCTTTTAGAATTCCTTCTATTATTAATTATCATACAATAGTTCTGGCTATGCAAGCTTATTGGTTGAGAAGTGTTCTAACTATGCTCCTATTTCACAATAACACTGTCGTTTTTTTCACAAATGCTTTATCACTCCACTGAACATGGCTGCTAGGGTGAAATACTGAAAAGAAAAAGAAAACAAGAATGACCTGAAATGAAACTAAAAGGTTTAATAGAAGAGCAGACAATACTAAAAAATAAACAGACAAGAAAAAAGGTGAGTGGTAAACAGTGTTTAATGTGCTGGTCTATGTAAGGAGGTGCAGAATGTACTGCAGGCTGTACAGTGAGTGAGTGGAGTTACTGTGACATAACAACAAGCTGCTTGTTGAGTAACTATAATTTGGCAGAAGGAGATGCTAACGCTCAAGTTAGCTTTATTTCGTATTTTCTGAACTGAACAGAACACTCAATGTCATGGATTATTGTGAAATAACATTTTGGCTGTGATGAAATACAATACTTGCCTTCAGCTCATGTCTGCCTCATGACAGCCATGCTGCTATTTCACAATTACACATGGCCTTGGGTGTTCTACTGCATTATTAATTATTTATTAATTACCTAGGAAAGCTTGTAGTAAGGAATGTCATCTTTACATGCGATTAGAGTTTAAAGTTGTGTGTAAATGTTGTTGTAGGCCCAACCAAAATTAAATTTCAGTAGCCCTATTTATTCATATACTCGTGCATATGTTGATAAATCCCAACTACCCATTAATTACCAAGTGTGCTTAACATTTGCGACGTCCACAAAACTGGCAAAGCTCACAGGAAAAAATAAAAGGAAATGAAGATGAAAGACGGAAAATGTTTAAGAGTAAAATTTTCCAATAATACAGCTCAGGTCATTCAAGTACGCCAATACTGCAGGCACAACCTAACTATAATACTTTTACAGGGTGCCAGTTTTTTTGTCCTAATTTAATGGCAAGCTGTATTTGTTTTTATTTATAGAGTTGTTTTGGATTCCTTTCTCATTAATATAAAAACTTCCTTTTACAAAAATTTCCCCTAAATCTATCCATGCAACTGAAATAAATAACCAATTTAAATTGAACAGTATTGGCACAGTGGATAGTGCTGTTGCCTCACAGCAACAACTGGCTGGGTTTTGCTTCATGGCCAGGTAGCCAGTCCTTTCTTTGTAGAGTTTGCATGTTCTTCTTGTGTCTGTCTGTGTTTTGTCTGAGAGCTTTAGTTTCCCTCCACAGTCCCAAGTCATGCAGTGATGGACTGGTGACCTGTCCAGGATGCTTCTCTGCCTTCCACCTAATGAGTGCTGGGAATGACTCCAGCACCTTTGCAACCCAGTTGTATAATAAGCAGTTTAGATAATAAATGAGTGAGAGAGTGACAGTGTTATCCATTATTCCGTACAAGTGCCGGTTTATGATTTGAAACCTATCAATCAAGGATCACATTAGGGAGTCTCATTATATGTAATGTTTCACTGGATACAAATGTTTTTTTTCTGAACTAACTGGGTTTTTATTAATACACTATTTCTTGTGTAAATGCTTCTATGAACATTTTATGAAAAAAACATTCACGATAAAATAGGCCCAATATAAGTACTGATAAACAAGTTTTAATTCAGGTTTAAAAACTAAAGGAGTGTTAAATATATTATACAAGAAAAAGGCTTGCATCTAAACTCTGTCTTGATTTAATTCCTATAGATGGCAATGGCTGACTAATGTCTCACTGTCTCTCTTCAGGTCACCATGTTACCATCTGCCATTTGCAGAGATTCACAATGTGATGATTAAGTCTTATTAATTTCAATGTCAGACTGAACTGATGTAATTTTATGGATGAACAATTAGGTCTGTACCAGACCTCAGTACTACATCAACTCCTTAGCCTGGTGCATTTGAACTGAAGTGTGTTTATATAATTCTCTGCCATAACAAGTAGGAGCCCTCCATAATTCTGAATCTTAAGTTATCCCTATGCATCAATTCTGTATTCTGTATTTGCAGATATTTGCAGCCTGTGTTCTGCATTTACATTTTTTAAAAATCTGTTTCTCCCAGTTTTATTTGACAGTCCTGAGGATTGAGGTATTAAAATATATTTGCTAATTGATGTGAGACTTAAGGGTGTTTTGTTGTTAAGGAAACCGGACTAGTGAGTTTTAAAAATCAGCGGTCCACTTTTAGCTTTGTGTCCTTTCCTATACTGCAGAAGTGTGTGTAATGGATCAGAAGTGTGCCCAGGAGACCTGTGTCTGAATCAAACCGCTCAATACGTGCCAGCACAGGTTTCTCTGTCTCCAGGAAGCAAACAAGGCACAGAGTTAGAGGCAGACACCTGATTTACAGTGCTAGCCTGGAATATAAATACATTTACAGAAAGAATTTATAGTGCCTGCGAGTTCCTTTGCATCGCATTTCTTTTCGATTAGGTCATGAGAAAAGCTACAGTGATGAACTCAGTACTCAGTAGCTTCAGAGATGGTACTGTACGTGTACAGTGCTTGTCTCTTTGATTCAGTGTGTTTGTCTGTAAGGGGTTAATGTGCTAACATGGTTTTGTCTCCCTGCAGCAGACCTTTCTTATTCTTCACTGTCCTGTTAAGGTTGACTGCCAATTAGTCTCAGCCTGCTTCTCTTTCCAGCATGCAAAAATAAAGGAGTTACAAATGACAAAGTGCAAGTGTACACAGCAGTGCGTCTGCCCTCTTTAGGACTAATTTAAGACCCTGCTGAATTTGATTAGTGCACTGTGGATTTATAGCACCTGGGATTTTTGTGCAAGTCATTAACATGGAAAGGCACAGAAAGAGGATGCTTTATACAATTAAGGGTGTTTTACACTCTACACACTGCCTAGAGCTTAATCACTTTTCCCACACCTTGGCAAAGTAATGGTTTTTACATTAAATTACAATATCCTAAAGAGTGACTGAGCAAAATTCATTTCTATTAACACTAGTGTTGCTACAGATGAATGTCAACAATACTGGGACCACTGGGCGTATATTGTATGAGCACTGAACAGAAAGCTACAACAATTTACCTGGTTAAGGTAATCCAATATAGGAATTCATATGAATAGCTGGTATATAAAGGCTAGAACTAGGCCACTTCTTGTAACTCAATTCACGTTATGTCCAATTCAAAACACCTTAATACTTATAGCTCAGATTCTACAAATGTCTCTTACAGGTGAACGCTATGTAGCCCTCCTTTCTGACAAGTTACACCCAATCGTGTCCTGCGTACACTAAATTATGGTTAGAGAAGCTCAAGTCTGAATTTTTTTTTTCCCCCTAATTCACCAGATTTCAACATTGGCAAACAACAAGCAACACACTGTGCAACAGAGAAATCGTACAAATCAAAATACAGCAGAATTGTGGAAGTTTCTGCAGGAAGAATTGCCTATAGAATATTTCCTCTAACCATAATTTGGCACCTCTAGATGTGTGTGGTGATGCATTGTCCTGTTGGAAGAGGCAAACACATCAGAATGAATGCAGGACATGGACGGGTGTAGCTCATGAATGGGTGTATAGATTCACAAGCTCATGGAACTATCAAGTATTAGACTGGTACTTCAGTGTACATGAAGCACATTGGAAAATTTCACATGCGATTCATGTAATTGGTACTTGTACTTTTTTATGCCTGTGCAATGACTCCAGTGTAAATAAGTAATGTTATGTGTCCTTTTAATATACCTGCCTGTTTGTAATGTAAAACCTGAGTAAATAACACTTCATAAACTTTTGTGCTGAATGAATATAAAGCATCTTGAATCATGAATCAAAAGATAAGAATCAGTTTATGGTTATGGATTAGAATAAATTATAAATTAGAATAGAATTAGAGTTAAATATTGCAATTGGATTTTTGTCAAAATGTTAATCAACATAAAATATACATCAACACAACATGCTGAAAGTGTGTAGGCTCAGTCTTCTATTGACATTTGCTACCGATTCTTCACTGATGTACCGCCCTTAGCATTAGGCAGTTCATTGCGCATGTTTTCTCTAGAGAATGTGTTCTGTTAGTGCCCTCAGGACGTCCTTGCCTCCAACGTTTGTTCTCTGTGGCTTTAATCCCAGTGATACATGTGCAACCCATAACCTGTCTCCAGTTTTGGCTGTCTGCTCACCATTATTACTGGGAACCTCTAATTACACTTGACATCCATTTGCCGATTAAGAGTAGCATGCTCCCTAATAAAGAAGTCCTCTCTGAGAGCAGGGATGGGGTTGGATGCAGAGGGGAGCCTAGCTTTATTATTTCATTTGTCACTGTAGGTGGTGCGTTAACAAAGGACACGGGTTGCTCTTATCAGACACACGTCATGGGACACACTGAGCTGCTGTGGCGGCACTGTCATAAATCTTCCACACCCACTTTCCTCATCCTCACCCACACACTGTCTCACCTATCAGTGTGCACAGATCTCTCTGAAGCCTGGTAGATTGAGAAGTCACTCAAATTATATTTACACTATTAAAGCTAATGGTAGGTGATTAAATATAGCTAGTGAATGTCAAGCTGTTCATTTTAGATGCTTGCGCTGTAGCTAATGTTCCTTTTTGACCTTGATGTCTTGAAATCTGGCAGTATTATCCCTAAAAGGATTCATTTTAGGCACATTATCAGATCTAACTGTGTTATACCGTTCCTTTTGTGTGCCTTTAAATGTTCAAAGAATGAAATTGCAGATAATCTAAAATCGCAGTAGTTACATGTCATGTGCAGAGCAGCCTACACCAGTGCACATCACAGCAAAAAAGTAAAAGCAGCTTATCAGTAGTCTCTGTGGGTGTCAGTGCCATAGTATGTGTGCATACTTCAGCTTATCTTTTTTAAATTAAACATATATGAATTGTGTTTATACTCTAATCCTTTATCTCAAGGTTAACATATTTATATTCTTTTATTCTGATTACTCTGGGGAAAAAACACATATTTCGTTAATATAAAAACTATATAAACAGTAGTTTACTTTATTCTGGACAGATGTTTTGTTTATGATAGCTATTCTCTGAGTATACACTATTTGGCTGAAAGTATGTGAACACAGCCATATGATCACAGCCATATGTGAACCTTTCCCTAACTGTTGCCAAAAAGTTAGAAGCACAGAATTGTCTAGAATGCCTTTAAATACTGTAACATTTCCTTTTACTGGCACTAACGGGCCAAAACCAGTAACACTGGCCCAGTGCACAAAGCAAGGTCTATAAAACATGGGTTGCCAAGGTTGGTGTAGAAGAACATGGGTGGACTGCACAGAGTCTTGACCTCTACCCCAATTAACACCTTTGTGAAGATATTAAACCCAATATCAGTGCCTGACCTCTCTAATGTTCTTATGGCTGAATGAACACAAATCCCTATAGCCATGCTCCAAAATCAAGGTGAAAGCCTGCCCAAAAGAGTAAAGGATATTACAACAGCAAACAGGGACTAAATCTTAATGATGTTTTGACAAGACTGATCAGGTGTTCACACATTTTTGGCAATATAGTGTATTTAGAGTAGTACAGTATTAAAAGACAATTTCTTTATGTTAGGCATTGCTGATGCATCTTTGTAAACTATGCATGCACATTGATTTTCTGTTGGAATTGACAATAGGTAATTGATTACTTTTGCCCTGAAACAAGTTAGCAAAACTAATAAAAAACAGCAAAATATCTATAACTGGTGTCACAACTAACAGCAACTATGTTACTCCCTCAGAGGAATCAAATATGTTATTAATATGAATATCACAAATGTATGAGATTACCTGTAGTTTTTTTTAACTTTGCTCTTAAAAAATAGTGTAACCTGGCAGTTTTTATTACAGATTTACTGTTCCAGTGGGAGACCTTGCATTACACACAAGGCAGGGCATAAAAGATGGCGCCAGTTACTTTTCAAAGAGCTTCTTGTTAAGCATGAAATACTGCTTATTGTCTCGTGGATATTAAAAATGAAATATAGAGCCATTTCCTGCATAGGTTTGGCCAATACTGATCTGTTCTTGATTAGGAAAGAGGAGCTCAGAGGCTTTTCTGATACTTTAATAGAGCAGCTTGTCAGGCATCCTAACAGTTCTCACATGGACAGTGGATGTGTACTTTAGCCATGTACTTATCTTCATTCTGTACAAATTATATTCTGGATGTCATCAGAGTCTGGAATCTGGAGAAACTGCTATTAGCTAAAAATGTTTCTTTAATTGATACAGAAATCTTTTATTTCATTTATAAAATATGATTTTCATTCTCTCTCTCTCTCTCTCTCTCTTTTAATGTTTGTACCCTATGCTCACTACAATTCAGACATTTCAGATACAAAACCTTTACAGTCCACTTTTTTGTAAAGACAATATAAATATATTGATATAGACATTGGTAAAGGACTTAGAGGAATGAACACAATTCTTTCAAATGATTTCTTTTATTGGGGTTCAAATGATACTTTTGGGGACAGCTGTTTAACATGTAAATCTAAGATTTCCAAACTGGGTTTAGATATGGTGACTGTAGCTTATGCATACTATAGCATATGGCTTACACCATCTTTATACCCCATAAACAGGTACAGGGTCACCCTGGATGGGGCCACTCCCATTAGGAAAGAAATGTCCTCATTTAGGTCTGGTTTTATTTATCAGGGCCTTAATAACAATTGTGTGATCCTCAACAACTTCTGTGAACAAACAAATAACTGCATTTGTCAACAACCTGGCAGATTTCAATATTAGATCTCCCCCCCCCCTCCCCCCCCCCCCCCCCAAAAAAAAAAAAAAATAATAATAATAAAAAAAAAATTAAAAATCACCAAAACTTAGAAACATGCCTAAATGGCATATAATTCTGGAACATGTAGAACCAGCTTTAGCAGCAGTAATGTTTTCAGTAGGGGTTTGGCAGTCTCTATTGTCACTTTGGATAATTTTGGCCCACACTTCTTTGTAATGTTGTTTCAGTACTTTGATCTTTGATCATCCAAATAAAGTTGACATCTAGATTTTGAACTGACCATTCCAACACCTTGATTTTTTCTACTTTGTTGTTTGCATTGATTTGCTGGTGTGTTATGGATCATTGTCCTGTTGAACGACCCAATTTTAGTTGGCTAAATAACTAAAAGGTTCTCAGTTTCTGTGGCTACAAAATAACCACAAATTATTACCTATCAACCATCATGCTTGACAGTTGGTATTTGTGATGATACATGGTGTCATGTATTCTGTGCATGATGACCAAACATCTTCACCTTGGTCCAAACACAAAATTCAAAGTATTTTTTTTCTAGCCACCCATCAATGAAAACCATACTTGTTCATTCTTTTTCAGATTGTACTGTCATGAACATAAAAATTTGCTGACAAAGGCCTGTTGGTTAAATAATGTAGCTTTTGGGATTTTCTGAGCTTTACACTGTCAGACATTGGATTTGCTGGGCCCCATCCCAGGATGATCCGTCTTGAAGAACTGTTTTGAAGGCTCTTCATTCATATATAACGTGTTATATAACGTGTTTCACTATAAAATGAAATATTTTATGTTTGGAGATGGCCTTATAACCCTTTCAAACTCATGAGCAGCAAAAATTCTTTGCAGTCATGGCTGATGTAATTACTTCTTCACTTCATTTAGGCTCACATAGTAATATTCCAGAATATCAAACCTTTAAAAGATCTGTTTTTATAGAGGTAGTCAGACTTTTTGACGATTTATGAAACTTGTACATTCCATTAATGACAACTGGCTGCTAATAATTTTGTTAATGCTTATGGATGTGGGATGGGTGTACTTATTTGTCCTACCTGGTTTCTGAATGTTGGTTTATTTTTCAGGAAAAATGCCTACATTTAAATCTGTTGTGTGTGTTTGATGTAGCCTGAGGTTATTTGTTTGTTAACAGAAGTTGGCGAGGATCACACATTTTTTGTCTCTGATAAATAAAAACATTGAGGGAAGGTAAATGATTAAGTTTACTTTATTTTTCCTACGGTACTGTATATATATTGTATATATGTCATTAGCTTTGGCTTGTATTTATCTAGCCCAGGGGTGTCCGAAGTCTAGCCCTAGGGCCAAATGTTCCCTAGACATATGGACAGATGTTAACTGACCCATGGATTCTCTTGTAGAATGTATGATGGTTGTCCTACTGAGAATTACACTAAAGTTTTTTTCACCTGATGGTGGCAGCAGACTTTAAAAACAGTTAGCTAAAATGCAATGACTGACTACATTGCCAAAAGTAATTTACAGAATGATATTTAGTTATAGTTACTGAGAAAAAAACCACAAAGTTCTTAACTAAAGTGGATTAATGATTATTTTATTATACTAGTTTGTCCACTTACTTTTGGTCCTTGAAATTCTGAAAGTAGCCATTAGAAGAATTAAATTGTTTGCATGAATGGATGCACAGTGTCCACAATAATACGTAAATAGTCTGGCATTCAACATTAACCTGACTCAACCAGCCTGGACTGGCGCAAAATTCTGTCTCTAGCATCTGTGTGCCTTAGCAAAAATGGAGAGTCATCAGATCAGGTTACATTTTTCAGTCTTTAACTGTTCAGTTTTGGTGAGCCTGTGCCCACTTGTTCTTGGCTGATAGAAGTGGAACTTGATATGGTCTTCTGCTGTTGTAGACACTTTTCTGCTCACCACAATTCTACAGAGTTGCTGTAGCTCTTCTGTCAGCATAAAATAGTCTTCACCATTATCCTCTCTCATAAAGAAGGCAATTCTGTCCACTGAACTGCCAGTCACTGCATCTTGTTTTCTTTATTGAACCATTCTGAATAAACTCTAGAGACGGGTGTGCATGAAAATCCAAGGAGATCAGCGGTTATACGCAATACAGAAATATTCAAACCAGACCTTCTGGCACCAAACTACCAACAAACTTGCACCTGAAATCTTATTCTTTTCACATTCTGACATTGATGTGAACTTTGAGCTAAGCTGCTGGCCTGTATCTGTATTATTTTATGCATTGCACAGCTTCTACACAATTGTCCGAATAGCCTAATAAGTTAATCTTTTAATGTTTTATAGAATTTTGAGGGGATACATGTTTTGTTGATTGTGTAAGCATGCAAAGAGTCTTGCTTATTCATACAAAAACTTTAGGTTAATTGCTTTTCCAGAAATATGGAATTATATGAGCATTTAGTAGAGGCACTACATACTACTTTCACTTTTAAGAAAGCTTTTTCGCAACTTTTGTATCTCTGTGGATGAATATAGATACTATTGCCTAATGTTTTGCATACATTAAATGTTGTGTAGCCTTTAACTCTGGCATCAAGCTAAATTTTATTTTCATCAGTTGGGGGTCATAGAAATGAATAGCATGTAATTAACATCAGAAAGTTTTACTGGAATTTGCCATGCAATTAGAAAGCTTGTTGTTGTTTAGCTTATTCCTGCAGAGACAGCAAAGATATACAAAGTACTTGAATATGCACTAGCAGAAACACCAGGAGGTCAATAAACACTTGTGATCAGTGCAGTCTGCTCTCACAACTCGCTGTTTTACATTCTCAGTATGGACCAGCTTCCCAGCCTTTTCTGCTGCATTGTACTGTGCACATTAATCCATCGAGTGGAGAGTTCTTGTGGGCTGCAGGAGCTACTCTGTCCCCCACTCTCTTTTGCAGAGGTTCAATGGCAGAAAATCCATAGCCTTTCTAAGAGGAGGAATTCCATTAGATAATAGATATGGAATCCATCTCGATTCTCCACCTTATCTTCTCTGAGGGTGAGAAATCAATACATGAGCTTCAGCTGAACCGCCAACAACAACAATAAATTGATGGCCTAGTGAGAGAGCGGTAGTTGGGGGAACTGCCATAATGGACACAATGATACAAGCCTCATTGGAAGTGGTCATAAATTAGGGTGTGTTAATTGTGCATATAGTGCTCTGAATGTAGGAAGGAAAGCAAAAGTGAATACCAACCAATGAGTCACACAGAGAAAGAAGTAATGGATATAAAGGAGGTAAATTATTTTTGATGAGGAACTACGTGCTCTGCAGCATAGAAGCAGAAATTTCCTCTCTGGCTCTTTGGTTGCAAAAGTGTGTGTGTGTATGTGTGTGCGTGCAGTGGGCTGGGCTTTCAGAGTGTTGTGGTTTCCTGTTGGAACTCTGGGACTGCCAGGTGTGCTGTTTGCTGTGGCTGTTACCATGCAACACATTCCTAACAGAGCTGAGAGCAGTGAGCGGATGGAACGAAAAGATGCCCTTTACAGAGTTTCCTTATGTCCCATATCAGTCCAGCTTTGAATGCTGCCAAAACTCATTTGACTTCTGTGTCTCTGAGTCAGATGAACTGATTTAATAATATGTTTTTTCCTGAATATGTTTAATATATATTCTTCAAAACTTGACACACCTAATAGACTGTTTACCTTCACTATTTTATGGACTTTTAGAATAATAAAGACATAAAATATAAGAAATGACTGCTTGGAATCATGCCATAACCAACTTTCCATGTACTTTCTGCATGAGTAGATATGAGTACAAGTACGTATATCATTTGGAATTAATTTTTGTTACATAGGCATCACCTTTTGTTCTGTCCTACATTTCAAACTTATAATCATTGTACACAATACCTCCGAATCTCTTCAGGGAGTACTTGTCAGGGTAAGAAGTAACATCAGTAAAACCACCAAAGAGTGCTACTGGAAGTGGTTTTTGCCAACAGTTATGACTAATATGACTGTATTATTTTTTGTTAATACAGGATTTCTCCAAAGATAGGAACCACCCATATAAAATGAAAATAGTTTGGCAAGCAGTGGTCCAATTTTAAACACAAGGTGCAGGGGAAAGGGGAGACCAGTTAGGTCATGTCACCATGTTGCAGCCACAGCATGTTTCTAAAATTTGATCACTGTCTGCCAAACCGTTTTCATTTTATATGCCTCCTTACAGAGACACCCTGTGTATTAAACATTTGTTTCCTGTCATTATTGCACCTGCTTCTCTTTCTGTCTGTTCTACTGTCTCTTCAAAAGAAGGTTATTTTTAAAGTTAAAGATCATAAAAAGGTTCTGATCATAAAAAATTTCTCTAACAGGACAACACTCTGATGTAAGGTAAAAGAACCTTGGATAATTTTAGATTAGTTAATATTAGTAACATAGTTGTTCAAGCAAGAGCATTGAGCTCAAGGTATGTTTTACATCATGAGATGCGTACACAATGTGGCCATGCACATGAGATGCATACACAGTAAGGTTTGTGGACATCTGACAGTCACACAGATGTGTCTTCCCCAAACTGTTGTCACAAAATCTGAAGTGCACAATTGTACACGATATCTTTATATGCAGTAGCATTAAAATTTCCCTTCACTGGAACTTAGGGGCCCAAGCGTGTTCCAGCATGACAATGTCCCATGCTTTACCAGGGTTGGAGTGAAAGAACTTGAGAGGCATGCACAGAGCCCTGACCTCAACTCCATGGGACACTTTTTGGAAGAATTGTGAGTCTGACTGCATCCCAGGCCTCCTTGTCCAAAATCAGTGCCAATTATGCTATTGTGACTAAATGAGAAATCCTACCAGCCATGCTCCTAATCTAGTGGAAAGTCTTCCCAGTGTGGATGTTATTATGACAGCAAAGGGGATTCAAATCTGGAATGGGATGTTCAAAACACATATGGGTGTGATTAGTCAGGTGCCAGCATACCTTTGGCCATACAGTGCATGGTCAAATGTTTGTACTGTATATTAACTGCTATATTGAGTACTACACCAGATAAAGGATCTTGGGTAATTCCCCAGGGGTTCAGAGGCATTCAGACATGGTTTGATAGTATTGGTGATTTAATGGAACTAATATAATTTATTTCTAGCACAGCAGAGTCACTCCAGGCTTAACATTACACCACTAGTGCAGACAAATTCTTACAAAACCATTGTCTACTCAAAATGAATGTTGTGGTGTTAATGTCACGCCACTGTTGAATTAAGTTACATTTGGATGGAAGTGATGATGGGAAATGAAATAATGTGGCATACCACATTCACTCCTTACTTTAGCTGTGTCACTGTATCATTATGTTTGAGTTCTTGGTGGTAAGATTTGCACATTCAACATTGATGCATATGATATAATGTAAAGTTATGATATTTTTTAAAGAAGCTATATCATAAAATGTAGAAGTTGTGAAAAATGAAGGTGAGTACATAAATATCACATTGTGGTGCATGATATTCTTGTGACTCATAAAAGGAAGTGCAAGCAGAACCAAAAAGTCTTTATATTACAAAAATATTTCCTCAAAATATCTGACATGCTCTCTGTAAGAATGTTACTGAAATGTGCACAGCATTAATTATGGTCCAATTTTAGATTAATTAAGTACTATAGATATTATATATACTATAATATACTTCTTGTCACCAGTTGGTGGACATAATGTCAGAAATATAAAACAGATACATTTTTTACTCTTAAATGTAGGACTGCATACTGTCGGCTACAGTAAGTAGCATGGCTCTAAGTACTGGAAACATAGGAAGAGCCTAATGTGGAAGCTGATCTCTCAGCACGAAAGGAAGCTTACTTCTGCTGGGTATACAAAAGTCTAATGTAAGCCAATAATTGTAAGTGAAACCCTAAAGAGGGAGTTTTAAGGTGAGAGATTAAGGTACTAGTGTTGCAACCCATTACCAGGAGAAAAAAGCATGTAATAGCCCTGCTTATCCATTGTAATAAAATAGCCCTGCTTCATGTTTTGACACATTTTTGTGTTACAGTCACTTTTCTTCAAGCACCAAGAACACCTGACTGTGCTTTATAAATTTATACACTGCATAAAAATCTTACTAGAGGGCAAGTCACATTAAAATCAGATTTTAAAGGCATTTGCTCTGAGTAAAACCACATACTGATAACTGTTTACTTACACTGCATGCTTAGTATTAACTATGAAACAATATTTTCGGGCATGCATTGTAGAGCGAGAAATCTCTGCAATCTGAATCTAATAAACATCCGTAATTCAATTCATTCCATGCACTCTGTGCTATAACATGCTCCACCCCACACACTGGCATGACTGGAAGCCTTTTGATTAATTACGTCACTGGAGTCTTGTGGAGATTTATATTGATTGTTGAAACAGTTCTACTTTCTCTATGTCAGAGGTTGTGGTTCTCCATTCATACGTTTTTTTTTTTTTCAACTGTTATTTTTTCCAGCATAACACTTTTAAAGTATTCACAGACATCTTCTTCACATCATTCCTATTTTGATATGTTGACATTTTAGTGCATTTAGGCCAGGGCTCAAAGAGCTCTCATTTATAGCTAGTGACATAATGAGCATCAACCAAAAACTGCATACAGCCACATGCCAAAGCAGGGAGCATGAAGCAGATACCATTTGTGACAGACACAGCCAAATGTTAGCAGAATTGGCTAGTAGAGGTTTGTTCTTGTGATTCACAACAGATTTGTATGAACATATTTCTATATTATTTATTTATTTGTAGCCATTTTAAAGATAAGCTTTCAGGGGGATGATGCCATAATTGACAGCTAAGTAGCTGTATCACTCACCAAATAATTAAGCTGTTATAGACTGCAGTAATTTGAAGCATAATTTTAGTATAGACTATGCTTAAGTGGAGCCTGGCCAGTATTCGGCTGTCTTTAATCAGTGATCCTTTTTTAACTTGTAACAAATATGTCTGTGAGTTTGTCTGGCGCACGGTGTAACACGTGCAGATGCTGTGCTTTTGTACTCATTATTAATGCAGCAGTTTGCAAACACTTAATGCATAAGATTATGCCCTTATGTGTTGATACTTAGTTTTCTAACTAAAACAATCAGATGGTATATGATTGTCTACTGGATGCCTGTTGAGCCAGACTATGCATAAATTCAATTCGGGTCTTTACATGACACTACACAGACAGAGGGGTACAAATCAGAGTCATGCCTACAGGAACAGGTTAACAAGGGTCAGTATGCACAGGCACATTGTAAATAGGACAAATGTGCTAGAAATGCCACCTATATGTACTTATTAAATAGGAACAGCTTTGTGAACGTGGGGAGTATCCTAATAACAGCTAATGACTTTTAACCTACTTGTTGTAATGCAGAATCTCTTATAGCAGAGACATTAATGCCTGTAAAAACGAGTTATAGAATAAAATCAGAATAAAAACACCTAATTCAAATGCATTAATATGTAGATATGTAGTTATGAGTTATGTGGTTTAAATATATTATGTGAAAGCATATAGTAAATCCCTAGTACTTTGGCCATAAAAAATATCTGAGTTAAAGGCATCCAGAACCTTTCATTTTCTATGAATACATATAACATATACAGTATATACCATCACTCTTGAGCTTTAACCTGTATCATGAGAGAAGCTGGGTAATGCTCAGCCAGTAGATGTCAGTCTTCTCTGTAGTATCAGTCCCTTTTCCCAGATGCCATCACCCTGGAGGGCCGTGGAAAGGCCCAAGGTTAAACACTTGATGCCAGGAGATTATTTAAGTGTGAGATACAAGTCTCTAAGTGAGCCATTAGTGTGGATTGGACTCAAACACAAGCACTAGAGTTCATTACAATGTTATTAAGCACATGTTACACTTGAGGCACACTTTTCAATTACAACATATTACTTAAGCCACATGAAAATCTACCTAAATGCTCTGCATGCTTTATGAAGGGATTATAAATAAATAAAAGCAAACACAGTCATCTTTAAAACAGCAGGGTTCCTGCAATAAAGACAGAATAGCTGATTACTTTGCTGCAAGGCAATTTTACCAGATAACTTCTATAAGGTACTTTATAATATAGAAAATATCAAAGATCTATCTTCTAAGCCAGTGGTGATAAAGAAATTTGTACACAGACACATATTTAAGGCAAAGCAGGAAATCAAATTAAACAAATAATAATGCAGACATCAGTATCCTCTGTCTGTGTTTTCATATCTTCTAAAATGACATAAGACCTTAGAGACAATCTCCTTTTTTTCATGCATAGCTGAGCAAAAATGGGGAGACCACCCTTACTGGCAACAGAGTGTGAGTTAATTTCATCCCACACAATAACACAATCTCACAGTCTATTGTGCACCCCCTCTTCCCAGTTTGTGTTGGCGAGAGGCATTAGCATCGCTGTCATTGAATCATCAGAGCCTGAGAGCCACCACTCCTTTGAAGGATTAACTTCATTAGCATGTTTTCATGCCACTTGTCTACTAATTGCCCAGTTGAAGCGCCCACTTGTTGTGCTGGTGAAACATGCCTAGACATCTGAAACTAAAGCTGCACCTTGTGTTTCTTGTCATGTGTGGACATCTTTTTCTATAGTGAAATATTTCTCTGATCAGTGATCTTAACCAATTTAAAATATTATCTTTAAAATAAATAAAGTATCTAACACTGTGTTATGCTATGTTCATTAAAAAAAATCCACTAAACCTGGCAAAAAAGGCTACATTTGTATATTTATATAGCAACTAAATTCATATTTACTCTCAGTGAAGGCTTAAAATGGGGTTGATTGCTACATTACTGCCTTGCCACATGATGTCATGCATGGAGAGGTATTCCTCAGTCTTAACCTGCTGGCTCATGCCAGTTCTCCTGTAATATGATCCACCTCCAAATGCTTTGAGAAAATGCTGGTCATCGTCAGACAAGAGCTTAATTTATTTCCTAGGGAGGTGATTCAGTACCTCAGCACTGCACCAAGCTCTCAGTTATACCAAATGAGAGGATTCATGTATATTCAGGATAACAGTCACAATTGGGGCACTTGGAAAAGCTGGTTTGTGTTCTGCAAGATATCCATCTGATATTTTACATTAACATGTTTTCAGCTCTTAGACTCAAAGATGACTGTTGTTATGATTATTCAGCTTAGCTCTCAATAAGCCAACCTTTAAGGAAGTCTGTTAGGCTTTTTTAAATGGCTATCTGACAATAGAGTAGCTTGTCTCTTGTTTCAATTCATATTGTATTGCTCACGTACACAATAGATAATTATTGAAAATCTATGTTTTTCCCCTAAAACAGACCATTTGGGAATTCTGCTCACAGTAAACAAATCAGATATATTAGACATAAAATCAAAATTATGTCAGAACTGTAAATGCTTCTACATTGCAGCAGGGCATGCCTTAAATATTAATCAATCAGGAAAGTGCTT
>JAOVVF010000039.1:15370204-15398210 GCA_028565595.1 Duopalatinus emarginatus | reverse complement strand
AAAGACATTTATGTAGCCATTAAATAAAGTATTATCAAACATATTTTGTTTTTAAAAATGCAACAGGTTTACATTACGATACATATTGTCCATCAAAGAAATTCTTAAAAAAAAAAGATTATTATTATTGTTATGTAGCCACCCTTAATATACACTAGCACACTGGATTGCCTACTGACACTTGGCAACAGTTTCAGTGTGTTGAAAAGGATCCATCCCCACTGTTCATTTAAACAAGGAAAACCACAAGACCAAGACCACTCCCTGTGTTTGTTTGACAGGTGTGGCTAAAACAAAAATGGTTACTAGGCCCAGGCTGCACAGGAAGGATACTCTTCATGTTGCATAGCTGGGCTATCTGCAAAGCGCCAGCATGGGCTCTGTATTTTTTTTTATCCCAGTCAAGCGGGAACACACCTGATGCAGCTCATCAGTTGTTTGAAGGCCGAGACCAATTGATTAAATAAGTGGAATCAGCTGTGACTCCTGCTTTGGTTTTAATGACAACCTGCAGCCACATCGGCTGTTTGCGGATATAACTGCAAACCACTGACTACATACAGAGCCATACATTAATGTTAGCATGTTTATTCATCTATATGAAGTACATTACTGTATTGTGCGCTAACTGAGAACTTTATTAGGAACACCTGTACACCAGCTCTTTCATGCAATTATTTACGCAGCCAGTTGTATGGCAGCAGTGCAGTGCATAAAAATCATGGATATGAGACAAAAATCATGGATATGAGAAAAATCATGGATATGAGACAACATCTTTGGCTAATGTTCTCACCAACCATCAGAATGTGGAAAAATGTGATATTGACCATGACATGATTGTTGGTGCTGGTTTGAGTATACTACTGATCTAGGATTTCACATAGTCTCTAGTGTTTACTGAGAGGGGGCAATAAAGGAAAAACATCCAGTTAGTGACAGTTGACACTTTGTTGATGAGAGAGGTCTATGGAGAATGGACAGGCTGGTTTGAGCTGTCAGAAAGGCTACAGTAACTCAGATAAACACTCTGTCCAATTGTGATGAGCAGAAAAGCCATCTTGGAATTAACAAGAAATCAAACATTGAGTCTAAAGGGCTACAGCAGCAGAAGACCATGTCAGGATTCACTTCAGTCAGCCCAGAACAGACATCTGAGGCAGCAGTGGGCACAGACTTGCCAATATTAGACAGTTTAAGACTAGAAAAACTGAATCTCAATTTCTGCTCACACATATGTTAGGAACAGAATTTGGCTCCAACAGCTTGAATCCATGGACACAACTGGTGGAGGTGGTGTAGTGGTGTGGGGAATGTTTTCTTAGAACACTTTAGGCCTGTTAATTCCAATCAGTCATCACTTGAACGCCACAGTATTGTTGCGGACCATGTGCTTCCCTTCATGGACACAGTTTATCTATTTTCTAATGATTACTTCCAAGATAATAATTCAGTGTTGAGTTCAGCGACATTTCCAGAAGCCAGTGTGATGCAGTCCTGTACAACATGGACCAGAATCTCAAAGAAATGTTTCCAACATCTTGTGGAAAGCATAACATGAAGAATTGATGCTGTCCTGAAAGAAAGAGGAGGCACTACCCAATATTAGTATACAGTTCCTGATAAAGTGTTTAATGAGCGTATTGTGTCATATAAATGTGTTAGCGAATACATAACACTATAAGGTACCCTAGAGTTCATATGTGTTAGTAATTAGTTAGCAGTGAAAAACGTATTAGAATAGCTCCATTAGATTGATTAAAAAAGCATGTCACACCACTGGAAAGAGATCACCAAGGTTAGAATAGGACTGTCAACATAAACTCTTTTTGATTGCATGGTTATATTTACCTAGCTGAAAAGTCCAGCTTTGTCTGATCAGCTACCAGGTACCAAAAACAGGCTGAGCTGCCCAAACTGGTAGACCATCTTCACTATTGTAGTAAAAAAGAAACATTTTGTAAATTAGTTCTACTACTAATACATATCAGAATTTTTTTTTTTAAGAAAATAACATAAAAAGACAGTGAAAAATGTTTATAATGAATATGTTTACTGAAAACCTTGGGAGTAGCTTACCAGTAGTAAAAGATCAGCAGCTCACCCTGTAATTACCCGCTGATCAGACTACCCTGGACTGTTGATATTGTGTCTCGACACCAAAACACAACTCACCTGGAACCAGGAACCATGATGGCAAATCAAATACTTCCATGACAGCCATTATAGTAAAAGCAGTGCATGAGGCTGTGAAGATTATTGTTGATAACATCAGTGTTCAAAGCGGGAAACAAACCAGTTTAATGTCAGCTGTAACTAAATAGGAGCTGCAATGCTAATGCTAATTCTAACAAAGCTTCCTTTGAGCTTGTACGTGCTCACGACTCGCAGGCTCACGTAATAAAAACATGTCCTGTCGTGTAAATCATTGTCTTTTGTTGTGTCCTTGCGCTGATTGTGTAATAGCTTGGCTTTTAAATGTCTTACATAGGGGTTGCTGATTTGGCGTACCAGTACCCTTGTTAGTGCACAAGTGTGTTTAAGAACATTAACGTTTAAAAAGGTTTAAAACACTCTGTGCTGTAATCACCCGGGCTGTGTGTTAAAAATAATGTATTGTGACTCAAAAAGTATTTGTTGTTAGCGTTCTATTTTAATGAACTCTAAACCAGTAGATAATGATCTTTATAGCATAACCGCTTCGCTATTATATCTGCAAGACAGGTTAGTACTGAGAATTCACAGATTGGGGTTTCATCCACATGCTGCTGTGTTCCTCAGTGAGCTTTGGAAAGTATGCAGATGCATTTATTTAGGATTTCTTTCTCAACACAGGGATGAATTTAGAAGCTTTGCCAGTTGTGTTGGAGTGAGTGAGCTGATAGCATTGTGTGTGTGTGTGTTGGTTGCATGTAGTGACTTTGCATCCGCAGTAAGTGGTCACCAGGGACGCATGGCACATGCCAGCTCGAATTTACACTGTGGCCGACGGATGAGAAGCAGCCTGATCAGAATCCTCTTTATGCTCACTCCGGTCCTGATTATAGAAGAGCAGAGTGCCTCTTTCAGAGCATCTTGGGCATCTATTTGATGTAATTGAATGTTGTTGAAGCTGCTTCGCTTAGTCCAGCCCTGTACTGGCTTATGGGACTCTGGGCGCATGGCTGTCTTTCTGATTTTCACTGGAATTCTTTTTGACTTTGGAATGCCGGAATAGGGGAAACTCAATCTGGCTTGCCCTGGAGGCATCTACCGGTTGAGAATTCCCACCCAAATAGCTGCCAACACCCACGCAAACATTTTTGTAGGCCTGCTTTCAAGGAAGGGGACCATGAGCCTCCAATCACACCACTGCCATTGACTAACCCAGCAGGCAAGCCTACTTGTTTATTAGTGTTGAAGTGGGGTAACATAAGCTGGTGGAATAGATGTTCACAGGGGCCGCAGCACATGAGTCTCCTTCACCATTAATTAACATGAAAGCAATGCTGACAAATAGAGAGGAATGTATGGCTATTTATTTAAGCCCATTATAAAGGGCTTTTTCAATCACATCGGCAGCATGCTTAATTAAACAATCAGAATTGCAATTTTTTAAATAAAACATATATTATTTTACTATTAATAATTACTAACAGCAGTACACCAGATAGGCACCCTTTTTCTTCCACACGTAAATATAGTCTGAAAGACAAAAGGCACGTTATTATCTGAATCCATGTTGCTGTTCATCACGTCATTGATTTTTGACTTTCCCGCTATGATGTTCTTGCCGTGGATATCTGTTTGTAGCTTAGGAAAAATCCCCAGCATATGAACAACAAACCAGTAGGTGCTGTTTTTATCCATCAAGGTTGGATATTCGGTTTGTCTCCATATCAAAATAAAAACGGATTATTTAGGCGAAGGAATAATTGTTTTGTTGCATATTGACCCTTTTAATGAGGCTGCGTAGCCTGTGTTGTTAGCTGCAGCTGGTGTCTAAAGAATTAGCACACGTGACTGCCTTCTGGCCATGCTCCATCAGCTCAACACATATTGAGCAATACGAGTGGCTGGATTTCTGCAGAACCCTCCAAATGCACTCAGTAAGGTCCTGTCACTAAAATACTCTTTAATATGTTTTAGGAATTTATGATTTTTTATTTTTCTTTAAGAAATGAGGATAACTTAGAGCTTGTATGTCTACTATTATTTAAATCTCTTGTATATTTGTGTGTGTGTGTGTGTGTGTGTGTGTGTGTGTGTGTGTGTGTGTGTGTGGAGGGGGAGGTTGGAGCAGCAGTCACATGAGCAGTAATTGTATTTGTGTTGGGTTCCTTTCAGGCTGTCGCCGTAAATCTGTTTGACTCGTCACTTTGTAAATCATTACGATGGCTAAAAGCCTTTTTATTTCATTTAAGGGAGAGTTGTTGCTCTTCCGAGCAATTATATTTTTGTTTGCTTGTTCTTTTTCGCCTTCGCTAAAGATATTATTAGCGGTAACGTTTCTGGCAGTTCCAGTAATTAGCTGTGCTTTGTTTACTTTTTTGCCATATTTTTAATGACTGTTGTTACATCATTTTATCTACTAATTGTAATGCATTTTTATTTGCTTTGCAACAGAACTAATCACTAAATCACGTCAGTTGTTATTATAATGATGTAGCATAAATCATTACATATGACCTCATTTTAACATTAAATAACACGCAGGTAATTTGCTCCTCCTTTGGTTTAACTGTCAAAAGAGTGTGATTTAACTCACCAGACTGGTTCCCAGCTGTCAAAAACATGACAAAGTACACACCGTCCTGAAGATCAGCCTTGTTTGTTGTCTGATAAACATCTGAGAGCTCCTCTCTCCTCTCCTGTGCCACTCGTGCCTGGCATCATGCACTGCACCAGACATCCATCACCCCCCACGTTCGCGTCCTGACGCTCGCAGCAGTGGAAGCGGCGAGATGAAACTCCACGTTTCAGCTTAGTTTAGGAACCGAATCATTGATTTTGTCACGTGTTGCTGCCTGTAGTTCACCGAAGACAGGATGCAAATGTAGTGGGTATTGAAACCGATTGTGATTTGATGGGTTGTGCATGTAAATATGGGTTCCTCTGTAGCACACATCTTTACGGTTTCATTGGTTTTGTTGGTTTCGTTACATGTACGGCTGCATGTCCTTTAATTCATGCTGTTTGGTTGGTGTGGTGCAGTGGTAACATCATTGGGTTCCCATGTGAGAGACCTGGGTTTGATTCCCGATCTGGGCAGCCAGTCTGTGCTACACCAGTAAGGGTCCTTGGGCAAGACTCCTAACACTATGTTGGCCTATCTGTAATACCAATAACCTTGTAAGTCGCTCTGGATAAGAGCGTCTGCCAAATGCCGTAAATGTAAATGTAATTCATGTGTGCTTTTTTGTGGCATTTACAGTGGGAATGCAGGATCTAAATCTCTTTGTTTTTGAAAGTCATGATGTATTTTCATTATTTATTATACTAACTCTTAAGTACACATGCATGGTTAACAAAGAAAGCATAGATTTTGTTTTACACAGTGCGTGAACGGTTTAAGCGGATAAAAACGGAATATGTCATTTAAAGTGTAATTATAACGTGAAATAGGGCAGGGTAGTGCTAGCTTAGTGCTCTGGATGAGGTCATCTGCCAAATGCCATAAATGTAAATGTAAAGGTCAGTAACTATGCACATGGGTGTTGCACTGAATTGTGTTTGGTTTTATTAGGAGGCAATAGGGTATAAAGTATATGGTGTGACTTCACTAATTGTGGAGGTGTCTTACTTCCTGGTTCATTGTACAAACTGGAAGTCACAGTGTAAAGAAGGGTGAAAGAATTTCCGACAAGAGCATGTCGAACAGAAGCGCTGCTTGACGCGTGCCAAGTCGAAACCTCAATTCAGGGCTCTTGGCTTTCGAGCTGCCACAGCGCTCGTACAAAATAAATTCTCAACTCCATTACAAGCGCTTTGTAAATCTCGTTTGGACTTCTGGAGTATATTTGAGAATTTATCTACACCACTGCCAGAAAGGACACCTTTCATTTTTATGTTGTTTTGACAGCATTTACAAGATGTGTTTTCAGCACATTTCTACCTCATTTGCTTTTAAGACTTAACAGGTGATTAATATTAAAAGCGCTCTATTACAGACATTATAAAATCCGATCCTGCTTCACCGGGGCCAGTGTAGCGGGAGATTCGACGACTGCCACTGTGAGTTATTTTACTGTTTGTTTAGTTTCTTATGAGGCATTGAGAGGCAAGAAGCAGCACAGACGGATTACACTCAGGCCTGTCATTCACAGGTGCAGCCTTTCCCTTATCTGATAACTAATTAAGTCATGACACTTGTTTGGCAAAAGAGCCAGGTCCTGATGGATTATAAAATAATTATAGACAGTGCTCAGAAAAGAGGAGCGGCAAGATCAATATTGTATGTTTGCTTAAGCATTTCACTAGGTAGGTAAAATGTAGAAATTCATGTCTTCTGCATTATGCACGAGCTGAAGAATCTCACTAACACAGCGGTGATGTGTCGGATTAGCACTGAGCACGTCTGGGAGATTTATTTATTTATTTATCTGGCAACATGTAAAATTACCTGTAATCATGCTCCTTGACATGGATTAATTGACTTTAGTGAATTTATAATAAAGATGAAATCTTGTGGTTTCCCTTCGCATAAACTTTAGATGACAGTTTGGTCTGTTGTTTGTAATCGGTGTGATTCTGTGGTTTGTTCTCTGTGATTGAAAGGAAATTTCTATATACTGCACAAGATAAGCGAGGTTTGGAAGTGGAAGAGGGAAAGGGTTGCTTGCTTTCCTCTTGATGCCACAGTGACTGCGACTTCCATTATACCCTGCATTTGACTGTGACTGAAATCAAATAAATAAGCATGACTGGCAGAGTGCCAAGACTGAGATTACTGGCATAGGGATTGCTGTCAAAAACATTTTGGATGATAATTAGTAGTAGTCTATCTTTGCTGATTTTGCTTCCTAAATCTGCATTTCATAAAGCCTGTTTCGTCATGATGATGTGCAATAAATCGGAGTAAACACGTCACCAAATATAAAGTATCGTAACCCAGATTTTCTCATTTACTTAATAGATTCTCGCCGAGTGTGCGTGTTTTCCGGACCTGTGATTAATAAGTCGCAGACCTCCCGAGTGAATCTTGTACGAACTGTGTATGTTGAGCCTGAGCCTCTCACTTGTTCGTGTGTAATGAGAGAACAGCGCTCGGCCAGAAGGATACATTTAAAATTCATAGCCATGAACACTTCATAAACAGATGTGTTATGTTTGATCATTCTCAGCATATTTCTTCCATGCATTTCAGATATGATTGCCTTATTAACCAAGCTGACCTTTAAATCACACCGCTCGAAAATGTTACCGAATCTCTTCCCTCATAGGCCTCGGCGGACTGTGAAATGTTAGGTATGTGCTGATAGGATCTCAACAAAGTTGACACTGAAGCTGTACAAAAGTGCACTTGCCCATTATCCTGAAAGAAAGGTCATTTGGTGGTTGGAAGGAACAAATAAGAGGCAATAAAAAAATCGGTTTAGATGTCATTTCAAACTGCAGGCCAAATCAATGGTAGGAAAGAAGGAGAGCTTGGAGGACAGGCATAAAGGGTTTCTCTGACATTTCCTGAAGGGATTCCCAATGTTCCAGGTGGCTACAAAACAGATCTGGTGGGTTTGCTGTAGTTTTTTGCCCTACATGATTGCTGTGTTATTCCTGCATTAAGTTAAAGCTCCTTAATGCAAACAGTCCATAATTATTTTAAAATATACAGACAGCTGACAAGTTAAAGGAAATAGCAGTGGTTGTCAGAGGGTGATTATTTACTTTGCTGGCATGGTTTGCCTCCACTTGTCTGCCATAAATGGTCACCACAAATCAATACAACATTCTACTGGCTGATCACTTTTATATTATAACAATAAAACATTCCTATCCTTCAGGGTGCGGTCTCTTCCAGTACGACTCCGCTCCCATCCATGTGGCATAAGAGTCCATTTGGTTTGTTTAAAAAAAACCCAAAAAAAACCACATAGCAGAAATCATATGCTACAAATTTCACGCTCATCAGATCTGGACCCAGTTAAAAACCTGTGAGAGATTTTGATGTTAGACAGTGTCTCCATCACCATCATCAACTGATTGGAAATTTTTTGGATGAACAGTGTTCATGACTCCAGTTCAGTTTCAGAGCTGTTGTGGTGGATTGTTCCAGTGCAATACTTTCCATTGTTTTTTCCTTTAATTTGTCATATGCCTTTTACCTGTCCACAAACCTGAAGCTGTAAGGACCTGGTACTGTTGTTCAGCTCATGAAGATCTTGTGTTGAATGCTGGAAGAGAACATAACACTAAGATTTTGGAAGATTCAGTAACCCAGGCTGAAGAAGCATAAGAAAGTGTCCTCTGACTACCGTCTGTGACAGCCAGAGAGAGGAACGAGATCTGATTATTGTACTTCTTATTCTTATTTTGGAAAGCACACCACATTTTAGCATTTGATTAAATTCCAGGTTTAATCATTTGCTTGAAAATAAAGCAATGACCACAATCCTGAAATATAGACACACATCTCCTTGCCAACATTAATTCAGTTTCCTGGTTTTCCTGAGGTTCACTGACTTGCTCAGATAGTGAAAGCTTGGTTTTCATTGTCCCCGGGATTCTGGCTTTTGATGTTGTGATGCCAGTGCAAAAAGCACTCACATGTGGACCCTAATTGGGCAAAAGGCACCTTAGGACTTTGCACTGAGCCCTTGGGTTGCATTACTGTGAGGAGGAGTCTGGCAGACCATGCAGTCTGCTAACATTTGTTGTCTGTTCAAGCCTTGACCTATTATTTTGGATGCTCATTTATGAGCCAAAAAACCCCTCAGTGATTTAGATTACAACAGTAAACACTATTACACATTACACACATAAATGCTTGGGTATAAAAATCACTAGTAGTGTTAGTTAGATGTGTGGCTGATACTGAAAGTTGAGTCATTGTTTCCTGATCCGTTCTTCGATCCGCAAAAAAAAGAGAGGAATTCTTGGAATCGCTGAAAAAATGTCAAAGTACTTGTTGAGTGGTCTACATCAGAGCTGTTTCTGAATGTAGTGTGGATTTTGTTTGATTGAGATAATATTTCCTAATTTCCCAGGGAGTGTTATTTCCTAGTGAGTAGCCCTTCAAATTAAGTGAGATCCAAGTGTAAGCCCTCCACCTTCAAGTGAGATCTGATACTTGAGGGAGTGAAGTGTTTTCGATGGAAACCACATGAATGATTGATAAAAGGAGCAGAGCTGCTTAAAATCTTCCTGCTCCTAGGTTATCAATAATTCAAAGCACTTTTGGTGGCCCGTGAAATATCAGTCACCAGTCTGAAATCTCAAATTGATAGGACCTTTCAAAGGAATTAGCGGGTTTGTAGTTATTTTATCACAAAATAAAGAATATCACACCCACAGTGAAAGTGATTAGTTTTCTCCACAACAGTGTTTTATTCTTAAAGTGTGTGTGTGTGTGTGAGAGAGAGAGTTTTGATTAAGACAGGGAGAACCCTTCTATGCTAAAGCCTGGAGTAATTCTCCATAAATACATTGTTGCAGTTCCGGTTAAATTGTGTAATTAACCTCAGCTGAACATTTCGAGTCTCGGCGGAATGTGACATGAAACGTGTCCTTTTAACCTCGTCATGTTGCGCCACGTCGCTAAGCGCTCCCAACTTTCACATAATTTACTCAGAGGCATAATCATCAGTTCGGTGTGCTTGCTTTTACCTCCGGTGGTACACTGACAGTTTGACCTTTAGCTCGCGAGGAGCCAGAGACGTGTGTGCGTAGCTCCGTGCTGATATTTGTGTTTGTTTTGTCTTGTCTTTATGAGTAGTTACAGAGAGACGGCAAGTTGGAGAGACCTCTTAACTTGTCAATAAAAAGTCTTTTGCTCACTGATTATGCTAAAGTCTGCGCAGAAGCGTACTTTTGGGTTAGAGTCTACATTTGGAACCATGCATTCTGTTAGCATAGACTTCTTTTTTTCAGTTGGGATTTCCTCTAGACCAATAGTAGGTACATGCCATCTAAATAGTCCCATCTATTTGCATTAACGTAGAAACACAAAGGGATCAGAGAGAGGAAGTTGCCTGTTGTAAACACAATGGCCTTTCCTCTGAGTTCTCATGATAATGTCCTCAGTGGCCTTGGGGCAGACTCTAGAACATTCCACTGAAGAGCATAGTAATGTCTTCCTGGCCTTTAGCCTGAAATGGCAGAGAGAAACGCGTGTGTGTGTATATATGTGCGTATGTGTGCGCAAGCGTGCGTGTGTGTGTGAGGCATATTAAGTCACTGTGAAGGCCGTGGCTGGCTGGTGTATACTAACAAGCTAGAATTTCATGTCAGGCTGCTGGGATGTTTGCGTATTTCATGTGTGTGTGTCGTTCAGACTCATCCGCAGTGAGACCGAGAGGCTGTAGCATGGACAGAGATTTCATGCTGGCTCTGGGAACGCTTGAGGGATGTGCAGATGTGCAGGCGCAAAAGAGCTATGATAAACCCCTCCTTTTTCATAATGCAGACCTGATTAAGCATTGATGTGTGTGTGTGTGTTTGTGTGTGTTCCATTACACTCCCATACTCTGTTTAAGTGTATAGTTTCAACTGATGCACGAAGAAGATCTGTGTGTGAGCATTTCTGCAAAATTCTCTATGGGTCGCTATAAAATTGGGTCCGAAAAGCAATACCCATTTTTTTTTTTTTATTGTTTACCGTAGAGGAAATCACAGCCCACTATTATTATACTAATATTTATTAATGTGTTGAATCAGTTAAGCTTAATTTATTAGTATAATCGAGCATTAATCCAGAAAACAAGTAGCCTTATAAATAATGTCAGCTTGGGCCTAATGTGTTCTGCTGGTGGACAATGAAAGTTCATTGAAAATCTCCACGACACTAATAACAAGCCATTATTGTACACTTATTATTTAAATAATAAGCTCAACTGAATTATGTTGCTGAATATGTCCTGATGTAGTCAGCCGAATTTGTTGTATAGATAAATAGGGCTCCCAGGCTGTTAAAAATGTGTGAGAACCCCTGCTCTAGGTGATGGAGTGGATCCGTCATTATTAGTATCTACACCGCTTTCTTAATTAACACCTGTCATAAGAGTGTGCAAATCAGTGTAGTATTATCCAGATCTGGAATTACTGAATCTTGTTCGTAACAGAAGAGAGCCGCAGTTGTTGGCAGCAAGGATGCCCCAGATCATTTACATGGTCTGACGTTAGTGGCCGTCACTGACTTTATTATCACCAGCCTGTGATCAGCTCGGCTTGTCACTTTGCTGAAATATGGTCACACTCTTGTGTCAACAGCTAATATTTATATAATTCGCTTCCTCTCTTGAGCCTTTGGTAACATGCACATCCGCATGCCATCCGTTAGATTTACAGATGGAGATTAATTTTAATGCTAAGAATCGCACTCAAGTGTGATTCATGAAGCAGAACTTGAAATAGCGCGGCTGACCTTTCCGAACACAGTCGATGTACTAGTGAGATAATCACCAGGCTTCCTGATGTGAAAATCAGTTGGGCTCGTGTTTAGATTGGCTAAACCTTTCCTCTGCATCGCGCCGTGTCTCTCTGTTGTTGTAGAAATAAAAACGTGTGAATTTCTTGATTTAAAACGTAAACTCACCCGTTGGAATTACAGGAAGTTGTCATCTGAAACTTTCAACTGATTTGACACGTATCTAAATTGCCTTCGCTGTGATCCAGCGGGAATTTACTGTTTGTCCTCGCCACTCGAGATCCGGTGCATCACCGAGTTTCAGCACGAGTGCTCTACAGCGCTCGGGGAGCCGCACTGGACAGCGGTGAAGTTTATTAGCTTTTAAATTCATACCACATGCCTTTTTTTTTCACCGTTCCAGGCCCTGGTGTCGGAGACAGAGTGCACTGTGCTTTACATGATAAACAGCCTCAAAAAATCGAGCTGCTGCAAAACTCTAATTTAAAGGCCGATAGGAGTGTGTGGAAGGTAAAGCATTAATGTGGTGCATGCTCACATCAGCTGTTTACTCTCACATAATGAGCCAGTTCAGACACCTTTTCTACGCAGACTTCACCTGCGCTCAGCTTAAAGAATAGAAAAGATCGACCTGCTCTACACACGTCGCCATGTATGCATACTGTGTACACACACCAGCATGTGCTAGGGCTCTTTAAAAGCAGGAACTGAAACCTGGCTGAAATGACTGCCATCATGGTGGCTATTAAAAGGAGCGGTGGTTGGAACTGATAAGCTCAGTTTGCTTATTGCGCAGCCTGAACATTGGGGGCAGAGGATTACTGCCACTTGTGTATATTTCTGCTGATGCATTTTTTTTATCCTTTTCTGTCAGGTGGTGCATATTAGAATAGCTCGGCTGATGCAGAGCAGGAAGGCTTTTAGTGTCCTTATTTTTAAAATACGCACACACACACACAGCATGACACACACATGCATACACACAAAGTATACACTTATATTCTTGCTAATACATTTTTTCCCTGAACATAAACACGGTCACGGTAGAACCTAATTTTAATAATGTAATACACTGTTAAAAGCCATTTCTCCTGCTTATATATTGCTGTTTTCCCAATCCCCCCCTTCCCCCCTCCAGTGCCATCTCCTCCACCTTTTCACTCAGTGGGCGCTCTGGAGCCTCGTTGCCGTGCCTTGTCACCGCTCCTTATGTTATTTACATAAATGATAAACACGGCGGATGCTGGGATTGGCCGCGTAATCCACTTGCAGTGTCATTAGGGAGGGAGAGGGAGGAAGGCTATTACAGGGCCGCTTCATCAGCGGGCCTCGCTCAGGCCTTTTATGGAGGTAATGGAAACCTCTCTCATTAAGGTGCCGCTCACTGTTGGTAATTGATCTTGTTGGTCTTTAGTTGTGGAGAACGGACCTGAAGTGCCGCCCGTTTGCCGCATTCATTTCTCAGATCCAGCCTGAACCGCCCTGCCCTACCACCTCCACTTGCGACCAGTGTGTGTGTGTGTGTATATAGTGAGTCAGATTCATGCTGACCTCAATGAAGTTAAACGGTTTTACCTCTGGGTGGATGTTGCCAGTAGAGGAGCTTTTACATTTTGATGATTGCAGATGGACTTTGAAAATGGCTCTTTTTTACTTCAGTCAAGTGGCCATTTCAGCTCTATTACATTAAACCAAAGGCCACGGATTGTACTGCATTTTATTGAATTCTATCCTACTAATTCATAGCAGATTAGCCTAGATTCATCTGTTAACATTCAAGTCATCCCTATCGATGACCTGTTTGTTTTGCAGAGCCTCGCTGCTGTTTCGTTACAGGTCGTGGCCATGCGATGAGCTGGGAGCTGTCACATGTGAGATGTAATAATAGACTCTGTTGTGCGATCCAAACAGCTTGCTCGCCTCTGTGACTCACTGTGGCTTGGCCTGAGGTCTGGACTTGCATCATCACCATAATCAGTGTCTACTCAGCTGTCGAGCTCGCCCTTGCTTTCTCATTCTTCTTATTTCTCGTTCTCTATCTCCATCTCCCCGGCATTCGGCCTCATTTAGCAACCTTCAAAACAGCAACAATCTTTCTCCTCATCAGATTTGTGGACATGGCTTATAGTCAACCGAAGATGACATTTTGCAGGCTGTGGTGGTGAAACGTATTATTGTAATTCCTCAATGATTATTTTAGACACTCTGACAAATCAGAGTGTTTCAGGAGTCTAGGTTTTATATACAGATTTATGTTTAGCATTCGGGCCTACGCTGTGCTGTAGTTCACCAGGAAGACAAGAAGCAGTTGGTTTAAACGTGTCGAGTGGGACCAGTGTAATGTTTCTGACCTTTTTGTTACCACTGACTGATGAGGTATTGGTTCAGGGGAAAAAAAATGAGATACTTCCACAGCCCTCTGTGACAGGCGTATAAATGAACGCATCAAGCAGCAGGCATCTCCAGACAGCACAGTTCTCTATGCTACAAGCAAGTTGTCATCAGTGCTCATAAAGAATATAGTAGCAAACTGATTTACCAAGAAAATGTGTTTTCCAAAAGGGTTTCTTTTCTCTCCTGTGGGGTTATGAAAAGTGAACATGGCAATATCTATTGCTCAGCCTACACTTCATATATAACAGCTCAGTGCTCTTTAGGTCTTTATGGTCTTAGTCCATGTAATAAGGAGCTCTTACCATGGCCATCCGTCATCCTGTCTTCAATAGGACCTCTGACATGTGCCTAAAGTGTTATGCATAACCAGGGCTGCATGAACCAGCGTTAAGCCTCCAGTGTTACATTGTTGAGGTTGAGAATGCAGTCTTTGTTCATCACATGCAGTCACATGCTAGGTCCGGTCTCATCTGCCAGGAGACATTTAGTCATTTAACACATCTTCACACGTTTGCTGGATAGCCTTCTGATTGGCCAGTGTCTCATGCCTTATTTACCCACAGCCTTAACAATCTGCAACCAAATCAGCGTCTCTTACAAGCTCGGTGAGGTGTGCGTGTTGCAGTATGTCATATTATGACCGGATGACTAATGCAGTAAAATGAATCGTTAATCAAGACTGGGGAAGTTTGCTCAGCATGAAGCAAATTACCTGGATTAGCATAGCAAAACTCTGCATAATTTACCTTTACTGCTTGGCGCATCCTCCGGTAGAGAAGGGTCTGTTAATTACCGCTGTTGTAAACAGCCAGTCAGTGTGAAGGGGATAAATGGAACTGAGAGAACGGCAGCGAGAAAATGGAGTCATAATTTTATGAATTTGTCATGTTTGTTTTCATATCGGTGCTCGAATCTCAGGAACTCAGCTCCCTAACAAATAATTCAGCTGCTACATAAAGGATGTGATCCTTCGAAAAAAGTGTCCTTCTGAGAAAAAATATGATATAGATAGAGGAAAAAAAGCTACAGTTATGAGCTCTGAACTAACGTCTCGAATTGAAATTCAGCTGGAATCCTTGATTGCAATGTATTTGTGTTTTAATAGGATGGATTCATGAATACAAAAATCCTACACGATCGATTTCAACACTAAACCAACCAAAAGCTGTGCTGTGCTGCCCTGTGTCTATAGTGGCATGTGACACAACATGTATTAAATATTCAAGATTCTGCAAATTTCTATTTCCTTATTTAAATTTGTGATATTGACCATGATATTGACTCTTATTCAAAAGGTAAAATTTTCTTTGAGTTTTATCCCTTCTGGTAGAACACGTGTTCAGATGACAGTCTGATAGATTTGAGCTAAAACGGATCAGACGGTTTTATACACACTTGTGGAGTCCGTTGTAGCTTGCGTGAACAACGTCATTAAAGTAAAAAAGGGAAGAAACTCATGTCAATATTGTAAAAGTCCTACTTTTCATTCTTCTCAGGTTAGTGCCAGAAATATAATTTATAATGTGAAGTGTTGTATTAAATGAGAAACAGGTGTAAAGTGAATGGCCCTCCTGTATCATTAAGACTAGTTTTCAGTGCTTTGAAGGTCTCTACGTCAGCCACGTTCTCTTATCATGTTGAATTCATTGACAAGTTGAATATGTAAAATTGGGTAATGTGTTTCATGATTGTACCACACAAGTCCACTAATGAAGTGTATCACAATTTGATTAATGCTAAGCAGATTGTCATGCTTATCTGTAAATTAATTAAGGCACTTCATTTTTAACACACCATCCTTCATTCAAAATCACAGCCACGTTCATTCGACATTTATTGTCCTGCCACAGTGTTCGTTTTTTTTTAAACAAAGGACCAGATGTCTGTTAGACTAAAACCTCTGCAACCTGCAGTTGGTTTCTCCTGCCATCCGATGCTTCCACTCTTATTCCGTTAAATCACAAGGAGCTTCCTTTGAATGTTAGATCTTGAACAACATGAGAGACATCTCCCAGATTATCTTAAATGTCTTCATGGAAGGACTTGTTGCGTAGCTGGAGTGGTAATGAGAATTAGATGGATAAACTGAATGTAATATTAGGTTCAGGGTGTCTAGGGTCATGCAATTGAAATGCAGTAGTGTGATTGAAATTAGATCATGGATCTAACAGTCCAGTTTTATTGTTGCGGATTAAACACACGTTTCTGAAACATTCGAGGTGGTCACTATTGATTATACTGTTTATACTTTCCTGTGATTAATAATCGAAGTTGCTAATATCATATGTTGTCATAAAAAATACTTGTTACATAGTTGTTATCGATAAATTTTTCTAGATAAATGTAAAATTTGAGTGCTATTTCCATATACATGGGATATATATTTTATCCTAAAATACTGAATTCGTACCTCTTTTTTATAAAAAAACTGCTTTAACTAACAGTTACTGTATTTTTATATGGTATTTACATTTCTTTTTGTACTTTTGCATATAAAAATAGTGATGTGTTATAGCTACCATAAGTGAATACCATTGTTTAAAATGTAATCTTTAGCGTTGTGCTATAAAACATTCTATAATAATTTTATAATAATTTACGATTGTTAAAGGTCAGAGGTGTTTATCCCCCCCCCACCCAAAGTACCACTGATAAGAAAAAATGATTTATCTGAGTAAGATTAAGACAAACTGGTGAAGTAGGTATTTGCAGGACAGTATTATAGTTTATACTTCTATGTTTATACATAATTGCTTTGTGAAGCGGAGAGGGGGACATTTCACAAGCTACAGTCTGTGTGTTCCGTGCCTTCCGTGCTAGGAAACAAGGCAATTGGTTGGTGAGGAGGTGTGTCTGATTGAGAAATAGAGAAACGTTTTAATGAGACTTGACATTAAATCCTGTTCAGATTTATACTGTTTAAATCAGAGTAATGCTGATGAAGTATATATGAATGGTAAACAATAACATTTCTTCTCTCCATCTAATACATTCCCTCTTTTATAGATCATCTCATGCTCTGAAAATCTGTCTGTGTAATTCATTAAAAAACCTTCAAACAGCTTGTGACAGAAACTCTAAACACATCAGTCTGAACATATTTCCTCTGGTCTCTGGTCTCTTTTGCCTGAATATGAGACATTTTTCGTGACAGCCCTAGTAAGGTTAGAAGAGAATGCACTTTGCTGTAGTTTGGACAAGCATTTTCTTAACTGGCACCCACATTTAGGGAGTGGAGTAAACACTTTTCAGCTAAGATGAAAAGGAAAATGGCTGGCGGTTAGGTTGAAACTTTAGAATTGAATTTGGGGTTTCTAGCCCGTGTTGAGAGATGAGATGAGCGGGTGGGCCGCCTGCTGAGAGCCGGAGCTTTCCTGCATATTGCGCTCCATGTGAACAGAAAAGTTTGCCATCAGTTTGAGAACGTTATTGTCTTGCACCATTGCTTTCAGCAGTGATAGGTGATAGATGTTTGCCAAAGAGAAATCAAATGTTTCCACAGGATCAGAGACACAGAGGTGGATAGATCTACGTGTAGGCACAGGCACTATAACACACCGCAGTATCTCACAAGCGGCCTCAAGGCAACACGGTAGCATTGTTTCTTTAAAATGTAGCATTCAGATTGTGCCATGTATTTCCGGGACTGTGTTTTTTTATGAGAAATCACCTGTCTGAGGGAAACATGCTCCAGACATTTTATCATTGACATTTATAGTGGAGCATCGCAGAAAGTAACAGATGATGATATAGTTCATTGGAGAGACAACGGCACTAGGTGGAACACTTGGCCTGTTTGTTTTGGGGAAATAGTACTCCTTTGCTAATTTCCCATTGATAAGTATCTGACAGCTCATAGTCAGGCACTTTATCTCCGGCTGAAGAAAATGGTTTCTTCAGAGTGTGAATTGATTTCGCAGGAAGCCGGTGCCACACAGCATCTGAAAGAGCCTCACTGCGTTCTCCAAATTGCGCCCATTTTGTGGCTTTTTCTATTTGCATGTAAATTATCAATTACTGCTTTTGGCAGGCCTCCGCCGCCATACTTCTGTCTCCAATGAGCGAGTGCTGTTAGGAGGGAGCCGTGTTATTTCACCTTAACAAATCACTTTAGTACTCCCCTTTCCAGCTGCAATTACCAACCGTTTGCTCTGCTGGCTACATTGATTTTTTTTCTGCATGTCTCTGCACTTAGGCCGTTTTTTTTTTTTTTTTAAATTGAGAGTGTATTATGAGGAGGTAAGCTGTAGTTTAATGCTCTTCTCAATTCCAGGACGTCTAATTCAGTAGAGTCGGACTCGTACAGCTTCACCGCTGGAGCTGAAGTGTTTGGAGTGAAGGCTGAATGAAAGACATGATAGGTGCATGTTAGATCAATAGTGTCAGGTAGATTTGAGTATTAAACCCTGACAAGGAAATTGGTAAGATGTGAAATTATAGGGTTCTGATTTATACACTAGTGGATTATACATTTATAGTGGCTGGTCGTCAACGGGTTTTGTTGAGCTACTCTGAGTGGGACTCAAAAGAACAGTAAGAATTATTAAAACGTGTCTGACACACACTTGAAAGGTCTGTAGGGATTTTTAGTGAAAGGAAGCTCACAGTGACATTACACTGCTTTTCAGTGGTTTGTTCTGTGTCATCAGCCATTACTGGGCTCGCCGGCATCTTTAGTTCAGCTTTGGCCAAGAATTAATAAATAAACATCAGCACGACCGTGATTTAGAAAGAAATGTGGCTTATAACGATATGGTCCGTTCATAACCTTCAGAAAGTCATCCGCAGATAAACGCATGAAGCTAATTGTGCGTGTTAAACATCTTCACACTTGCACACACTTTAATAACACATGCAAAGGGTGTTAACTTGTGCATGTGTTTCAGTACATTTTTATGCGTCCTTATGCAGTTTGTTCTGTAGTTAATATTCAGTGCCGGTGGAATGGTGTCGGTGCGCACGCGCGTACACACGGTGTGTTTTTCTATCCTGACTTTCCCCCCATCCGAATGCAATTGGAGATCTGCACCAAATTTTCTACTACATTTATTTCCTCATGAATGTTTGCATATTTCACTGATTGCTTTCTAGTAGATTCAAATATGCAGAAATGACAGTTTCTCTCTCCCGGAGTGAAGCATGTACTCATTTCACTCACTATAATTGTGTTTCTGTAAAACGGTCAATTGTTCCACTTGCACAAAGAACGACACAGGTTAACGGTGTTGTTTGCATCGAAATGATACAGGATCCTCTTTCTCAGCTCTGAGGTGGAGATCTTTAACGTCTCGGTCTCTCTGAGAAACCCACTTACGACAATGCCAATTTTCTGGTTATGCATTTTATATTAGTGAAACATTTGAATAAAAACGATCTGCTAATATTACAGCTTAAAGTGATCTCGTAAAAAGTACCTAGAAATTTACATAGTGCCTATTTTTATATTCAATACAAGCCAGAGACATTAGTTGTTATGATTTAATTACCTGTATTCTTAGCAGTGGAAAACGGGTCTTATAAATAGCTCGGTTTTGGGCCGCAAACATATTAGATGTACGTAAATAGTGATACACATCACGTTGCATTTTATGTTCGTAACTTGCTTATAGATGGTTTCCCAGGGTGTGTGCTCAACTCATGTACAAACCAAAGACATTTCCTACTGCTTAACACCGCAACTACTAATCCTTTACATTAAATAATTCACGGGTGTAACAGAGAAGAAGTATAAACGTGTGTATGGATCATCCTGCCTCGTACCCAATGTTCCCAGGATAGACTTTGGATCCCAGAATAAAGCAGATACTGAAGCTCCTGAATCTTAGATATTTTCATCCAGTCTGTCAGTTGGATGTTAATAGCTGTGGTTGGAACTGTGCTTCTCAGACTTTGACCTGTTCGTACGAGTGTGTGTGTTTTTTTTTTTCATACAAACTACAAAGCTCCTCTGTAAGTCGCTCTGGATAAGGACGCTTGCCAAAAGCTGTAAATGTAAATGCAATGTAAATGTTGTGACTAAGCAGTGGCAGAAAAACACTGAAAAGAAACGACTTGTTCCACGGCACAATGACGTAGCGAAATATTCAAGTGTTGGATTGTAATTACGCTCTGACATGTAAAAGTGTTGATGCTTTGATTAGAGGTTACATAAAAAGTGGCAACATATATCACTTTATATATTTAAATTATTTGAGGGATTACACATTTCAGATCTGCTTGGTATATTATTTATTGCAGTGTCTTCAGTGTCTTCTGCTAAAGACAGGAAGTTAAACTGGCTGCCAGATGAAGTGATCATGGCAGTGCAGACGATTTTCTTTTTCGCCAAGTTTTCACTATGCTCTCAGAGGAGCACATGTATGTCTAGTAGTCTAAACCGAGGCAGTAGGCCACTGAATCCAGTTAACAGCTATCTGAGCCTGGTCCTGTGACAAGAGCTCATCATTATCACCCTCAGATTCTTCCTATGTGGTGCTGCTTGACCTTCCTTATTGGAACGAAAGCTATCTCTCTGACTCATGCCAAGAAACTTAAGAGTCTTCACACTGCCATTATTTATATTTCTGTAAAGTTAATAGTGACTTAATAGGCTTATCCATCAACGTGCTATGAGTTGTGAGATCTGTAAATTAGACTTGACGATGACACGCACCACCATACATGTTTATGGTGCTCGCGTGCTTATATAAAGTGTCTCCTTCTCTCGCTGCCGCTGTCCTTAGTTAGCAGTGAACTGTGAAGGAGCTTAGCCAGGCATTCAGAAAACCTATCACATTAAACTGTAGTAACCGCTATATGTAATGAATTTCGGATTAGGAGCGACAAAGCGGCTCTGCGATAACCTTTTTGGAAGGACACCGTAGAAGAGAGGCATCCTTGGGGGCATGTGACTCCATGCCATGCCAGCTGCTTGCAGTTAGAGACTTGCGTTTGTAGTCCTAGCCTTTAACAGAAAGCGCCCCACCCAAACCACACAGGACACATCATTAGCACAGAGGTCGTGCGTGCGGTCGGGTTAAGCGAAGTCTGGCCACTCAGGAATGCTTCATGGAAGATGCTTGCATTTTGAGTCGAGTGTAACGTGTGCTTTGTCTGGTTGCAGGTGCGCTGGAGACCGGTGTAGCTCCGAAGGGGGGAGAGAAGGAGTTTCCCCACCGACTCTATGAAGGGAGGGGAGGGGGAGGGAGGGGGGCAACTCACCACATCACAAGCCTGCACTGCGAACAGGTTGGAGTCCCTTTCTATTTTTATCTAGCTTTAAAGCATTGCTGAAGACAGGAGGGTCGTTTCATGTCGTTCAGGAACTACGGCGTCTTCAGTATTGGCATCTGCATCTTGATCTTGTATCTGCGATGGAGAAATCCGGATTCATAGCCATGCACGTATCAGCTTAAGTTTTAGCGGATGTTCTTGCATTAGTGGAACCGTAGCACGATACATTAAACTAAACATGTGGATTGCGTTCTAGATTGGATAAAGTGCTCCATCTGTCCAAGTTCCTCTACGAACAAATTCTTGAACAAAACTTGCAACAATCTGTTGATGAAATCTGTGGCACCAGACTCGATTCCAGAGCCTTTAAACGGTTTTTGTTCCTCGTACAGTTTTCTGTTCTATTTGCTGTGAAATGTTTCCGGAAGTTTATTTCGCAGTGTATCGTGAGCATGACAAGTACCGGGTTGATTTGAGTCACCCGCAGGCCTGGAGGTAACATGTGGCCAAGGCGTCTGGTAGTGTTTACGTGCAAGGGGGCTGCTGCCTCCATCTGAATCTGGCTCACGTCTGTGGATGCCGCGGGCCCTCGGGGCCCCAGCACCTGCAGAATGGAACAACAGAGTTAAAAAAACATGGAGAAGAAGGGGGGGAAAGAGGGGGCGAGAGAGAATCGAATGACAGAGGCTAATGCTTTGTACTGCAAGCGCTTTCTTTTCTCTTTGATTTACAGCAGGAACATTTGTTATGACTTGATAAGTTGACATGATAGGCTGTATTGACACCATTGAACAGCCGAGGTGATGCTGTTTCATAAACGTTTATTTCTCTGTAATGGCAAAGTTGTTGCTTTTTTTTTCGGGCTGCACCTGGCATCTTTGAAATGACTCTTCTGTGCGTTTGATTGATTTGAAAAAAATATATTTATATAGATTTTCTCTATGTTATTTTTAGTTTAGATAGATAAATAGATAAACATATAAGGACAGTTGCGGTTCAATCTCGCTTAGCATGGTGTGAATGCAGAGCAGTGCCACGGCCTGACAAACATCTGCCTCACACACAGCCAAGTGGGATCAGCTAAAGCGATTAGTGTGCTAACGTCAGCCTGCGGAGACTGTGCTCGCTCACAAAAGCCAGAACGCCAGGCTCTCCTCCCACACTCCACCTGGAGCACTGACATATACACACATTACACACAGAATGACTCTAGTGGCTGTTGCCACACACTTCACCAGTGCTGCACCACACACTCTGATAGCGATCAAAGCGACGTATAGCTGTGAAGATTGTACAATCTGTTTACGATAACAGATTTGCTTATCACAGCTTCTTTGCATGTTTTTTTTTTAAATACATGTCAGAAGGGCTTTTTTTATTAATTACAAACTATGTAATGAAAAGTGTTGTTCCTTCAGGCATAATTGTTATTTTACACTTCCTTTTGCACTCAGATGGGGCCTCTTCAGGAGACACGAAATCTTTCCGTTGTGACTAGCAAAACGGTACTGTATCCTGCTCAGGCTTTCACAGATAACCTCATTAAAGGGAAGGAGGGGTGATATTTCCTGCAAGGGGTTCTCTGCCTTTTCTTCCTTTTTTCTCCTCTGCCTCTCATACACACAACCTTTTGACCTCTCTCTCTTTTTTTCTCTCTCCTCTCTCTCTCTCTCTCTCTCTCTCTCTCTGAGTCAGTTCAATTCAATTGAATTCAACATGCTTTACTGGCATGATCGCACACATGTACAGTATTGCCAAAGCATTACAGGAAAGAGACAAAATGTTATTAAGAAACATATTAGGTTTAACAAATTTGTGCGAGGAAAAGCTGGTACACCAGTCTTATATTTGGTCGTTCCCTCACTGGGCATGGACACCATGAGTCTGGGAAATAATCTGTAGGTAATGAACATCATATTTACTGCAGAACACTCCACAATTCTGTTATATTCCGAGGTGTACGAGTTCTGTGTTCTACAGCATGTTTCATGGCATTCCAGATGTGTTCGATAAAAAGTTGAGATCTGAGAAACATGTTCCTATAACCATATTTCGGCATCTCTTGATGTGTTTGGTGGTGCATTGTCCTGTTGGAAGAGTCCAAACCTATCAGAATGAATCCACTGTTACCTAGACCACCAATCGATGTATTTTGCATAGGCTCGTCTGTATCTGTTTTTCTGGCACTTGATTGTACATTTTATTTAAATAAGATATGAAATTTTATATGTGTGTGCAACATTTTCCTAGACTTTTAGTTAGTTACAAACAAATTAATAAATATAATACTAACCTAGCATCCAGTCAAAGTTTCACTCATCGTGTTTTTTAATTCATAGCGCTAGATCATCCACACTGCAACACATGTACGTGTATTCACTACAGGTTTTTTTTTTTCTAAAGTCAATAAAGGTTTCTATGGGGCATGTGAAGGAGCAAGACTCAACATCTACCCATAAAACTTTTAAACACACACCATTTATTTTCTCATCTGCCCAGATATCCAGAACACATCGAACTCGAACCTCACGAAGCACTATAGAACGATCTGCTAGCTTTTTGCACTTTGCATTAAGGTCAGCTTGCGAGTTTGTTTGGAAGGAGACCGAGAACATTGTTCTCAGTATGCGGCATCGCACCAGGGTTCAGTTCAAACAGATTAAAAAAAGGCATATGTGAAAGTGCCCTCCTTTGTCTAATGTCAACTTACCGCATGCAGTATATGTGGGACAAGTGAAGCCGCAACTAACTATCTCAACGAATTGGTACTGCAGTGAGCGCTCGCCCTTCCTCCATGTCCTTCAGTGTGCTTTAGGAGGAAGCTGAGAATGGCATCCCTCAGGACGCTGCATCTGTGCTCTCTCTGTGCAGATGACAGCAGCATGTAGAGAGCACCAGGGCTGTCTTATAGCTCTTATAGACGTCAGGAGACAGTGTCCTGAGACTGACCTGAAATGCTGGTGTTATGAAATAGGGTTTGGGCCGTTCTGCTTTCATTTCTAGAGCTTTGTTAGGAATAATTAGTACGTTAAAGCGATCGCGATAACTAATGTAATATTTAATTGTTAGGATGTTATTGCATTGGCAGTCGCACTCGTTTAAAATCCATGTATGAGCGTATTGCTGCCGAAACTGAAGTAAAGTCGTTCGTTGTCTATTACTCACAAGTAGAAAATAACATTTGAGCCATTAAATGGACGTGAACGTACGCCACCCTTGACATGAAGTTATATGATTACAGAAGATGTTTTCTGTTGGCCTGTCAGCCAGTTCAGCCATGATGAATGAATGTAATATACTGTGCATCAGGAGTGGACACATTCATTAATGGGCCTCCATAATTCGTGCAATACACTCAGAATGCTACTAGCGAAGCGTCTGATTGCGCCTGAACGATCTAATCTCGTTGCGTTGCCTCTGCCCTCCATACATGTCAGCATGCAGGAAAACAATGCTCTCATTTGAATAATATCACAAATGGTGTGGTTCCTGGCAGCACCCGGTATGAGCTGAGTGAGCGGTGCCAACCCTCGAGGTTTTGACCGAGGAGAAATAAATCACGGCCGTTCCCACAATTGCGAACCTGTGTGCTATTCATCTGCACAGGATATGCGAATTACTTATCTGAATACGTCTGCAGATAGCATCACCATCTCGCAGGGTTGTTCAGTCAGAGATTGATATTTTCATATTCTCTAAGCACTACACAGCGCGTTTGGAAGGGGTGGTATAATTGGAGTGTAATTTTGAAATTGAGACTCTCAAAGAGATGGCTGTGGGGGGGAGGTGGGTGGGCTGGAGTTGAGCTTTGTGTTATTTGTGTCCAGCTGAGCCTTAATAAAGCCTGAAGCTTTGAGAACATGGTGTTTCGCTCAGCTATACACCTTTTCCTATTAAATAAGTAATTTCTATTAGTTATTTACTAATAATTGGGGCAGCTGAGAGATCAGCATTACTCTCTGGCACAGAGAATGGCCTCTGTTTGATTTACATATATAGCTGCTAGATGGCAAGCTTGAGCCCATTATGATTTGGCCTGCTCTTTGGCCTGAATTTATTGCACTTCCAGCCTTTATATGTGACTCAAAGTAGGCAGTGAGTGCCATATTGGATCTTTTTTTTCCCTCTGTCTCATATCTGACATCAGTCATTTTGATGCTTTATATTCTGTGTCCTTTCACCGCTTCACCATGTGTATATTTTGGCTCACTGTAGAACTGACTTGAGCTCTTTATGAACTTCATAAAGGAAGACAGGTGTGGCAGGCTGTTCTGTTCCTCCTGTTTGGGACTTGGCTTCATGTCTGATCGGGGCTTCCAGCAGCACCTGCACATGTGGCTGCGTATCTCTGGCAAGAGCAGCCCCACCGAAAACAAAGCAATTAAGTAGATGCAGAATGGGGAAAATATTTTATAGATTCAGTAAGGACGCGTGTAAATGCGCGAGAAGAGGGAGGAATGTGGCGAGCTTTATAAAAGCAGCAGGAGATTTGCTATCTGAATGGAAATGATTTCATCAGCAGCGAGGCCTCCTCCAGCTCTACTCTGTCCTGAGGAGGGATGAGTTGAAAAGCAACCAGCTTGCGTTAAAGGCCTGCATATTTGTGTTAATGAAGCACAGAGTGAGAGAATGGTGTGTCTAATTAGCAGAAGGTACTGAAACCTAGCTATTAAACCTAGTTTCCTCTGATTGCATTGGGAGCATAGTGTGCAGCGTTTAGCATTTCAGGAGCATGGAAGGATACAGACTGTTCTTGGAAATGATTTGCTGAGCAGGTTTGCGGTAAGCTAACGCAGATGTTTAGATGCTTAAGATTAGAACCGAAATGAATTTGCGCCGTGTTTCCGTTGAGTGCTATGAAACGCGAACACGTTTGATGTCAGGTTTCAAAGCTCGCCATAGCGACGTTTTGCTCGACTATGAATGAGTGTTGTGCATTAGCTTTGGCATACTCCTACACATACATGGACACATACAGTGCACGCAAGCAAACAAAACCAATCCCACTGTTTTGAGAAGCAAATAGCTGCATGCCAGTATGAGTTGCAGTACACCGTCGCCCTGTCCAGACCAACATAGCGGAGAGTGAATTATTCTCAGCACCGTGACCTGCTTAATTGATAACGTCTGAGGCTGTCTCCGGGTTATGTAGGAGGCTCCAGCAGCCGCTCCAGCCCCATCCATCTCGCATACCCATGTCCAACTGTTGGCCTGACCTCTCACTTCAGCTGCAGACATGCAGTCAAAGTGCTTGAGCTTAGAAAGAGATAGTGAGGGAGTGAGCAAGAGAGAACGAAAGAACGACAGAGAGACAGCAGCAACATTTAGACAGCTGCACGCGCAGTGTCATGTATCCCTGTCTGTCAGAGGGGGATATTTCTGTCTCCTTAGCGTGGCCCTCAGGCTTCCACACGCACCATCTCGATGTCATCACCGTCACCCCGCTGCTGTTGGCTAAAAAGGCCTGCAGTGCGAGACTGGCCTGCCCAGGCCTAATTGGAGTGAGCCAGAAATGCAGTTTGACTCATCTAAAATTACTGGAAGCAGTGTACTTAATGGGAAAGTGCAGAGGGACGACATTAAGGTCATGATACCACCACATGCAACGGCACATGGACATGCGGTTTCAGCGACATGCAACGGTGATTAAAGAGATCATACGCAGATTTGCCATAGGATAGTAAAGTACCATAGATAGTATAGTGATGCGGTATAGTTACCAAAGACAGTATAGTCATCACTGGTCTGTATGGTGACCTACATAACCAGGAACTCTATATGCTTGTTAGGTTTGTGTGGGTTTTCTCACTCCCAGGCTGGGCTGCTGCTTCTGGTCACATTCCTGACAAAGGAATGTTGCTGTATGCGAAGGTGCGTTTCTGCTTTACGGTCAGGCTGGCACGTGAGAGCGAGCGAGTACTAATGATGTCACAACTGTGTAAACAGCAAGAGGCGAGATTTTTGTTCGAGCTAAAAACACACTTGTGCTGAAGGAATTAGAAATTGGCTAACAAAGCTACATGACTGGCATAAAGCACACGCAATCAACAAAGCATGCCAGCATGGCCATGACCAGCTACAACTTCAGAGCACGAACACTAGCTAATGATTTTTGAGTCCAGTTAAAAATGTATGACTTGAAATTTGTGCCCGTCTGCCTAATATATCACAACTAGTAATCATGTTTGACACTGAACTCTCCAAACTCTTCATTTCCTGATGAATAAGTCCATAAATTACAGCCTTCCTTCTCAAACCCCTGTTGCGATGTGTATGTGCGAGATTTGTTTATTATGTTAGAAAACTGGAGGGTGATTTTTTTTTCTTAAGATCGCCTCGTAACCCTCATGACTCAGAAGCTTTCACTGTGAAATGTGATGTGGGTGTTTATGCTTTTTTCCGGTTAATATGGCTATCTGTGGGGGAAACCTGACCTGGGCGCCCTGTTCTGATGAGCCAAGCGCGCGTTGCAGCTGCAGAAACACTCGCTCCGAGCTGCAGGGACATGCCAGTATTTTCATTCCTCACTCAAGGCATTTCCGAGCACTAACAAAGGGAGAATGAGGTGATGAAACAAGGGAGGAAGCAGCTTTCCGAAAGCGGCAAATTATTTTGTGTGCCTGCACTGCTGACCTCGCTCCAGCAGGAGCAGTTTGCTACTGCCAACACTTTGGTGTTTTGTTTTTTTTTACTACTTTCACTCTTCGGTTTGTGACATTTGTGTGTAATTAGAGCTGCTTTGTTGCTGTGTGTGGGATTTGTAACTGTAGGAGTAAATCTGGAGCCTTTGATTGTTAATATGAACATTGTTTGCTAGGTCTTCTTTACTCATACATTTAA
>JAOVVF010000039.1:15353820-15370104 GCA_028565595.1 Duopalatinus emarginatus | reverse complement strand
TATATAGGGGTTTCGAAGTTAACAGACATGATTGGTCTGTTCTCAAAAGGCATAGTTTGGCTAAATACACCTTTTTGTAGTTTCATAGAATATCTGTATATTTAACGTAATTATATGACTGTATATATGGATTTTCAGCAATAGAAAGTGATTGCTGGCGGCTGATGCAAGTGAGCGTTACAGTTTTTTAATTGCAAAATTGGAGGCTTTTGCTACTTGTTAGCTACATTACCATTGTGTCTACAGTACAAATCTAAAGAAAGCAAACTTTAAACACCAGATGTTAGGATTACAGCTTCCTAACTACAAAACCCAGTATGCATTGCACCTTGCCACGTGACTAAGTCTTAATGAATGCCTTGTTTAGGTTCAGTATTGTCACCTGTTTTGTTTTTAGCCATGATGCACTTATACATTCAAGCCTGAGTTCGTCTTTAGCTCTTTGCGAAGGGTCATGTTTAGGTTTGGTGATGTTTGCCTTGCTTTTTCTGTTGACTTATGAGAAGTAAAAAACAGAATTTGCGTTAACACCCTGTCTCAATGATAGTCTGTGTATCTGTGCCTGCACGTGCCTAAAACCAGACACATCTTGGTTAATCAGCTAGCACTGCTCTTTGTTTCGCTAAACTCTTCCTTAACCATTTTAATAGCTTGCACTGTTTCCAGCTCTGTTACTGTATTCTTACTTTTTTGTAACACCATATCACAGATCTTTAAACCGTCAGGTCACAAGCCACTGCTGAAGTCATCTTGAGCATCCCCTTTCCGCATTGAGCTGGAGTTGTTTTTATCCCTCCAGGTTAGTGGTCGTCTAGCCTCTAATGGACACCAGCTTGAGGAATGCTGCAGTCTTAGCTGGAACCTCGCTCATCTTTGCTGAGTTAGACTCGATCTCACCCCATTGACCATGGGGGAGGTGCCTGCTGAGGGCTGACACTGTGAACCTTTGACAGTTAGATGCCAATAAACAGGATTTGGCTCTGCAGATAAAACAGGCCTGGTAATTGTTAGGTGTGTATAGCCTGAGCTGGGGAGGGTGGCCCAATGCAGTTCCATGCGTTCTTCTGCCCGGTGTCACACATGTGAAAGTGTCGGTCAGTCCCCTGCCTGTGTGCATGTCTGTGGTTGTCTGCTCGATTTGGCCCAGTGCTACAGCTTGGCCCAGTGCTGCCGGTTGGTAGTGTTGGCCGCATGCCTGTCTTTCTGGAGTTTGAATGAAAGGGCCATTGTGAACTTGTGGGCTACCATGGCATTTTGCAGTTGCCAAGCTAAGTAATTAAAAATTCCCACATATATGTTTTTTGATTCTGAAACTCAGCGATTGCAAGATGCAGGTCCTGGCTGATATATCAGGAACCTTAGTAAATAGTGAGTGATTATAAATGAAGCCATTCTGGTTGTTTGTTTAGAAATGTAACTCTATTATATGCAGTCGATTTCCACAATGAAATGCTCTTTAGAGATAAAACAAGCCTCGGCTAGAGAGAGCAGATTTGTGGCCTCATTGGGGACGAGATAAAGAGTGTGTAGTCATGTGCTTTTGTCAAACAGCGGTTGATTAAACTTCAAATCTAATGCCATGTCGAAGTTAGATACTTCATGCTGCCCGGTAGGTTTCAGTCCTCCTTTGATGACCCTTGTGGCTTTGCTTCTCTCCATCATTATCCTATTCAGCTGTGTACTGTAGCCCACCTGCTGAAAGACTGCCTCTTCTCCCTACGTCCTACATTACACTCATATGATCAACGGGTGCATTTAACTGTGTGCAAAGGTAAACAAAAGCTACACACAAAGGAACCTGCGAGTTAATTAGTGTTGAATGTCTGCAGAATGGCCATCTCATGCTGAGCATGATTTCATGTAAAAAAAAAAAAAAAAAAAGAAAATCAATTAAAATGGTGCAAAAAAAGTAGAACAGGATCCTATCCCTCTAGCGAGCCAAGCCCGAAACAAATCACTCAGATGTGTGCACTGCTTGTTTTGCTGGCCGCTTCGCTTAATGGCATCCATTGGAGATTAATCCTGATGTAAGATGATCACAGCCTAAGCAACATTCGGCAGAAAATCTCTCCTCTTTGTCTTTACTCCATGTGGCAGAGAGACACAGCCAAAAACAGGCAGAATTTATTTCACCTCTAGAGGCCCCTAAATAAACAACTCGCAAATCAGTGCCTGCTTTTGTTGTGTAATTTTGCCATTGCACACAGCTCTGTGATAATGTTTTGCAAGCAGAGCTCTTAGCATCGATATTAGGTCAGGGGGAATAAAAGCATATGCCCACATTCCATTTTCCTCTCTGGTTATTTATAAAACGCAGTCGGTACGTTAAAACCTGTCTCGCACTCAGACTAATTTATTGTCATGAGAGAACGGGATGCCAAGCTTGGCTGTGATCTGAGGGATATTCATGTAGTAGTGACAGACCAGACGCTGCATTAAAACACTCCAACTCTAGTAACGGAGCTAAAAAAAAAAGATTTATTTACACACAGTGACGCATCATATCTGAGCACATTAAAATTCCGAAAAATTAAACGTACATAATAATGAAGTGCTGATGGTCAGCGGAAGTGTGAAACACCTCAATGGCTGTGTGAGTAAGTGAGTGAGTGTGTGTGTGTGTGTGTGTGTTGTGCCAGTTCACTCCTTTTGGCTGCACCTGCACTAATTGTATGTGTGCAGCTGTGATGAGAGTGCAGTGCTCCAGCTGGGATTGCTTGTTGAGCTGCCACACAAGCCTGGCGAGCTAAACACCCCAGTAAGTCCCTCCTTGACTCAGCTAATGAGCGTGGAGCACAGACCATACAGGCCAATCCAAGAGCCCATCTGAGCACCGGTGCAGTCCAAGAACCGGGGGAGGTCCGCCTTAGATGTCTCTCCATTTGTGTTCAGTCGGTGCGAAATTGTGGATAATCAAGTCTTACCAGTGTGTGTCTTTTCTTTTCGCTTTCCTTTTCCTGTTTCATCATCAATACACTTTACTCTTATATCTTATTGCTCTGCATCTTCGCATCATTTTCTGTGGCTCAAGGTGAGCAGACCTTGTATTTTACTGACTGTATAACATACACGTGTCATTATAACGAGCTAAAGGCATACCGAGACAATACGGGATGCACCATTAGAAATCTGCTTAAAGAGCCTAACTGAACCAATTAAAGCACTAGTGGCTCATGTGAAATCTGGAGCAGTAGGAATCCTCAGGGACTAACTATGATTCTTTCGCCTAAACCTTATTTTCAGCAAGTCTTTAGGTTGAGTAAATCCTGTAGACGCTCTGGGGGACGTGAATAAAACCTGTGGAGGTTTTCTGCTGTCAGATTTCTCACGCATGCCCCTCCAGCACCATGTTTCAGTGTGTGACAGGACAACTGGGTAGCATTTATTAATTAAGGAGATATGCCCAATTTAATTTATCGTGAACGTAGGCAAATATACGAAGGGGTTATAGTCGCCCTGTGGATTTATGTAATTATGATGTGTATAATAATATACACAGGGACTGTTTTTTTTACTATGAGTGACTATTTTTTTGCATTACGTTGTTGTTTTTTTTACTATTACATGACCTGACATAGTGTGTAATTTCGAGGACGATATCAGAAGACTGACACTTCTCAAATACTCGAGCACAAATGAGAAAGAAATACAGATGCCATAAACACGGCTATTAATACTCTGATCCTGAGCCCATTCGAATATCAGCAGTTTCACTTATCCAAAAGCTGACCTGAAATATTTATATGTAATTACAGCCGGGTGGGAGTGAAGAGAGCAATACGATGCGTTAACGAAATCAACACCGCTGCCGTGTAAGAGCGCAGTAAAAATGCAGTAATACTGTGATCGTGATACGTTGCTCAGTGCAGTTTGATACAGAAACAGTTTCCACTTGAACATGCAGTGTGAATTTCTCACTTATTTACTCATTACCTAAGCTGCTTATCCTACTACTGGGTCACAGGGGTCACTGGGTGGAAGACATAGAAAGACCCTGGACAGGTTGCCAGTCCATCACAGGGCAGACTCACTCACACCTGGTGCGATTCAATAACTCCAATTTGCCTGCATGTCTTTGGACTGTGGGAGGAAACCCACACAAATACAAGGAGAACCTGCAAACACAAAAAAGGACCCTAGCCTATAATCGAACCCAGACCTTTCTAACACAGCAGCGCAACAGTGAGAATTGTTCAGTCTTCAGACAATTACTACAGTATACCAATTAATGAATTTCTAGTTACTAAACTAAAGAGCTGAGTGAACAGAGTGAGTCACGTTTTATATTAAATATGAATTATTTTTACAAAATAGCTTCAGTAATGTAAAATACAAGCAAATCATCATTTACAAATGAAATGCCCACTAAGCAAATGTCACCAACATTATTTGAATGTGTGTGTGTGTGTGTGTGTGTGTGTGTTTGTTCATTGGCAAACTTTTGCCACAGTGATGTGCTCATGTCAAACAATCATGAGAATCACAACTTTAAGTCTAAGGGTGGTTTCATACCTAGAGTTTGTTTGAATCATTCAGAGTGGTTCGAATCAGTTTGCTTTTTTTTCTTCTCAACCTTTTCTTCCGCTTATTGGTTAGACCAGTCTGGGGCAGGAGCAAGAAAGTAAATACAGGGAGAAGGTCCCATGTTCTGGACTAGTCTATATTTCTATGCAGTATGTCTAAGTTGTAGCACTGGCACCGGTAGTTATCTGGGCAACGTATCAGGTTAAACCCGACTTAAAGAATACCGAATTCAATTTAAGGGCACGTCTTGATATGCTAGTTTAGTCAAATACAAGGTTAGATCATTCTCACCACAATTGAAACACTCCAGAGTTCGTTTAGGGCCGGACAGAGACCGCCTCCTTTCAGGTGTCTTGTTGCGCTTGTTTTGGTCTGAATCCAAGTATGATTACTGTATTCACACCTGGCCAAACGATGGAGGATGTAAAGGTAAAAGTGAACCCGAGTCTGATTTAACCAGACTTATAAGTGCAGGTGTGAAAACACACTAAGCCATTTTGCTGAGTCTCTCATCTGTGAACCTGACGTTTCAGTACTTTGGCATCTCCAGCATATTAGATTGTTATGATAAGAGCTGCTCAGGGATGCTGTATAATCTCACTTATCATGAATATGGATTGCTGAATTGTTGCACTTAGTAATAACGATGCACTGGTGTTGGTATTGAGTTAATATTGGCCTTAAACGCTGGATCAGTATTAGATTGATTAGATTAGTGACATTACAGATATTTCTTATCCGTTGCATATACATTTACACTCTATAAGCAATATTGCTCTTCTCTCTGTTAATTTAATTAATAATTTGTAAATACTGTTAATTTAATATGAATTAGTACTTTAATGAATGCACAGGATGTTTCATTTAACAAGTAGAACACATGAGGGGAATGTAAGATTGATGTAACTACCTTTTGAATTTTTGATAATGGGTTTTGTGGGACTTTTAGATCGACGCTGTTATTTGTTTTTAATGGTAAAGATCTGTTTTGTGTGTTTATCATCAGCATATGATCAATTTGATACAGATTAATCTCCTTTTATACCATGATGCTGATAAATCTCACCTTTTTTATTTAACATCTGATTTATTATTAAGAAGGACATTAAAATGTTGCTTTTGTTATTTCAATAACAGATCAATAGTGTGGAATCCGTGCTGATGTGGGAATTAGTGGGCTGTGTGATTTTCGGGCATTGCTCACATTGGCATCTTGTGAGCTGTGATACTCTGCCATATTTGCGTAGTTGTGGTATGCCACCGGCTTTAATCAGGCTCGCCATCCATACCGCGTTGGAAAGCTATACAGAATTGATGCACGGTTAAATGATTATAATGGTGTTGCTTTGCTTAGGTGTTTACACAGTATGCTTTGTTTCTCCGTTGCAGATCAGCTCTATGATTGATGAGGATATAACAGTGGATTTGCTAAACACTAAACAAAGAAACCTACTGCGTCCTCTGGTAAGGTTCTTGATTGATGATCCTTCACTGCTCATTTCTCCTAATGACTCTCACTCCAATCACAGATTTACAATCATGTATGCTTCTTGCATTGCGTGATTGCTTCGTGAGCCTTCCCTGCTTGCGTAATTGCCGGTTAAAGCAGGAACGCATGGATTGTGTTGTGTAAGGTAATATTTCCTGAGCACTGGCAAATGACAAATTCATTTAGTGTTTTCGAGTAACAGCAGAACACACTGTACAACATGAGTCATAATTAGCAGCAGGGACTCTCAGATCGCGCCGCCTCTTTGTTGTTTCTCCTCACAAAGCTAGTGTCAGTTTTTCTACATTATTATTAATGACAGGCGGAATAATCGAGATAAGAGATGTACTTTATTTAAAAAAAATGCCAGTGTTGCATCAACGTCTGAATAGTTTCAATCCAGTCTGGGGCCTCTTACGGAACGCAAACCCTGACAACGCAATAGCATTGTATATGTCCGAGTCTGCATTGTACTGTATACACTGCATCTGCATTATGCTAATGAGCGCATGATGGTCTATCTGCACCAGGCAGCATTCTAGGAGAGAGAAGAGACCTGTAAATTATGGATGCAACCTGTGATTTGTGCCAGCGAAAAGAAAGGGAGAAGCTGGGAAGAACCTCAAGTCATGCATATCAGATTATCTTTTGCCCCTCCCGGCCCTCTCTCTCACTTTACCAAATTTCTCTTATCATCCTCCATGAGCAAAACTTGCACACAATCTGGGCTGTGTGTCTCCAGTCACATGAGAAACAGAGGTGCTGACGAGCTGGAATGCCTGGCTTGGTATTTCCTGATGTTTCATAAACACACACACACACACACACACACACACACACACACACACACACACACACACACGCAGACACACACATACATACACATACACACTGAGAGAATTTGTTCATTTGCAGACAGCGGCTGTGACAAAACGGCAAAAAAAAAAGGCAGGCTTTTATTCGGTTGCTCTAGGATTAAGGTTTGCAGTTGACTGAACTGTATTTAATCATCAGGTATAATTCACAATGCCGTTACCGCCTGACACACTGAGCATATACTTTACACTACGATCCTCTTGACTCCGATCCTCCTTGGGTGTAAATTGCTGATCCTCTCAAATATACAGAAGATCCCTCTCTGCCTGTAATTCTCGGCTAGGAGTGTAGTGTGACTTGTGTCTGCAAGGGCGTGAATATTCATGTTAGCCCGTACTTCATCTTTTTTTTTCCCACAACTAAAACCAAAAGAACCTTTCCCCTCGCTCAGACCCATTGCAGTGGGTGATTGCTAAAGATTATAAACCAATTAGCCTGGTAATTATACATAGCCGACTCCTCACAAGAGAAGGAATGAAGAAATGATTTTGGGATAAAGCATGATTAAATTCATCCATGCTTTGTTAAGTGCTACATTAATTTATGTAAGTCTGAGTATAGATGCAGTGCACGGTCCTAAAAGGTTTGAGATACTAATTAGAGGTTCTTTAGTCATAATGAAAATGAAGCACTTGCTTGCTGTGATGTATCTGTTATCAGTAAGAAATTCTTGTAGTATAACAATGTGCTCTGCTTAATGCCCCCATCCACAAGCGGGGGAATTTCCAGTAGGCAGAGGGAGAGAAATGAGTTATACAAGGAGCAAGTCAGTGATGTTTGTACCTCACTGTGTGTGTATTTGTGTATATGTGTGTGTATGAATAATGGAGCTATTCTTCAGCTGTCTGGGAGCTGCTGTTGTACAGTGGTGGTGTGTTTGGTGGGCTTGCTCTAGGGTCTCCTTTAAATAGCTTTAACCCTCGGCTGTAGGAGGCCGTGCTGTGACTGAGAGCTATAGTGCGAAACTAAAAACACCAACGATACCCATTCGACCAATTCCTGAGCGACATGGCTGCAGACGCTGAAATAAATCCTGCTCAACATTTAGATTCGATTTTTGTTTTTATTTGTATGTGCTTGAAGCATTAAGATCAGCTAATAAATTGTTCTTACACGTTGTTCCTTTTGAACTAGAGAAATAATCTACAGTCGTTGCCTGTTTGTTTATTAAGGTCAGTGATTCTGGACCGTGGACAGGAGCGGAGGCTTGTTATGGAATAACAATCATAATAAATGAAATCACTTTTGGTTATTCTATACCAGGCCACATTGTTGACTTAGGATTTGCTTTGCCGACAAATCGTGTTAACCCCAGGAAGAGGAAACGTGGGTGCAGAGTCACCAAGGGCAACCCACAAGTGGCATCACTGACGGAAACCAACTATAAAAACAAATCAGATTTTTTTTCTCTCTCTTTCAGAAAGTATGTTAAACAGAAATGGTCTACCGGTCTCACTAGTTTATGTGAAGTTGTGGTTTTCATTACACCATCAAAGAAGTCAAGAAAAAAATAATATGAGCTTGAGGCCTGTGACAAAACCTGTCTGGCTATTAATGACTTTCCCCTTTTGGAGTAGCGACTTGCAGCGTTCAGCTCTGGCTGAGTGATTGTGATCAATGATCAGATGGATGATAAATAACACGTCTGAATTTGCCAGGCTCACTGTGCACCGGTGTCCCTGAGCTCCAGCCATATCCCGTCTTGTAACCTTGCAGACGAATGGCTCTGGCGTCCAGCGTTCAGAAAGGATGGAGGATGTAAAGCAGAGACAAATAGCATTAGTGGGAAAAACAGATCCGAAAAGCAGGCAGTCACTGGATCTGTTAGCTCTCAGACACACGTAACCATGGAGCAAATTGATCTGACTGATCTTGTTTGGGAAATATCATAACATTTACTACGATGTTAGAGGTTTCTTCTGTTACCTGTTAGCTGTGGTTGACCTGCACACCACTAAAGCACCAAAGCACTCTTTAACTCGAGCAACCGCTACACCATGCCTTGCCGAAATGGGTGTGTGGTGCATCTTGCAGATGCATGATGCGCAGCTGCCACTGAGTAACTGCTGTAAATATTCGTGACTACACAGCAGGCCGAGACATGATCTCATCTGCCTGTGCCAAAGCTTTAACATGTAGGCACAGGCTGCTCTGATTTAAATCACTGCGCATTCAATCGGTTTGTTAGAGCTACTTTTTCAACGTGGGCTGGAATGGGCTGGACGTAAATGCTTGTAAATCATCTTATTATCATCAAAGTATTTCCTAGTTGTTCCTAGTCAGCTGTGAATTAGCATTTTATCTCCCTGATACTGCACCACTTCTAGTGCAAATTTTTACTCAGAGTAATTGCACCAGATGGTATTTAGGAAATACACAGTGGGAACGTGCAAGTATGTTTTTTTCTTGTAACAATTAATATTATTTACTATTCATTCTTTTTATAAGGTTACTTATGCAGTCTGTTTAAAAGGAGACATATTATACCAGTTTCCCACAAGTTAATCCAGTTCCTTGGGGTCTAAATAAAATGTATGTGATGTTTTATATATATATATATATATATATATATATATATATATATGCAGTATAAGAAAATCTACTTCTTCCTGCAAAACGCTCCATAATTTTGAGGTGCAAAATTTCTGTGTTCCACACCACGTTGCATGGCATTCCAGATGTGTCTGATAACGTTGAGATCTGGTGACTTAGGTGGGAATGACAAAACCCCAAACTCAGATGAGTGTTCCTCTAAGGTCAACCTCATCAGAATGAATGCAGGACATGAGCGGGTGTCACTTGTCAGAAAGGAGTTACACATAGTGTTCACCTGTCAAAGACATTTGTAGATCTAACAGGAGTCTCATTTTATTATTATTATTGTTATTATTATTATTATTATTATTATTATTATTATTATTGCTGCTGCTTTCAGGTCATCTTTTGAACTCGTTTTACAACCCCTGCTCTGTTTATTTCAGCTGCTGCAAATTGCATTATTTAAATGACAGGCTGGTAGTTAATGTTAATGGGGTACATTAACATTAATTATTTCTTCTCCTCTATAATATATTGGTACATTTATGTGATCCTTTAGTAATCCCAAAATGCTGAGCCATTTGCTCAGCACGTAAACTAAACTGAATCTGTAGTATTTATCTACAGGGACTACATGGGCACACAGCGGGGAATCTGAAAGATAGCAGTTGCACTTTCACAGATGTAAGGTAGTCCTTTCTTACCTTTACCTAGACACCAGATAAACAGTGAAAGGTGGATTGCGTTTCTGTCAATGGTTAACTCTGCAAAACCTTTCACTAATACGTTAAGCATGTGTTATAAGGACAAGCACACTTCAGGGCTTTTCATTAACAGAGGATTTCAGGTCAAGGTTCAAGATCATATCAATAGCAGAATGAACGAAATGCTCAGAACTTTATAGATAAGAAAAGGCCTATTGTGTTATGTCAAATTGCAACCACAAATTAAAAGTAACCGTATAACAGTTACACAGTTGTTATTAATGGTTAAAATGCGACTTATTAGGTGAAGTTTTCAATATTAATATTATGAAGCATATATTTGTGTTTTTTAATCTAATGTCTAATGACACAGCAGCTACCACCTGGCTTGACTGAATAAAAGGCATTCCTCTATAAAGCAGTGTGTATTCTAGCATCATTATCATTATTATTACTCTTATACCATGCTGTGATTTACGCTTCCGTCAAATTATATCGCTCTTGTATTCTGTGATCATTTCCGCCACTTTTGAAGGGAAGTAATGAAATTACTTATCGTCCTTTATTATTTAAGAAGCACTACTAAATAAATGATGTTGGTATTTGGCAGTTCACAGGTGTTAAAGAGGGCATGCTACGTGCGTGCGCTCACGCGCGCGTGTGTGTGTTAGGTGTGTCCCCTGTACTCTGAGCTTGCCCTCATTAGCAGCCCTGTGAGCCGGTTGCTGTCAAAGCAGTGTGAGTGTTGTAGTGTGTTGGGCCTGTGTGGGCTCCGGTTCTCACTCGATTACACACTTAATCAAATCGCCTGCTTGTTTATACACTCTGCACTCCCTTGGAACCCCCCCACCCCCACCCCCACCCTCGTTCATTGAGGCCGTGCTCTCGGCGACTCGACCTCTCATTCACCGCCGAACTCCGTCTCACCGTGCTTGCTGGAAACGCTGTGTCTGTGCTGTATGTTCTGACTGTTTTGTTGCTTTGAAGCGGTGAATTATTCATCTGCAATCCCTTGCTTGGTGAAGTGCAATGGTAATCACTTTAGGTAGCAGGGGAGCTGTCGTACGATTTTCTGCTTTTGGAGAGTTATTGGAGTTTGCGTTCTTTTAAATCAGTGGCAGAGAGTTTATAGATACTGCATTATGTTGCTTCACTCTCCGTGAGTCTGGAGTTGTTTGATGAGACAGACTACTGTGCGCGCTTGGTTAGGTGCTTCTGAGCAATCCTAATACCTCTGTTATCTCGTAGAGTAATGATTCCCTGAATATAATGGCTGCACAATGGCCAAACGACTACTGCTAATATATGTACCATAACAGCAACCAGTCCTCAGAGAGGATCTAAACAGGAAGCAAAAAAAAAGATGGTTCTTTATAGTTTATTGCTTCAAGAGCCACTTGATGCAGAAACTACAGATAGAGAAATGGCATCTGAGCGGTTTTAAAACCGATCCGTTTTCCTGTCAGAAGTGCCGAGATCATCAGAAATGTCTGTGTAACTGAACCCGGCTCATTGTCTCCTGCCAGAGTCGCAGCCACCTCCGCTGTGTGTTTACGCCGTGCCACTGTCTGACTGCCGCAGGAACAGATATGACATCATTTCAGCAGAGCTGTGGGCTTCACGCGAGGCGTGGAGAGGGAACAATTGACCAGGGGCGACTCAGGAAGAGCAGACTGACCTGATTGCTCAGCTGGCCAAGCAACTGGGAAGGAAGGCCCAAGGCGGGGTTGTGGATTGTAGAGGGGAGCGATGGTAGATAATGCCCCCTCCCATTTGCTGTCATGCTCTCCTCGTCCCAGGATGCCATCATGTTCGCCCTGCCTGCTACCGCTCTGCCTCCTGTCTGCGTGTTCTGGCCAAAGCAGATTTGTAGATGAAAAATGATCCGAGAACGCTGCCGCGGTATCAGCTTCCAGATATGGGCTTATGGACTCTCCCTTGCATGAGGCCTCCACCATGCCTCTGTGAATATGCTCAGAACATGGGGCATGCAGACTTAAACACTCACTAAGATGCGTATATTGTCTTGTTTTGCATGATGAAATTTGGCAGCTGTATATCAGCCGAGCATATGCTGCGGTCTGGTTGTTGTTGTTGTATGCTTTATTTCAGTGGACCAATTTGGTAACAGACATGCACGTTTAATTTAAATTCCACACATAGTTTTTGATTATTAAGGGTACAGCTGCCACCTCCAAAGCTCTTGTGAATGTGATGGAGCCTATTTTCCACTATGTATACACAGACCCATCGACAGCTGGAAAGGGCAGCGTGCATCTGACCTCCCACATGCTCACTTCTATATTGAGAAAACAGAGTATGATACAATAGCACTAATTATGGAAACAATTCTGGAGAGACCAGCGGACCGGCGAGACTGTGTGCTGGAGGAAACTCCTTACCTAAAATGTAAATTCACATTGCTTGCATGATAGAATAAAAAAAAAAAAGGATCAAAACAAGTAGGTGTTGCAGGAATATGAGTCAGGAAGCAGTTATTTGTTTTTCATTGCCTGCAGTAAATGTGTGTGTACACCAGACTCTGTGATGGCCCTATCTTCCCTTTTATAGATTAGTTTTCAGTGCTTATAGCTGATTCCCGCAAGGCAGGGGCTCCATTTCAGTGACAGGCATTCATCTGTTAGTGTCCCTCAGGTCCAGTGCAGCACGGCTCGCTGCAGCTCCCAGTAGCCCACACAAAATGGGCGTCAGTCTCAGGAGATTTCACCTCCTCTTCCTCTGAAGAAGCCGTGTGGGAGTTTAATTACTCCAGCGGCCTCAGACTGAGGCTTCCTCTCTCTCTCTCATTACCACAAGCTTGTACCTGGTTTTTGCTTCTCTTTTCTCTGCCTGAGGGTGTAGGTGACGGTGAAGGTATGATCAGGATCAGTCAGAAATGGTGTCGGGACGATGCTACCCTGAAGGATTACTGCCTCCCCAATAAGGATTAAGCACCAATTCAGTAGGATCCCTATGGTTAGCTTGGCCTTTCCTGTCTGCCTTAATGAACTTAATTACTATGAGTCTAGTCCATCCGCGGAGCCTCGATGAGGTGGAACGTCTGAGCTGCTATTTGTCTCCGCACCACGTGCTTAAACCTCTGATGTGCTGCCACCATGTTGAGCTGCCCATTACTTAAAAGGCTCGATTGGCACCGGTAGTACAAGGCATGAAATCCAGCCATAACTTGAGCTGCTTTCCTGTAACAGTTACTGTTGACGATGGCAATCTTTCTGAAATAATAGGACGTTTCGACAGGCATCTTCATATAATAAAGCAATGAGCCACAAATTGCATATAATAAATGTTGTGTCATGTGAGCCGTACAGAATTTCTGGTCACAGGTGTACTGAGGTCTCAACCAATTGGGTTTCAGGACTAAAATTACCTGTTTTTATTACTTTTAATATAGTCTTCCTTTGAGGCCACGAGAGAGTTTTTTTTTACTATCTGTAGGCTGTTTTTAGAGTTTATTTTACATAACAGATTCTCCTAACACATGAAAAGAAACATTTTCTGTGTCATCCACTGTAGCATTAGCAACCGCCCCCTCAGTAGCCTTTCAGCATGATCTCTCTCTCTCTCTCTCCCTTTCTGTGTCTGTCTCTCGCTCTTTGTGAGCGGGAGACAGATTACCAGGGCTAGTCCTGCACTCGCGAGCCTCCTCTGGGTGGCTGGCGTCTGTGTCGAGGGGAATTTCTGCAGACATTGTGCAGGTTTCTCAGATCATTACCAGCCCCTTTGACTGCGCCTTTGTTCCCGAGCGCACTCAGCCGGTGAGCTGACACGCTGCATTTTGCCATTGCGAATGGCACGCACCAAAACAGGACGTCGTGTCTCCTTATGTAGCCGTGTGCTGAGAACACTCTCTGTCACTCCTCCCCCTGTGTGTGTGTGTGCCCCCCCATCCCACTCTACCCCACACTCCTCATATGCCCTCTCCATCCTCTTAAATCTGTTCATCTTCTAACAAAGCATCAGACAGCTTATTATTGAGGTGTGAAAAGAGAGGAGCTTTTGCCTTCCCGCTCGGCTGATATTAATGGTTGCCGCTAAAGCAATGGGGCCATTGAGCGATCTTGCACGTGTTTGCATGTGTTTACAACGCTGTGTACCAAAGGGAGTGTTAACTACAGAAGCGGAGTGCCTCGGCGCATGCACAATGCTTGTTCATGTTGGTCTTCTTGTGCTATCTGTGTGTTCAGCAGCCCGAGTCTTTGTCTTTCTCAAAGAGGGTTCCATTTGGCCAGTTGTCAGCTGTGGCCTGAATGGAATGGCAACACAGGAGTTTAAGTTTCAGCTTGAGCTGGGACTCTGTGCTTCGGGCCCCTGGCAGGGTTCAGAGGTCATGCTTGTGAGGCAGGCAGGAGGAGGGCCGCTCTAGGGGCCCAGCCTCCCACAATATGTCCGTCAGCAAATCCTTTTGTCGTCCTTCTTCTTATTCACGTAAGACCCATCTCCGTAACCAAGGAAATGCTGCCAGGACAGATAAGTCCGGGTAACGAGGAGCGGGCATCGGCCAACATGGCTGGATGTTCTTTTTATGGGCTGATAAATGCATAGTCTACCATTGCTGATTATTTTCTTGGCTCCTGGTCTCTTTCAGCAGTTTCTGTCTCTCTTGCTACTCCTGTGGGACCCCAGTGCACTGGGTGGATTGCTTTGCGTGTGTGTGTGTGCATGTGCGTGTGTGTGTGAGCGAGTATGTGCATGTGTGAGTGCTTCCATATGTCTAGACAGGAGCAGAACCCCAGGGGCCCCACACGTTTAGGACTCAGGATATTAAATGACCTAATGGCCATGTTATTTGTGTAGGATTCATTTAGAGAATCGTATGTGGAGCATTAAATCATAATGAAGAGGGTATGAATTTTGATCGGAGGTGGGCGGCAGCGCTGGGAGCACGCGGGAGCATGTCTGACTAACGCACGGCTCTAGCCGCTGCCTTAAACATCATTTAACACTATGGGCTGTGACCTGAGCCCAGCAACTCTAGTCTCTCTCTCAGCTGTGATCAGTCAGACACAGACGAGGCCAGACTCAGAGCAGCATGCAAACTATTAACACTAAAACAATACCAGACACATAACCACGAGTTGATAATGTACAAAAAGACAAAACATTTATACACAAACACACACACACACACATGTGTAAATATATATATTACACCAGACCATGTTGTTCTGTGGAGCACTTACACTTTAAGGTAGTAAGTGAATAAGATATACAGATGGATTATACAGCAGCAGGAATTCGAACCTGTTTCAGCTCATTTCTAAGAACAGCAATACACCAGACTTAGTGTTCATTTAACTCGAGGCTCTACCTCCTCTCTGCTTTTATTGGCTACCACTGTACGCTCCCAGTTAGTTCTTGTTCAGGCCACAAAGATTCTGAAAGAGAGTCTGAATCTTCAAGGACGTAGTTACAATCACAATATTTTCAGTAGGTATGACTTCGGCTTGAATGAGGGCTCAGACAGGGTTCCATGATAAATGTGGTATGACGTATATTCAATCCTCCACTCACTTTAATTAGCTCTAGTTTTACCTAATTTGCAATTCACTGTTTGATGCATAAAAATGGTAATAAATAAATAAATAAATAAAAATATAACCCTGGTTTTTGTTCCTACAAACCTACATTCCCAACAAACACAGAATGTCTACCTAATTTTAATCTATCGTTCTCCTATGATCAGGTTTATAAGAGCCTTCTCTCAGTGTTTAGAGAAGTAAGTGGAATGTTGCCACAGGTTACTTAGAATTCAACATGTAATATCGGCCCATGATTTATTGGCAGTTATGGGCTTGTGGTTAAGGAGCCAGTATCGTGACCAGATGGTTTTCAGTTTGACCCTCCATACTGACATGACACGACTCAGGTGCACTTTAACAAGGCACCGAACCCCCACTGCTTCCTGGACACTGTGGATAAACATTTACATTTACATTTACGGCATTTGGCAGACGCCCTTATCCAGAGCAACCTACAAGAGTGCTTAGTTAAATTCTTGGAGTATCTGAAAGTAGTAAAGGTAAATCAGGATTCAAGAACTCAGTCCAGAATCTTACTAGAAAAGTGTCATGCAGTATCAATCATCCAAAACTTTCTACACTAGTCAACCTGCAAAGAGAAGACGACAATAAC